>JARHVA010004865.1:0-117500 GCA_037957365.1 Torreya grandis
TTTAACTTTGAAAGCTTTGCTTTGTTCACAAGGTTGAACCTTTAATTTATGTCTTCTAACTTGTCACTAGGTTTGTTAGCATTCTATGATATATCCCTATTTACAAATCCATTTCTAGTCATTATTATCTATAATTATACCCTTCATTAAGTCTCACATTTATTCTCCAACTCATTTTTAATCACTACTCCATCTCCTTTCACTTAACTCACTAACTTCACTCTAGACAAGCTCTTCAAGGCTTAAAAACATTAATATTTTTATAGAGTTCATGAACATAACATGCCTTATTTAATTATTTTAACCTAATTCAAAATACACTTATCTCAATCCCCTTTAACCTCTTAATACTCACTAACATCCATTTACACAACTAAAACTCATTAGTGATACAATTCCCATGTAGCCTTTTTTTCACAAATTCCCTTGGTTGGAACACTCTATAAGTCATCTAAAGGATCTAAAACCATATTTAAAATACCTTTTTATCTTTTTAATGCTTCCCATGAAGTTTTCTCACTTAAATATTTGTGTAAAACACTAATTCCTTTGAAAAAATCCTAGCCAATTAGGCCTTTTTAGCTCCTCCACAACACTTGCTCAAATCACGCAAATCCATACCAGACCATATGGTACCTAAAAAGAACCTCTAAAATACTTTTTCGTTTATGGCAAAAACATGTGATTACAAAGTTTAGATATTTTCCAATGGTTAGAACCCAAGATATAGGGGTTTTTATTTCCAAACCCTAGTTGGTTAACTATAGAGACCGAGGTAGATTTTCTATTCCTCATCACCAAAGTTTTCATCTACCTAATTCATAAGTATTTTAAAGGAATGAAGCAGATGACTCATATGATGCAAGAACATCCTTCTAAGGATAAATTTTCCTATTTTTGTTTGCATAATTTGGGATTGATCAAGATGTTTAGTGGTCATGTAGTTTGTTTATGGTTTTTTAAGGGTTTGAGGAGTCATAATACACACTTGAAAATATTTTATAGTTGTTTAAGTGTGCTTAGGGAGGTTAGAAATTGGCATTTTCCCACCAATTCTACAAATTTGAATTTCCTTTTCAAGTTTTGGTCATGTTTGAAGAAGTTTCAACATTGTAATATTATTGTTTAGGTTATATAAGGGGTCAATATCACTCTATTACATACTTGAGTCATAAAATAAGTCCTTCATATAGGTGTGTTAAAATTTAAGACAATTTTGGAGTCTCTCAACATTATTTAAGGAGTCCAAGAACCATTGGAGTAGTTATCGAGAATATAAACTTCTAAATGATTACTTTAGAGTTATTTTTTTGGAGAGGAATACAAGGAGGTTTGCATGATAATGGATATAGAATCAAGATTATCACCTCCATTTGAACTTCAAAGAGATATACTCTATTTTAGTCTATGTTCTATGTTCATAAACACCTAAGTATGCATGTTGTGAAAGAAAATTTCTCTGGTATGATACTAGAGACATATATATATATATATATATATATATATATATATATATATATATATAGAGAGAGAGAGAGAGAGAGAGAGGTAAGTTCTTATTTACAATGTTATTAAAGATATTAATGTGGTGTAAAATTTTCTTGCTTCTATATTTATTGAAGACATTATACTTAGACCTTATAAGAAAAATGTGACCTCATATATAGTCCTAAAATCAGACTCAAGTTAGTATATAAATGGATAAAGGAGATCATTCAAAGAGATTTAAACTCTCAAACAAGTGTAACAGATAAGTATAAACCTTTATCATTCATGATATAATTTATAAATTGGTATTAAATTTTAACACATCAAATTTATCCTTCTTAGGTTGTCTCAATCATCACTAACCCTATGTTAGGGTTTCAAAACAAGATCTTGGATTGTAAGAGTTCTGACTAGTCAAAAACCACAATTTTTTTGTATTAGTTAGATTTTGATGTGGTCTAAAATATTTTGAAGTTTTTATTATTTTATGAACTTAATATGTATATTTTTAGTATAATTATTTGTGTAACAAGATAAAAAAGACCTAATTATACCTAAACAAAAACTTGGAAGGGATTGAAAAGATGACTTCTGAGTATAGTTCAAAAAAGAAAATTCATTGGGGAATAGAATTCAATAAGGGGTTTAAGAAGATAATATTATTTTATCAAGATAATTTTTTTTGACCATACCATCACAAAAGACTAAAAAAGGCTATAAAGAAGCCTATCATAGTAAATAAGTAGTCAGTGATGAAAGGGATGTATTGAAAAGTTGTGTGGATTGGGTATGAGTTATGAGAGGTTTTGAATGTGTAAGAGAATGATCAAAGAATCTTACACCAATAGTGAAACCCTAAACCATATATTAAACCAAGTTGTCAATGTGATTTTGTCATGGAATTAGTAATTTGAATCAAGACTAACAAGAAACGAAGAAGGGGATAATAGAGAGTTGAGGCATTGAGATTGTTTGAAATGGTAATAGGTAAGAAAGGAAATATATATGACTAGGTGAGATAATAATCCATAAGGAATAGTGCATGAGTGGTTGAAGAGTGGACATGTGAGAAAGATAATGGTGTAAGATGATGGCGAATGAATAATGACTAAGTATGAAGAATTGTCAAGAAGGAAATAGAGATGGGATGGTTTAAGAGTGGGCTTAAGAGCTTAGTACATGTCAATAATTTAACCTCTGAAGGCCAAATGCCAACCCATATAACCAAAAAAAAATGATTATTATGACATTTTTTACTTTTTAAGGCATGAAAATATCTAATGGATATGTTTTAAACATTTTTAATAGGCTTCTCAATCAATTATGGAAATTTTAGTGCTAAAAAGGCCTATTTTGAGGCCATCCATACAATTCTCAAGGTGAAATTAATATTAAAGTATCTTAAAGACATTATTTCATCATTAAAAGGTTAAACAAGTAATTTGGATGAGGTTTCAAGTCTTAAAATGAAGAAAACCATTTTATTTTTTATATTGACCTCCTTGGTAGCTCTATAAGGGTAGTTTTCAAATGTGTAGTATCGATATAAGAGAGAGAGTTAGGAGATGAAAATTTGGAAATTTTTATGGGTCCTAGTAAGATTAAAATTAGTGGCATTTTTTTCATAATTATTTCCTATTATTTATGAATAATCACTAAGAGTGACATCAGGTCACTATGGCCTATGCATCTAAGAGGGGTTTATTCTTACACATGTTTCTAAAGCTCAAAAATTGATGGAGAGGAATGGTTTTGAGGTATTATTTTATAGTTAATGAATCTAATTTTCATGGTGATTTAATTAGTTAAATACTTTTAGGAAGTTACATATGGGACAAAACTAGTTTCTTATAATATCCTTATGAATGGTCTATTTGATCAATTTTGGTGCATGATTTGAGTTGTAATAAAGTGTATTAATATTAAAGGGTTAAAAATTAAATATATAATTCATTTAAAACCTCATTAATTTGATAAAAGTTTCATATATCTCCATTTTAATTATATCTCCTTTGAGACAGTTTAAGGTGAGTTAGTCTCTTCAACAAGGCAACTTATATTTAATGAGCTTAATTTTAGTGATTAAAGGGCTATGTTATGAGGTAATAAATGATATTTAAAAGAACATGAGATACTTCCAATAATTATATAATATAACAAGGTGACTGAAGACACTCATAGGAATACAAGTTTCAGTTTAGAGCCTCAAATGACTAAAATAACACTAAAAGATTATATGCTATTGTGTTTTCAACTTAAGAGACATTATAAAAGACTTTATACTCTTATGATCATGTTTTTAGTGTGAAAAATTGGTTTTCATGGTGTTTTAGGTCTTTTCAATAGAATTGAGTACATATTTGAGCTTTAAGGTTCATCAAAATCATGAGGAAAACTTCCCTAAAACTCATTTTAGCAGAGTTTAAGGCAAGTTTGCATTATTTAAGGTAATATGTTGATTATTTTTTCCATATTATTCTAACCTCATTATGGAAAATTAATGGATAAATAATGAACATTTGAAACCACAATCATCTTGAGATCATGAAAATGGATGGAATGGTCTAGTGTAATCACAATCCATACAAGTACAAAACTCACCTACTACCCTCATATGTTGGGTTAAAATGGGGTACGATCATGAAGTTGATAAGGTTTAGTCTACCAAGATTTAATTTATTAAGGTTATTGAGTTTTGGATACAAGGATAAAAGACTCCTAAAGATTAATGTCTCTCAATAATTTGGTATGGTCAAGGTTACAACCAAGGAAAGCTTTGAGAAATCATCACCTATAGGCTGCTTTAAACACACCTATATTCATGAGGTGAAAATGATGTCTTAAGGCCTATAATCCATTGAAATAATAAGAAAATTATAAAAGGTAAATATTTTTAAGGATAACATATTAAATTAGGTTTAAGGATCCATCAAGTTGGTGTAAGTAACTTATGAAGGTAAAAGAGACCTACAGGCCCTAGGACTATAGTCATCATTGTAAAATTAGGTCCATTGTCATAAAAGTCAAGAAAGAACCTAAGACATGAAAACCTAAGCCCATAGAAGATGACATAGAAGATAGACAATTAAATATAACCTAGGTGATTGCATAGTATCATGAAATAAAATGGATTGATTTGGTAACCCTATCTTCACCTACAAGTTCATACAAGTGTTGTGTACTTGATGAGATGGAACAAGAAATAAAAGAGAGAAGTTGAAGGTTGTTTAAAGATAATTTTACATGGAGGAAAATGGAGGTCTGTAGTTTGTCGCCAAGCTAGGGCAGCCGTGCCCTGGCTCATTTTCACTATGTTTGCATTCACGTTGGAGGGGGAGGGGTGTTTGTTTATTCGAGGGGGGTGGGGTGTTGTGGCCTTGGCTATCTCTTTTGCTAGTTAACCTTTTTTTTGACTATCATTTTGCATTGTTAGAGCCTTCTGGTCAATATCCTATTAGATTGATTTCATTGCTGGAGAGTGTCCTAAGGTAGGCATAGTCATGGCTAAGAGTGTGCCTTCTAAGACCGAAATTGGTATTAGTTTTAATGAAGCGGTGGGCTTGAATTTGCTAGGATAGGAAGCGAGGGTGTTTGAAAATGCCTTATTTTCTTAGACTATAGCTATCACAGACTCGAGCTTGCATGGAGGATCTCAGATCACAAAGATTAACGGTTGCCTAGAGCAATTCAAAGAAAGACCCAAACTGGTAATTCCTTTTGAAATGATTGCTGAAGATGTAGAATACTACTCTAAGCATTCCCTATTTTGAAAATTATTAGGTTTAAGAGTCTCCCTTCAATTTTTGGAGAGTTGGGCTTAGAGAGTGTGGGAACCAAAGGGAGAAATGGAGGTCATGATGCTTGTAAACAACTACTTCATGGTTACGTTTCTTTGCCTAGTTGACTGTAACAGGGTCTTTGAAGGGGGACCCTATTTCTATAATCAGGTAGGGCTATTCATCAAACCATGGCATGCAGTATTTTACCCTTCTAAGGAGCTCCCAAATAGAGTGTTAGTGTGGGTTCGATTGCCCAAATTTCCAATAGAATGTTATTGTGACAACATTCTTCATATGCTTGCATCGATGCTCAAAAGGCTTGTAGGATATTCAAAAAAAACCTTGGGTAAGAAAGTTATGACTTTTGCTCAAATTTGCTTGGAAATTAATTTGAGTAAACCATTTCTAGATGCAGTAGAGGTGTGTGCGGGCTCATATTCCTAGGTGCAACAACTAGATTATGAGACCCTTCCTTTCCACTACTACCTTTATCATGAATATGGCCACCTAGTGTGAAGATTTTTGAGAGCCAAGCCAGTGGAATAACAACCTATGCCTCCTCTTAGTAACACTCCTAGTACTGATAAAGGGAAGAAGCCTATTGCTGGGGAGGGAAAGGATGCTGAGGGATTTGTTTAGGTAAAAGCCTGAAATCATAGTAGAGGGTTGAAAATAAATCTAAGGGAGGGATAGGACAAGGATACTTTTAATAGGTTTGAGGTATTGGATGAGTTGGGGTAGCAAGCAATTAATCTAGGACTAAACAGTGCTGATCAACTTCTAGTGGATTTAAGATTGGAGATTAGCTCTACCAATCCTCCCTCTACTTCATAGGAGGAATTCGCCATGCCTATGGTCATGGATGGACAGCTAGGGGCACAAGTGATGTTAGAGCCAAATACTGATATGGGGCAGGGAGTAGAAGAAGCAGCTCCTCTTGCATGGACTATGGTTTTAGAAATGGATAAATGAGGTAAATCTTCTCCTCATCTGGGTATTTTTCAAAAGGATGGGAAGAAGGGGGCTTTGGAGAAAAATACTAAAATAGGATGAAAGAAGGACCTAGAGAAGATTAAGATGATAGGGGAGACCTTGGTGGAGTCAGGATCTATTAAGACCCTAGACTCCCACTTCTTGACTCCTCCCAAATGATCATCATCTCTTGGAATGCAAGGGGCTTGAACAGTGGCCCTAGACAAAAAGTTGTTCAGGAATTAGTTCAAAGTCATTATCTTGATGTTCTCTTTCTTTAGGAGACTAAGGTTTCTATGGAATGTATGATGAGTATCACACCTAAGGTATGGAGGCAAGGTCAATGTCAGTGCATTGGAGCTCAGGGATCTTTGGGGGGTGTGGCATGTCTATGGAACCTGTGTAAGATCTATCCTGTATCTTGGATTTCATTCAGGTCCTCCTTATCCATGGTTTCTTTGTGCATTGAATCAAGGGAATATATTATTTTTTCTAATGTCTATGCTCCAACAAATTTCCAAGGTAAACTCTTGGTATGGAATAATATTCATATGGTTTGTAGATTATTTTCTTATTTTCCATGGATTATTGCTGGAGATTTTAATGCCATCCTAGATTTATCTGAGAAATGGGGAGGTAATATGATAATGGATCCCTCTTTAATCTTGCTTAGAGATAATATCTTGGCACTTAATCTTGTGGAAATCAAGCCTACCAATGGCCAATTCATGTGGAATAATATAAGGGTGGGTGATAGGTGCATTACCAAATGTCTTGACTGCTTCATGGTGTCATGTTTTTGGGTGGGTGGGTTGTGGTCTTCCAGCTCCAAAATACTAGATTGGAGAGGTTTAGATCACTGGCCCATAAAGCTCATTATTTCCTCAGCTAGGGTGCCCCAGAAGCTACCTTCTAAATTCTAACTCATGTGGCTCAGGGACCTAGACCTATATGGATGTGTTGTCGAATGGTGGAAGAGAGGCAGACTTGGATATGTATATTTTTGCCAAGCTTATATAATTTGTTAAGTATCAGCTCAAACACTGAAATTGACAATGCTTTGGGAACATTTACCAGGCAAAAAATGTGGCACAAATCTAATTAAATGATGTTACCCAGATGATTAGGGAAGAGGGGGCATCTAGATATCTGTTACGAGAGGAAGCTAGAGCTCTAAAAACTATGGAGGAATGGGAGCTGAGAGAGGAAATCTTCTAGAAGTAGAAAGCATAGAATGTATGGCTTTAAGAGGGGGATAAGAATACTACATTCTTCTTCAATTCAGTGAAAGCCAGACATGGTAACTCTATATCTTCTTTGGTGACAGACAGGGGGGAGATTATCCATTCTACCTAGGGTATTTGTAATGAGGCTGAGTAGTATTTTGCTTCTTTATTTAGGGAGGAAGTGCAGGGGGACTCGGCTGTTGAGGCTCAGGTTCTCTCCTATATTCCTTCTTTGGTCTCTTTGGAAATGAATGAGCATCTTATGAGAGCCATATCTATGGAGGAGTTAGAGAGGACTATTTTTTAGATGTAAAAAGGAAAGGCACCTGGACTAGATGGATTCCTGATTGAATTTTTATAGGAATTTTGGGACATTATTAAAGTTGATTTATTGGTTGTTATTCATGAATCACAGATAAATAAGTAGATGCTCTGGGCCCTGAACTCTACCTTCTTGGATCTCATTCCTAAGGGGGAGGGAGATAATCAGTTAAGTCAATTTCATCCCATTTCTCTTTGCAATGTAATTTATAAAATTATTTCTAAGTTGATTGCTGAAAGGTTAAAAAGGTGGCTTACATTACATATTTTTGAAGAGCAAAGTGGCTTTGTGGAAGGACATCAAATCTTGGATGGAGTTGTGGTGGCTACAGAGACTATCCATTCCATGGCCAAGTCCAAAGAAAAGGCTATGTTCATCAAGCTGGACATGAGCAAAGCTTATGATAGAGTCCATTGGTCCTTCCTTCAGAAGGTTTTGGGTGCTTTTGGCTTTGAAGAGGAATGGATTCACTGGGTTATGAGTTGTGTGAATTTGACTTCTTTCTTAGTTTTGATTAATGGAGATAATTCTAATCTATTTGGGGCCTCTCGGGGCTTATGGCAAGGTGACCCCCTCTCTTCTTACCTATTTCTTCTTCTGGTGGAAGGGCTGGAATGGTTGATCAAAAGGAATGTGGAAGGGGGCTATATTCAAGGCTGACAATGGGGAGGAGGTCTCCCTATACTATCTCACCTGCAATTTGTGGATGATGTGGCTTTGATGGGAATGGTGACTATTAGGGAGGCTTCTAATATGCACAAAGGATTGTATGTTTATCTTGAGGCTTTAGGGCAATTAATTAATGAGGATAAGTCTTCAATTTTTTTCTTTAACACCCCAACTCCAATTCAATATAGAATTGCTAATATATTTAGGTTCCAAATTGGAAGTCTTCCTTTACTATACCTTGGGATTCTTATCTCGACTAGTAGGTAGTCTAAGGAGACGTGGCAGGGCCTTCTGGATAAGTTTCATGCTAAAGTAAATCATTTGACCCATCGTTGGTTGTCCTTTCCTGGTCAAGTTCAATTGCTTCAATCAGTTGTGCAAGCACTCCCTCTATATAATTGTATGATACAGGTGGCACCAGTGAGTTTTGTTAGAGAACTTGATTCCTTAGCAAGATAGTTTCTATGGGCTGGTAATTTATCAGCAACTAAGTGGAGCCTTATTAAGTGGGAGGTAGTTTGTAGCCCTAAAAGGCTGGTTGGTCTTGGATTAAGACAATCATTGCTCTCTGGTATGGCAATGGAAGCAAAACTGAATCGACGGTGGTGCATTAAACAAGATCGAGTGTGGGCTAGAATCTTATCCCATAAGTACCTATTTGGGATCCGCCAGAGAGATACCCCTTAGTATAGCTTGATGGGGAAAGGGTCGGTGATTTGGTCTATGCTCAAGAAAGGGGTTGTGCTCATTAAGCATGGACTATTCTAGATATGCAAAAATGGGATGGAGGCACGGTTCTGGCAAGACTCCTGAGATGGCTTTCTACCCTTAGTAAATCAATATCCTCATTTAAGTATATTAGCTTAGATATTTTGTGAAGCTGGCTAGATGAGGGTATGTGATTTTAAGGCTCTTTCCCATCATGGGTAGGTGGTGGAAGTGAGATGGAAAATCCCAAGGGAGTGGCTAATTTTTGGGTTGGAGGCTGAGTGTGTTGAACTCCACTTCATTCTTTTTAGTCGTAATTGTAGCGCCCTTTTGGATAGTGATGTTTGGCATGGGCTCCCAATTTGAAGGGATCATACACAGTGTCTTTTGGTTACTAGGAGTTGATCTCTCAGTAGCTCGATGGGGGGAGAGAAGTTCCTTGGTGGAAAAAAGTCTAGAATAGTTTCTCTTGGCCAAAGTGTAACTGCTTTATTTAGACTTTGGCCTAGAATATATGCTTGACATGGGAAAATATCCAGAGGAGAGGATTTGATGGCCCTTCGAGGTGTGTTCTCTATAGTAGTGGGGAGGAATATTCTCATCATTTACTCTTCTATTGCCCCTTCTCAGTGCAATTATGGCACTTTTGGTGGGAAGTGTGGAAATTCCAGTGTATTCATGCATCCTCCTTAGCTGATTTTTGGGTGAGATTAGGGAGGCCTCCCTCCTTGGCCTCATTCTTGTAGGATGTGTGGTATGCTAGTCCTATCTTTCTCTTATATCAAGTTTGACTAGAAAGGAATCACAAAATTTTTTGGGGGAAAATTTGGGGATTCAATAGGTATGGACTAGAATCTTGGGCATGATCCAAGAAACTATTGGAGCTAAGAGTGAGATTATCCTACCATTGGAGAAGAGTGATGCTAAGATAGTGGACAAGCTAGGCATACAGGGGATATCTCCAATCTCAGCTTGTGTCAGGAGAGGTAGACAAGTGAAACAAAGAGTGCAACATATGGGGAAATGGCTGCCACCTCATGCTAGTTTTTTGAAAATTAATATGAACGGTTCTTCTCGAGGTAATCCAGGATCAGCTGGGATTGGTGGGATTGGTATGGATTTTGTTGGTTCATGGTTTTGATTTTTCTGGCTAAAAAAGGAGTGTAGACTATTAATAGGATGGAAGGCTTGGTGATATTATATGATTTGAGGCAAGCTTATGATCTAGGATGGAGGAAAGTGATTTGTGAGGCTGACTCTCAAGTTCTGGTCAACTTGCTTCTTGAGAGGAAGACCTCTGATGTTAGCTTGTAGCTATCATTATTAGTTCAAAAAGTTATTCAAGTTAGTTATTATATGGATTTAGTGTCTTTTTCCCATATTCCAAGGGAATGGAATAGGGCAGATGATTGCCTAACAAAACGGGCTTTAAAAGATTTGGAAGGCTAGAAGATCGATGGCTGGAGTAGATGCCCTATGCATTATGTAAGAACCTGGAGAGGATTATTGTTGAAGATGAGAGTGGTACTAGAGATTAATTTTATTGATCTTTTTGTTTTCTAATTTTTTTTGGTTCCTGAGGCATTGGCCTTAGGCTACTCTGTATTCTGCTATTCTATGTTTTAATAAAGTTTTTACCCCTTTTTTTTTAAAAAAAAAGATACTTTTACCTCAATCAATATTAAAGTAAGTCTATGAGATATTAATAAGATTAAATACCTTCAAGGTGAAACTTAAATGCTTAATTCATATTCATGACTCTATAAATAACATATAGCCATAGTACCTACAAACCTATAGTCAGCTTGAAGTGCATATATAGTTTACAAATATAGTGTTCTAGAAAGAAGTAGGTTTGAGTAAGAAGGGAGGTATGAAGGGGTTTCAAATTATCTCACAATGATTACAAGTTTTTATGTATTTTTAATGACCTTATTAAGTTATTTTAATACCTAATGTTCATCTACAATCTAGATAAGTTACTCTTAATAGACCTATAGTTAGTTATCTATGTAACATGAAATTCTTAAACACCTAGTAAGAGAACACAAAGTGAGATTATTATATAATATTCAAGGAAAAATAAATTAATACAAGACAAATATTAAGTAATTAATGAAATTATTAAGAAAAAAACTTCACCTAAATCTATATTAAACTACCCCATAATCCCACCTACAGTCATCTACAATAGTTGTACAGAATGTATGAGATAGTAAGGACAAGTAACTTGGAAACATTATTATTGTAGTGTTTGGAGGGTGTTTTGAACCCAATGGAGATTAAAATTTTTAAAATCATGGAGATAAGTCAATGATATGGATAGTTATTGAGGTATAATAATAATAAACATATTTAAAAACTCCACTAACCACCTATAGGCTGTAAGACACTAAGTTGGGATTTCTAAGTTTGAGCAAGAAATAGAGTAGTGTTTTTAAAGAGTTTGAATCCTAATTAAGGACTGAAAATAATTTCAAAAAAATTATTGAAAATATAATAAGTGGTGAATAACTTGTTCCTAAAATCCAAGAGATAATCATATCAAAACCTCCACCTACAATCATCCAATGGAGTACAGGGATTCCTACCTCCACATACAACCATTTTTAAGTTATGTGATAAAAGTGGATAAAAGGAAGAAAATCATTATTTTAAAGGATATTTATATTTATTATAACTTTAATTAGGTTCATGAGTCACTGATGAAGTTCAATAGAGTAGTGAATGAGGTCCAAACCCATAAAACATAGTTAGTTAACCCTAATAGGCCACCTACAAGTCTATCTAGAGGAGATATTCAAATGTGCATACATAAAAGAGAAGTTATAAAAGTAATATGAGCATAATTAGGATGTAAAAAGGGTTAAAATTTATTTAAATTTTCATTTAATTTAAGGTAAGGTCTCAAATCCAAAAACACACCTACATACAGTCAATATTATACTTAAAAGCTGAGAGAGAGTAGTCAGACCTTAAACTTAAAGGAAGGTAAAAGTATGAAATGATAGAGAAATCTAAGGTCTAATTAAAATTTATATAGAGGTCATAATATTTGTTGAGACCAAATATAAACTAATATAAGACTTCTCAAAAATGTGATTTAAAACATCGTATACAGCCAGTCAATAGTCACATACAACCTCCATCTAGTCTTGAGAAATTGGTGTTTTGGATGTTCTAGAGGCATGATTAGGCTCTAAAATTTGGTAAATAACATGTTAATTAATGGTTTAAGACATTAATTTAAAATATAATTTCAAACCAATAGGGTACATACCCATTTTTTTTGTCTTAGACTAGGCCCATGTTTTGGCAAAGGGTAGCCATGAGGCCTAAGGGATTTACTTGAGCTAAAAAGAAAAAATCAAGTTTCCAAATATAATTAAGGGACTATGATGTAGTGAAATTTCATATCATAGGTTTTCATTCATTTTTAGATTGAAACAAACTCAATTTTGTAGTCTAATAGCCATTGAGGGTTATCAAGAAGGTAACACACCCATAACCCCAAGTACCCTAATCAATACACCATGAACACATAAAGGGATAACTGAAACTTCCAAAACATGTATAATCATGTGGGGGTTGATATAAAGGTTTAAAAACTATCCACAATATTATAAATGACTTATGAGAGATAAAACATAAACATGACATCTCTCTAGCCTCAAGAGAGCTAAGCAAGCCACCCTAAAAGCAACTTAAAATGCTCATAATATCTCTCAAAATTTGAATTGTGGGATGATATATTTGGGATATTTGAAGGTTTTTATCAATAAATTTTTACAATTGGAAGGAGGTTAGTTGGACATCCCATTTTTATGAACAATTGTTAAGACCCCAAATAGGTCTTAAACCCTCATAAAACCTCGATTATGACTGATTTGTAGAGAAAGGCCTAAAAATCATATCAAATGAAAAATTTATATCCTTAAACCTATTTTATTTTATTTATGATTCCATCGAGGTTATCCATGTTTTTCTATGTTGATATCACCAATACATATTACTGTAAAAACCATATTTTTCATGATTTTTGGTGTAATGAGAAGGGAAGAACTTAATAATAATTGGATAAGGTACTTTTATAATTTCAATAAATAATAAATATCAGAAAATATTCGTGGGATATTCTTTAATTGGCCAAATTAGTCATGTTTTTCAAGGAAGTCCCAAAATAGGCTCAAAATAAGCCTAAGAAGCAAGGTAGTTTCCTAGTTACATACCTCCACAAGGCCTCAGGACCCCAAATTTGGCATGGATGATGGTATTATGCTAGGGAAAGTTAATCACATTATTTTTTTATATTTTATTAGGTATTGATGGTAATTTGGTCAAGATTTCTTTTTTTATGCCTAGGAGAGCTAATTAGGCCTAATTGGAGAAGAAAATAAAGGAAACTGAGTAATTACACTTGGATTATAATCATAAATTTTTTTTTCAAATTTTAATATGATACATGGTACTAAAAAATGTGCCCATGTTTTCAATTTCTTTTGTACAATTTTTGTATACATGGATATTTTTGGGTTTTAGGGATATAAGGAAGGGGTGTTAAAGCAAGCAAAATCAACAAAATGATGTCTTTTAGACTAATTTATGGATATAAATTACTTTTTATAGGTATTATTTAATGATAATAATCCATCCATGGTGTAAATTTTATTTTTCCAATATAAAAACCTTTCTTTCTCTCTCTTTTGCTCTTTGTTCATATGGAAGAATCAAGTGTTCACAAACACTAAATGATGCATAAAAGTTTTCCAAAGGATTAAGTAATGATACTCACTACATAATATTCCTATTAAAGTGTTTAATAATTCAATTCATGTATTTATAAGGTTTGAAAGGTTTGAAAATGTCTAAAGACTCCAAAAATGCTTTTTTTCCTTCCAATGCCTAAGCTTGTTGAAGGAGTCAAACTTACACTTGAAGGCTTATAACATCCCATGGATCATGGAAGGACTTCATAAATATACTATAATAATTTTTAATTGAATAATAAATGGGGAATTAAATTCCTATTTCAAATGGGAAGGACCAATTATATAATAAATACATAAGACCTAGTATAAAGGGTTCTTGAGCAAGGATTTAGGCTTTGTTATTGGATAAACTCCACCAATCAGGGTTGATGACCTCTTCAATAATCTTTAAAAATAACCAATAAATCCTTCCTAAAACCTTATTTCATTTTCAAAAAGTGTATAAGATATTAATCATGAAATTATATGTTGAAATTCAAGGACTTAGTAAAGGTGACATTTCCTAGTTTTGGGGGTTCTTCTCTCTCTCTCTCTCTCTCTCTCTCTCTCTCTATATATATATATATATATATATATATATATATATGTATATATATGTATGTATATATATATATATACATATATATATATATATTTGTGTGTGTGTATGTATATATATGTATATATATATATATATATATATATATATATATATATATATATATACATACATATATATACATACATACATATATATGTATATATATATATGTATATATATATATATATATACATATACATATATATATATATATATATACATATATACATATACATATATATATACATATATACATATGTATATATATATATATACATATATATATATATATACATATATATATATATATACATACATATATATATATATATATACATATATATATATATATATATACATATATATATACATATATATACACATACATATATACATATATATATATATATATATATATATATATATATGTATGTATATGTATATGTATATATATATATATATACATATACATATATATATATATATATATATATATATATACATATATATATATGTATATGTATATATATATATATATATACATATACATACATACACACACACACACACACACACACACACACACACACACACACACACACACACACACACACACACACACACACACACACACACACACATATATATATATTTATATATATTCAGGCATTAAGGCCTTGATTTTAATCCCTTTCTTGTGTATGAGGAAAATCTACTAAGATTGATACTTTGTTACCTATTAAGTTAATAAAAATGACTATTTTAGACTCTTTGATATAGGTTTAGTGTGTTTTATTAGTTTTATTTGCATATGTGGTAGTATTTATCCCTTATTATTTCCTAATCTCACCTATTTACTAATAGATGATCTTATGCATTTCACATATAGTGTTTGAATAGTGATTTGTTGAGCTCGAAGTGGAGATATTGATTGGTTAGTTTTAGCAACCCAAATAACACCTTGATTGAAGGCTAATAGATTGATATAAAACTCCTTCACATCTGGACTAAAATTAGAATTATCTAAGGTATGGGACACCTAAACTCATATCAAATCTCTAGTTTTGATGAGGCTAGCTGCTTTGATGTATCAATTTTCTCAATGCTATTAAAACCCACTATATTTTTTTGGGTGAAAAGGGTCAAAGAGGTACTAAAAGAGAAATATAATTATAATATTTGTGATACAACTATATTTATATTTCATCCACTCTATTTAAGATCCTAAAACACTGATAAGACAAGCAAATAACTAAATCTACAACTCTAAATGACTCATATGCATCAATATTTCATATAGAGGTTTCATTAAGTGATCTAAAAATGAGGAAAATGATGGAATAATCCTGATTCAAGGCATTAACTAGTAAATTATATCCATTTTTAGCTCATTCAAATGACATCAAACACTAAACATGACCTATATAAGTTAGCATACTAGTAACTAGGTAAAATTGGGACCTGACAAGGGAGAAAATACTACCACATGTTCAAATAAACTAACATAAAAACACTATACCAGTATAATTGAATCTAAAAATATTCATTTTATTCAACTTAGAAGGTTATAAATCTCAATATTGGTAGAGTTAGATCATGCCCAAGAGAGGGATCCCTAAAAAATGGTCTAAAATCCTAAATATATAGCAAATAGCAAAATTTAGAATAATCTCTAGCTAATGTGGGGTAGAGTTGAGGAGAAGAGGTCAAATCCACATGAACTCAAGTCAATTTTGATTTTAAATTAATTATAATAGCCTTTAATAAATCTCCTTTATTGAAAATCTTGCATGATATTTCCTTTTGGCATTGAAATGAAGATGGTGGACCCATCTTAGAATTTTCAATCCCCTTTGCATGAAATTTATGCCAATATTTGGTGATTATCTCTAATTTAATTGAGTTTAATTTGAATAGAAGTCATTTTCATAAGAACCTTAAAATATGCTAATAGTTCTGGCATGCCCTATGGGACACAAATTCAGCCATTAGAGTACAAGTTTGTAGCATATTCATCTTTAGAATCAATTTGAAATACTCCTATGGTCCTTATCTCAAGGTAAAATGGATATTTGGTTCATAATTTTAGTTATCTTCATGATTTTTTAGGCTATGACAACCTATAGAAAAGAAATATATCACTCTTCGCCTTATCTATAGTTCTAGTATGATCCTCAAAACCCATATTAGTCCTACCATGATTCATATTATCCTTATGATGAGCCTCACCAACCATATTTATATTATTATCATTAGTATGAAATATCATACCATTCCTATAATAACTCTTGTTAATCTTGTTATCTTCTTGATTAACCCAGTCAAGTCCCAAAACAATACATTTCAAGCTTCAAACAAACTCTGTTTAGCTATGAGAAACAAATGGTAAGCACAGATACCCAAAAAAGATATGGATAGGTGATCTCCAAGCATCAAATTCAAAACATGAGATCTAATTTACAGTAGGATAAAGAGGTATGTACATCTTTCATAAGGCAAGGTCACTCAAAGTTTAGAGCTGATATTCTAGACATTGGTGGTCTAATTGTAAGAAATAAAGAGAGGTTTTTGGTCTATGAGAAATACCATGGTTATCATAATGATCATCATGTTCCCATATATCTACCCTTTTCCATTCATGAATGTTAAACCAATGTATATCACAACCCTCAAGTGTCAATTTAGACATTGCTTAGCTTTCATACCTAGAAGTCTATCCAAGAGAGGCCTTATATGGCTAAAGAAGTATGTTTTGAGAAGTCTATTTTCTAGGTTACATAGCAGATCATACAGGAACCTACAAGTTTATAGGGAGAGATATATAGTGATTTAATTCATGATTTTGAGGCTCATATATCCAAGGAAGTTGAGCTTACAAACCAACATCTTCAATATTCAATGGTAGTTGTAAAGGAAACATAGTAGAAAATTCCATCTTTCACAACCAAAGATGAAACAAGTATAGAAGTAGAGGTTTCTAAAACCAAGTTTATGACTTGGATTTAGGTACAATAGTCTATAGATAAAGAAAAACATTCAAGCATGATTTAAGATGCTGAAGTCAAGAACAAGCTAGATATCATTTAGCTTCCACTCTTTTCTCCTCAAAAGCCAAGGGCCTTTCCTTCATGGAAAGCTATTCAAGAAATAGTGAAATAAAGAGAGGAGGTAATGTGATCCAAGAGAACTCCAATGAACAAAATTAGACATTTATAGTAACATCTCTAGACCTTTCTCATCTTATTGAATACTTTTAGGGATCTACCATGCCAATTCTTAAGAAGGAACCTCTCCTTTGTGAGGAAAATCAAGAAAGTTTAGCTAAAATGAATGAAGTTCATGAAGATGAGAAAGAGTTTTTATTTGAAGATTAATATATCATCATCATTAACACACTTGTAGGTAAGGATAGTCATGACTTAGTCTTTAATAATATCAATAGAAGATGAGTTGTAGGAATGAGTGAAAGTAGAATATGAGATATAATAAGAAGAATTTATAGATGTTCATGAAGAGTTTGTTTCTCAATAGCATCTTGATCACATATTAGATGTCCCATATTAATATGCTCATCATGAACTTGTAGAATTATCCATTGATGAATGCAAGCTAGCCAAATAAGATAAGTGTCAAGGTAATGATGATGATTTTTGGTAGAAATTTATGGATATTCACAATGAATATCAAGTTATTCAGGGTATCACACTTCCTATTGAAGATATTAAAGACCAATCAGCTACTGAATCTATCTAGTATGGCTCATAAGAAGATTAGTTCATGAAGATGAGAAGAATGAATAGGTGTTAGATGATCTAGTACCTCAAATCATTGCTCCTAATCACCAATGAAATGAAGAAATTCTATCCTTTAACATGCCTAAATAGATACAAGAAGCCAATCATGAAGATATCGATAAACCACTTATCTATGAGGAGCATAATAAAGCTATTATGGAAGATATATCAGATCATTGGTAGCTAATGAATGAATAACAATTGGCATTATTCTTGTAAAGTAGGAGAATGTGGGAGGAGGATGATTGGGTCTTTTATCCATATCTTCAATCCATGAACCTAAGAATGGAAGTAGGATCCCTAACATCATCAAGAAGACATGAGAATAAAATTACTCTTAGATGTAAAAGAGAGCTCTCAAGAGATGGAAAATATGTTTCAAGGTTCCATGGTGGATAATCTAGTTTTCCATTTGATCCTAGAGGAAAAATTTTCATTTCAGGTTTGTTGTTTTAGGTTGTCTTGTTTCAATAAGTGAATAACACAAGTAATAAAAATATACTTCCCTTTTGTTCTATTTTCCTATTTCCTTAGGTTAGTTGTCATTGATTTTTATTTTATTTGTTGATTCCCTTTAATCTTATTGTTGCCATAGTCAAAAGAGGTGTTATAAAGCCCAAAAGAGTAGGTATGACATCTAGAGAATCTCAAGTCAAGTTGTTGTGCTTCATTTTAACAATTTCACATGAAATATAGTGATTTATTTTGACCATCAGGCTGGTTAACCTCTGTGAGTCACCATAAATGTTGGTAATTTGGCCTGTCAAGGCCAAATACTGACCCTTATAATCAAAAACTTTTTTTGGTACTATTGAACCCATTCAAACTAGTCTAGAACTGAGTATTTTGGCCTCAAAGGAAGATTTTGGTCCTTAAATGATAAAAATACTATTAAAAATGGTAATAAAATGAGTCAAATACCTTTTACCATATTCATATATATGACTTAATCTTGGTCATAAAGTTTTATAACTTGAAAAGGTCATTTGATGCAATTTTAAGCCAAAAAAGAGAAATTTTCACCTCCCACATGAAAATTTTGGCCTTTTAAATCATGTAAAAGGATTATTTTATAATTTTTTCATGTTAAATGACTCGTGTTATTCTACCTCATGCATAAATTTTTTGGTTTATATTTTAAGTTGTCTTTAAAAGCCAGAAGGAAGCTATTTTCATCCATTTTATAAGAGGAAGTATGGATCCATATAGAATTACATATAGATAAGGTATAAACATGGATAAGTAGGGTATATCAGGTATACATGAATAATTTTTGGGAAAATAGATGCAATACAAGCCCTAAACCATTCTCTTCTTGTCAAGTGGTTCCTTTGCACATAGTGACAGGTCTGCAAGTTTGATGATCGTATGAATTGGAAAGTAAAGGTACAAGTCTAATTTTTTTTGGCTAAGAAATTAGAATTAGAGGGATTAATAATGGATAAATTTTTTATATAAGTTGTCTCTTATTCATTCATGAGCCATCCATTTGAAGTTAGGCTAATTTTTGCAATTCTGCATCTATGAAAGCAATTAGTTTTCTTCAAGTTCTCCTCACTAGGGAAACATTTCAAGAAAACTAAAGTTTTTAGAGATTTTTGAAAACATAATAAACCCTTACATGGAATTATTCAGTCATTATCCACACATATAAATGTAAAAAAAATATATCAAAGATAAGCAATGTAATTTATAGTTGGGCATGCTTTCAAAGAGGAATTATATGGTTTTGGAGAGTGGGTTTTCAACTTTTCTTATTTTGATCCATGGCATGAATTAAAATCATGTTATAATTATTTAAAATATGTTTCCTTGAGAATTTATCCAAATATTAATTTCTTATCCCATCTTTGTGCTCTCAAGATGTCTCAAAAGGCTAGTTTAACATACTTTAAGAAAAGTTTGCATATTTTAAGGTTTTTATAAAAACATGTGTTTCATTTAACCTCCTTACCCTATTCTAATGGCATCCAAATTCATATTGTGATAGGATTATGTGTCCATGTTTTCATATAAATCCTCATCTTGGCCTTGTCATGCTCATAATGTCCTTTCCCACCTCCATCTCACTCACCCTCATATCACTATCTTATCACTGCCTTCTCACTAATTTTTGTGCTTTTCCCACCCTGCTTTCATTTATTTTCATCATCTTTCATCCATACCAACATTTCACCCATATAAATTACATGGTTTCATCATCAAGAGATCCAAGGGTTGATTGAGACCACCAAAAGCATGGAAAAGAGGATATATGCCAAGCAAAGCATCAAACTATAGTTAAGATGAAGCCTACAATAGGTAACAATATAGTTAAGTGTGGTCATCAAGTTGATATGAAGAATCAAGGTGAGAGAGACATTAAAAGTCTAGTGAGATGAAAAAATCCATGTTATGATAAATTAAGAGGAGATATCCATCATAGATGTGAAGGTAGGTGTATAAACCTTTAGATTTAGCATGATTTCATGGATACAGACCTAAAGTAAAAGTTTGACATAGTCATGGTTTTCCATCAAAGACATCAATCTCAGAATGAAAGGGATATATTCATAATGGTATATGTAAAATTACCTCATAAAACATAATAAGGAGTAATAACAAGGATTAAACTAGGTTTTGGGCCTTTCTTGAGGTCACATACAATCCTTGTCTATACACCTATAGTTAGAAATGAAGAACATAGTTATCCTCCAAAGGTTGATATTAGTATCTAAATTAATGGGATATATTGTAAATTGGTTCAAGGTTTAAAGTTATTAACTCATGATTGAAATCAATAATAAATAGAGGAAACATGAAAATAATTAAGTGATTTTTCTAGATAACTATGAAGGACACCTATAGTCAACTAGTTGTATAATAGAGTTGTAAAATTTCTCATAGTTTTAACATTAAGATTATGATATTGTGGCTATGGAGATAGAATGTGAAAATAGAGACCATAAACATACCTCTTTTTACTTTGTTGGTGGTCAGTGCTCTCTAAGCATCTTACACCTTTTCACTATTAGACAAATCATCATAAAATATAATAAAGTACATGTGTGTGGAGGTCTAATTGTAAGAAGGTGATGGTGAACATATGAAGGAGGTTATTTCATTAATATATTAATATGTTTTTAATTTAATGGATACTCTAAAGGAATACTAACCTCTTTTGGTCATTTCACCTCAAGATGAGACCTACAGTCAGCCCAAGATGAGCATCTACAACCAAGTAGGTGAATTTGGAAAAAAAGAGACTTTATAGAGAGTGTAGACCATTTAAATAATGATGTGAGTCATATTAAATTAATTTTAAATCATTAATAAAATAATAATCACCTTATGTGGTGATTATTATAATAATATCATCACCTACAACCCTAGTCTGTACAAACTGGAAAAATATAGTCAAGTACCTATAGAAGGTTTGTGATCAAGAAGAGATAGTTGATTATAGAAGAGTTGATGTTACCAAGAGGTATAAATGAAAGTTTCCAATATAATTAATTTTATAAAAAGTGATAATTTAGGATTTTCAAGCACTTAAACATTCAAATACATGGGAAAAGTACACCTATAGTCATCAAGGGAACACATACATCTCTTCATTTTTATACTAAATTGAGAATATAGTGATCTTTAAGGGAGATTATGATTTAGGAAATGTTTTAAGAGAAAAAGGTGTATTATTTTGTCAAAAATAATAATGATAACTTGAATTAATATAAACACATAGTTATCATCACCTAATAATGCATACCTACATACACTTAAGGGTAGACCACCTTTAGTTGGTAAGTAAAGAGAAACACTATGGTATATAAGTCTCCTAATGATGAATGGTCATAGGATTAGACACTATGATGAATGAGATAATAAATGTCATGAAATAATTTTATTCAAGATCAATATACATGGTTCCAACCTCAAGATACACACCTCCAGTCTCTAAAAGGCACCTATAGATAACCAAGGACCATAAAGAGGCATTTTTAAAGGTAGTACTATATAAGAATCTTAAAAGTTTAGGACATTTTTTCAAGAGGTTATTGAATTTAATAAATTTATCACTATAAAAGAAAGGATATTAAACCCCTTGTGTATGGTCAAGTCTATCCAAGTATCTCAGACCCTAAATCATGATCCATACAAAACCTTGTAGGCATATAGTACAGTCAAGCAAAAGGCTTAGTGGTTTGTCTTCAAGTGATAATGGCATATAAATATTAGTGTTTCAAGAATTATTGGAATAATAATGGCTCATAAATTATATTTATATTGTATATTAGTGAGGTATGAGTGACATTCATTCAACAAGGATACCTACAGCTAGTAAATTAGGCAACTAGGCCTAATAGGGATTAAAGAAGATAAAGGCTATCTAGTATTTAATGTTGAGTTTATTCATCATGAATAGGTAATTGAGGTAAAAAATTATGACTTCATAAGTTAATACATATTTAAGGATCCAAATACTACATTACAATCAGGATATAACCCTAAGGACACCTACAACTATGCTTAAAGCACAGTCATACTTCCTAGTTGGTAAGAAAGATGAGAAGCACAGTAGAACATATGAATATATTGATAATTAAGGGGTGTATTGAGGTAGTAAATTATGAATTCACTTATCATAATATCATGCTAAAAATTTGAAGTATCAACATAGTCAAACCCTACAGGCTTGTGTATGAAAGGTTGACTATGTGAGGCCTAAATTCCTTTTATAACATCAAAACATACTAAAAGATAGGTGAACGGTGGTTAAAAATAAGGTGAAAACCCTAATGGAGATAAATGAGTGTGAATTAGATCAAACACTTCCATTTATCATAACAAAAAACTCCAAGTACTATTGACATATAATCATATGAGGTTTTTTGAGGAGGTATAAAATGACATAAGGTAACATGGAAGATTAGGGATAGCCAATGAAGGGTAATAGGAATTCAAGGTGGTTTTTATGACATAATTATATATTATTAATATTTTTGAGGACCCAAAAACCATGGTAAAACACCAAAACACAATCAGTTGCATGCTCAGACAATGCATAAGAGGCATTTTTGAGAGGGTCTTGAAGCTTTTTGGAATCTATTTATGGAATCAAGACTTTAAATTTGGTAAAAATGGTAATAAATACTTAAGGAGTCTTCCATATAATTTTTAAGATCATTTAATAAGTGGAAGTATTCACTATTTTGACATAGTTCCTTATTAGTCTCAAAATAGTCATAATGGAACTAGGGAATGTTCTAGTGGGTTTCAACGTGTAACTAAGACTTATAAGTACATTTAAGTTTTTTAAAATAATGTAATGTTTTTATTCCATCTTCATAAGACCTTTCAATAACTTATAAACTCCAATTCATATGAAATACATGCCCATGAGGGCTAAATCAAGCAAGCAGGCCTATAGGTCAAAAGGCAATTTCAGACTTATCAAGCAAGATGACACTTTTGGAATGATTTTATGACATGATATAGGTCTCATTATGATGTTTTAAACTAGGGATAAATAATGGAGTTAGAATCATCCAATAAGAGAAATTAGAATTTTGTAGTTCCAGGTACCCATTCAAGCCACCTAATCAAATGCTCATATCTTTTACCATATGAAGAGTTTGGCCAAAATCTATTTGAATTATTTTAGGACCCATATACACTTATAATTAATGAAATATTAAGGTTGGTTTATGGGATATGATTTATGAACAATTTCTAAGATCATAAATAGTCTAGAATGCAAGTAAAATCCTATAGGCAAATTTATTTCATGTGATATATTTTCATACATTTTTCATGGGAACCCAATATTTTCAAGGATGTTGAAGGGGTCTGTATACTACACATTATTGGTAAGAATTTTGGATTTGGAGGTATGTGCTTCATGAATCATCATTAAGAATATTTAGCTCTAAAACCCTCCCAAACCCTCATAGTGACCAATTTTGATAAAAATTGATTTTTTTGCCATAAAATACTCATGGATCAATATAAAACTTATTCAAACATAAATTACACTCAGATATGATCCCATCAATGCCAATTTGTTATACAGAATTGTATGGATTAGGGCACAAATCAAGTTTTTTGGAAAAAAGGCATGAAAAATTGCGTACAAGGTAGTTTACATCAAATAAAATACATGAGCTTGAGACTTGTTATTCATCTTAAAATCATCATATAGATAGAGATATGCCTGGAAGTGCCCCTCTCAACTCTTTAAAAATAGCTAGTTTGTAGGAAAATGAGGCAAAGTTGAGCTAGTCAACCATGGTGACTAAGTAGCATGAGTTTTTTTTATCAAGACCACCTATATCATGGTGTGAGGTGTTGTTATAGGTATAATATTCATTATATTTTTAGCTTTCATGGCTTTATTTCAGGTTATAATTTATTTCAAATGCAACGAGTAGGCTACTAGGCCTAATTAGCCTAATAGGCTTATTTGAGCAATAAATCAAGATTGGCATTGAAGGGATATAAAAGAGTTCATACGGAGTATCCATGACACATATATGTCCTCCACATGGAGATATCATGAAAATTTTAACCTTTAAGTACCATTTCATGCAAGGAGGGAGAGAGAGTGTGTAATATTGGTTTGATTTTCACATATGGTAGACATCTATCCCTTGGTAGGTCCTTATCTCACCTTGTTACTAGTTTATCATATAATGCAAGCCATATTTAGTGTTTGATGTTGATTGATTGAAGACAATAATGGATGTAAATTGACTAGTTATTTCCTTCAATCAAGCCTATTCCATCATTTCCCTCATGCTTTGGTTAATTGATGAAACCTCTATGTGAAATACTAATGCATAAGAGACTTTAGAGTTATAGATTCAATTGTTGCTTGTCTTATCAATTTTTTATTAGCTCAAGTAGAGTAGATGAACCAAAAATATAGGTTTATCACCAATATTAGATTAGATTTCCATTTTAGTTATCCTTCTACCCCATTTTCATCCCAAAAATTAGTAGTTTAATAATCAGAGAAAAGTGATACATCCAAGGAGCTAGCCTCATCAAAATCTAGAGGTTTGGTCTAAGTTTAGGTGTCCCACAACTTAGATCATTCCAATGTTAGTCTAGGTGTGAAGTATTTTTAGAGCAATTTTTTAGCCTTCAAGTAGGGTGCTATTTGGGTTGTTAACATTTAATACCTTGAATCATGTCTTCCATCATTACCCTCATGTTTTTTCACTTAGTGAAACCTTTATGTATAACACTTTTACATTGGAATCCTTGGAGTTATAATATTAAGTCATTTTCATTGATTATTTTGTTTTTTGAAGTCCAAATTGAGTGGATGAATGATTGCATAGTTGCATGACCATGCCATAGAATAGATTTGTATTTTGTAATCTATATCCCTTTTCACCCCAATAGTAATAGGTCTTAGTGAAATGAGCCATAAGGTATGTACCAAGGGAGCTAGACCCATAATATATAGGTTTAGTATAGCTCTAGGTCACCCACAACATGTAGACCATTCGTATGTTAGTTTAAGTTTGAAGTATAATTGAACACTCTCCTTCAATAGGGTGTAACTTGGGTTAGTAATAATTCTGACATGTTTAGTGGGACTCGATTCAAGCATTAAAGCCTTCATAGAAGAATATTGATCATCATAAAGTCATCATCTCAAAGGTAAGAGCAATTCTTATTCATAGTTCATTGTTATTTATTTGCATTTTGGTGAGTTATGACTACATATGGGGTGGATTTTTTACATTCACTTCCTTATCAAAAGCCCTATGATCCATTCAAATTATAATATCATACCTATCAATGCTATTCTAACCCTACCATCCCTACATTCACCCTTGTCAATAATATGAAAGTCCTCTTTAGGGATATAATCCTTTTCAATACCAAAGACAACACTCTATCCCTCCTTATAAAGCTCATTCACCTCCTTGATATCATGCTTATCAATCTAATCAGTCATGTCAAATTTATGGTGTTCTTAATCAGCCTAACCATGTCCCAATTCAATCCATATCAAGCCTTAAATAAACATCATGGGGCTATGAAAAACACATGGTGATCATTGACACACAAAGGAAGAATAGGCAAGAAATCCCTAAGCATGTGATTGCGATCATGAGAACTTCATTACAACAAGATAAGAAAGAATGAAAACTTTTCATGAAATAAGGTCATTCAGGATTTGGTAGAGATATGATTGACATAGGTGGTTTAGTTTCAATCATTGAAGAGAAGTTGTTATTCCATGAGAGACAATAAATCTAATCCTACCAACATCATGTTCACTCCTTCATTCCACATTAGTCCTCATTTGAACTACCTTTCCCCCCTAAAGAGTGTCAAAAAATATGTGTCAAAGCCCTCAAATTTCCTTACAATCCTTACCAACTTTTCTTACTTATAGGTCTATCCAAGAGAGAGTTCAAATGAAGGGGGAAGTGTGTCTTGAGAACGCTGAGTTCCATGATTCATAACAAACTTTTCAAGTCCACTCACCTTTTGATGAACATGAAGAGACCTCCAATTAAATGGTGATTAATTTTGAGGCTCACCTTGATAAATAGGTTGAGATTTAAAAAAATCCTAAATTATTTAGTGGTAGCTATAAAAGCAATCCCATCATAGTAGTAAGTTCCCCCATTGATGCCCAAGTCTGTAATAAATAAAAAATAAGTAGTTCCTACATATAAGTTTGTAACTTGGAAACAAATGCACTTCAAGGGGGGATGTTACTAGTGAAACATAATCTAAGTTGTTAAATTCAAGGATAAATTAGAAAACATACATCCCCTACTCCTCCCTCCTCAAAATTCCAAGGCATTTCACTCATGGAAATATATTCAAGACAATATGTAGTAGAGAGAGGAAGTGATGGTTTTCAAAGATGAGCAACTATGTAAGGATAATGAAGCATCCATAGAAACATCTTTGGATTTGACTCATATTTTGAGCTATTTCAAGGATCCACTATGCCATTCCTTGAAAAGGAGCATATTATTTGTGAGACAAGTGAAGAAGAAATAGTTGTAGTGATAGAATATGAGAGTGACTTGAGTGCGTAAGAAGAGGAAATAATCATTGGGACACCCATTTCCAAGAAAATTAATGTATCATTCTTTCATAATGTAAAAAAGGATGAAATATAAGAGTTTATTTGGGTGAAAGTTAAGTTGTAAGAGGAAGAAACTCTAATTTAACAAGAAAAAGATTATTCCTAAGAGCTGCTTGATGATATGAGAACCACTCTTTATCATGAAATCCCTAATGAGTGTGAGACTAAGACATATTCTAAATTTTGAGTAGCTAAAATACAAGGTGACAACCTTATAAAGTCCTTAAACATCTAATAAAAATTATGTGTTCAAGAAAACTATAGTTTCATTGAAGATGATGGACCAATTCTTGGCCACCAAGATGAGGTTGTTGATGAGCATGAAACCCTAGTGGTTAATGAGAGTTTGAAGTATGATCATGATTTCATGGACTATCAAGGTGACAATGATGACCTTTAGAAGTAATATATGATCATTTAAAATGAATAACATACCTTTCAAGGAATCACACTTCCTATAGAAATATTGAAGATCAATTAACTGTTGACCCTATCAAGTGTTGTTCCCAAGATGATGAAAGGAATGAAGAAGTGTTTGATAAATTAGTACCTCAGGTTGATACTCCTGAACATAAAACAAGTGAGGATATATTATCCTTTAACATGCCTCATAAATTTTAAAATGTCCATCATGAAGGTTTTGACAAGTCACCATTCTATATGGAGCAAAGTGAAATCACAAACCAAGGAATGGAAGATCAATAAAAACTTATGATTGAGGTATAATTAGCATGGTTGATACAAGGCAGACATATATAGAATGAGTATGATTGGGTGTTTGACTCATATAACCAACTCATGTACTTAAGAGTAGATCAACGGGATCTAATTACTTTACTAAGAGGCTATGATCATGCCAACTCCCCTAGCTATAAGTGGGAGTCTGCATATAGTTATCAATTCCTAGTTGGACTCAAATCAAGACATGGTAACTAGACCTCATGGTTCCATGGTGATGAAACAAGTTTTCCATTTGATCTTGGAGGAAAATAGTTGATATTAGGTTAATTGTTTTAATTTTTTTTCTTGTTTCAATAAGTGGTCAACATGAGTTTGTAGTTAGTTCCCTTAGTTGTTTTGGTGTCTTTGTTGTTTTCCTTAGGTTAGGTGTGTTTCTTAATTTTAGGTGTTGTGTTTTTAGTACTATTAGTTTGTTATAGTCCAATAATGGTCATCAAGTCATAATCCATGTTGAGTTATCATTGTCATGAAGATGAGTGGGCTAAAATTCCAAACCCTCAAACCAAATTTTTTTATTTTTTGTACATCATGTAATTATTTAGGCATGAAAATATACAATGGATATGTTTATCAACATTTTCAATAGAGTTCTCAAGTGATTCTGGTAGTTTTAGCTCAAAAAGGCTTATTTTGAGGCCATCCATATAATTCTCAAGGTAAAATTGAGATTATAGCATATTAAAGACATTATTTTTCCATTAAAATGTCAAACAAGTTATTTGGATGAGGTTTTAGGTCTTAAAATGAAGAAAACCATTTTATCTCTTCTATCAACCTCCTTGGTAACTCAAGAAGGGCAATTTTCAAATGCTTGGTATGGACAAGAGAGAGAGAGAGAGAGTAAGGAGATGAAACTTTGGAGTTTGTTACAGGTCCTATTATGATTTAAATAAGTATCATTTTATTTCATAATGATGTCCTATTATTTATTATCAATTTCTAAGAGTGACAGTAGGTCACTATGGCCTATTCATCTAAGAGGGGTTTGTTCTTTCACCTATTTATTAAGATTAAAATTCAATGGAGAGGAATGGTTTTGAGGGATGATTTTATAGGTAATTAGTCTATTTTTAATTATGATTTCAACATGTAAATATTTCTAATAAGGTACATATGACACATAACCAATTTCCTATAATATCATTGTGAATGATATGTTTAATCAGTTTTGGAGCATGATTTGAGTTGTAAGAAAGTGTCTTAATATTTAAGGGCTATTAATTAAATAAATAATTAATTTCAAACCTCATTCATCCAATAAAATTTTCATAGGCCTCCATCTTTATTATATCTCCTTTGAGACCATTTAAGGTGAGTTAGTCTCGTCAACAATGTATAACTATATTTAATGAGCTTAATTTTAGTGATTAAAGGGTTATGTTATGAGGTAATGAAGGATATTTGGAATAAAATGAGGTACCTCAAAGAATTATCTAAGAAAACAAGGTGAATAAAGATACTCTTAAGAATAAAATTTTTAGTTTAGAGTCTCAAATGATTTAAATAGCACTAAAAGACTGTATGTTATTGTGTTTACATCTTAAGAGACCTTATAAAAGATTTTATACTCTTATGAACGTGTTATAATGGTGAATTTTTTTATAAGGTGGTTTATATCTTTTCAATAGAATTTATTTCTTAGTTGAGCTTCAAGGTTCATCAAAATCATGAGGAAAACTTCCCTAAAACTTAGTTTAGCAGATTTTAAGGTAAGTTTACATTGTTTAAGGTAATAGGTTGATTCTGGTTTCCATATTATTATGACCTCATTATGTTAAATTAATGAATAAAAAATGAAAATTTTAAACCTTAATCATCTTGAGATCATTAAATTAAGTGGAATGGTCTAGTAGATTAACATTTCCTACAAGTGCAAATCTCACCTATAACCATCATATGTTGGATTAAATAGGGGTACGATCATGAAGTTGATAGGATTTGGTATACCAAAAGTCAATTTATTAAGGTTAGTGAGTTTTGAATAAAAGTATAAAATATTCCTCAAGCATAAATTCTCTCAATAAATTTTTATGATCAATGTTACAACTAAGGGAATATTAGATAAATCATCACCTAAAGTCTGCTTGAAAGACACCTACAATCATGAGGTGAAATTGAAGCCCTGAGGCCTATAAGCTATTGAAAAAATAATAAAATGAACAAGGTAAATGGTTTTAAGGATTAAATATTGATGTAGGTTCAAGTATCCATTAAGGTGGCCTAATTAACCTATGAAGGTAAAAGATACCTATAGGCCCTAGGCCTATAGGTCATCATTGTAAACTTAGGTACATTTTCATAAAATTCAACAAAGAACCTTAGACATGGAAACTTAATCCCATGGAAGATGAAACATACCATATATCATCAAATATCACCTATGTGATTTTATAGTGTCATGAAAAATAGTGGATAGATTTGACATCCCTATCTTCACCTACCAGTCCATACAAGTATTGTGTACTTGATGAGTGGGAGCAAGTAGTAAAAGAGAGATGTTGAAGGTTATTTGAAGATACTTTAAGCTTAATCAAGATTAAAGTAAGTCTATGAGATATTAATAATATTAAAGAACTTAAAGTTTAAACTTAAATTCCAAATTCATATTCATGAATCCGTAAATAACCTACAACCATATTACTTTTAAACCTACAACCAACCTAAAATGCATATACACTTTATACATACAATGTTCTAACAAGAAGTAGGTTTGAGTAGGAAGGGAGTTCTGAAGGGTTTTTGAATTATCTCATAATGCATTATAAGTTATTATGTCTTTTAAATGGCATTATTAATTTATTTTAACACCTAATGTTCACCTATAGTCTATACAAGTTACTCCTAATAGACCTACAGTCAGTTCTCTATGTAACAAGAAATTATTGAACACCCAACAAGAGAATGCAAAGTGAGATTGTTAGATAATAATCAAGTAAAAATAAGTAAATACAAGACCAATATTAATTAAATAATTAAATTATGAATCCATAAAATTTTCCTACATCTATATTCAACTACCCTAAAAACCCACCTATAGTCATCTACAACAGTTGTACAGATTGTATGAGATAACAAAGACAAGTAACTTGGAAACATTATTACTATAGTGTTTAAATGGTGTTTTAAACCCAAAATGTAACTCCAACTTGTTAAAATAATGGATATACTTCAATTATGTGGGTATTGAGTAAGGTATAATTAAAATAAACACCGTCAAACACTCCACTAACCACATGTATGTTGAAAGACACTAAGTTTTTGTTTCTAAGACTGAGTAGGAAGTAGAGTAGTGTTTTGAAAGGGTTTAAAAACTAATTAAGAAATGAAACCAAGTTAAAAAAAGGTGTTTAAAAGATCATAATACATGAATGGTGACTAAAATCCAAGACACATTCATATTAAAACCTCCACCTGCAGTCATCTAATGGAATACAAGCAGTCCTACCTCTACCTACATCCATTTTTTGTAGGGTATGAGATAAATGTGTATATAAGGAATTAGATCATGTTTTTAAATGATATTTATCTATATTGAAACTTCAATTATGTTTGTGAGATATTGAGGAAGGTTAATGGCATAGTGAGTGAGGTCCAAACCCATAAAACATAGTTAGTTGACCCTAATTAATAGGCCAATTACAATTCTATTAGGAAGAGATAGCCCAAGGTGCATACCTAAAAGAGAAGCTAGTAGAGGATTATGACCTAAATTAATATTTAAAAAGTTTTTAAATGTATTTAAATTTTTACTATATTTAATTTAAGGTCTCAAAGCCCAAATTACACCTATATACAATCAAGAATGCACCTGTAGGCTAAGAGAGAGTAGCTAGACCTTAAACCTAAAGGAAGGGAAAAGTATGAGATGATAGAGAAATTTGAGGTCTACCTAAAATTGATACAAAGATCATAATGTGTGTTGATGCCAAATATAAACTAAGATAAGACTAATAAAAAAAGAGATTCAAAACCTCATACATAGCCAACCAACATTCATATACAACCTACAACTAGTCTTGAGAAATTGGTGTTTTGGATGTTCTAGAGGCATGATTAGGGTCTAAAATTTGGTAAAAAAAATTTAATAAGTTTTTTAAGACCTTAATTTAAATAAAAGTTTAAAAAAATATGGGTAATACCCATTCTTTTGTCTTAGACTATGCCCACTTTTTGGCAAAGGGCAGCCATGCGGCCTAAGGGATTTACTTTAGCTAAAAGGGTACAAAGCAAGTTTATAAATATCATGAAGGTAATATGAGGTATTTAAAGGTCATATAAGAGGTTTAAATTCATTTTAAATTTGAAACAAACTTATATTTTTTCCCCAAGATTCATTGAGGGATAGCAAGAAGGTAACAAGCTCATAACCCCAAGTACCCTAATTAGTACACCATGAACAGACAGAGGGGTAACCAGCACTTAAAAAACATGTAGATTCTTGTGGAGGGTTTATATAAAGTTTTATTAACTATTAAAAATATTTGAAATGATATTTGATATTTAAAAATCAAACTTGACCTCTCTCTAGCCTCAAGAAAGCTAAGCAAGCCACCCTAGAAGTAACTTCAAATGATCGTACCATCTCTCACACTTCACATAGGGAGATGATATATTTGGGATAGCTGAAGGGGTATATAATTTTTTTATTCAAATTTAAAGGAGCTTAGTTGGACATTCCATTTTTATGAACAATTTTTAAGACCCCAAACATGTCTTAACCCCTCCTAAAACCCTAATTGTGACTAGTTTGTAGAGAAAGAACTCAAAATAATATAAAATGACATTGCTTTCTTTTGAATACTCTTGGATGTTTTTTAGTAATCCAAAGAGGTTATCCACATGTTTTCTTAATATGATTTCAAAATTTAGGTCAACATACCCCCATTTCTAAAATAAGGACCCTTGTTCATACTTTGAACCTTAACACTGAAAGCTTGATATGTTCTGCACATTATTCGAATTTCAAGATCATCCATGCATGATAAAATTGGCCCATTTGATTCATGTTTTTTATTTGGCCTTAATTTTGGTAATATTTTGCCCTCATGTCTTAATTTTTAGGTTTCATGGATATTTTATTAATAGATCATGTTGGGATTTTCACAATTTTATCCTCATTCAAGCTTTTTATTAGCCTTTGATCTATGAGAACTCATAGTTGGATTCATGTTCTAAAAACATCCTTCATAAAACCCTAGCTTATATCCTTGGTTTTAATTTATATTTGGTAAGAGTGAATTTGGTGGGAATAATTTAAAACTTGCTTTAGACTTGAGCCTAATTTTTGTACTAAGGCTTGGTCGTGTTTCTTAACGCGACCAAACCTTAGTCTAAAAAATTATGCTTCATCCCTTTATATTTCTCCCTTTTATTATCTTTATATTAAAAAGGTATAATGTTTATTTTTTAAGGTCCCTTATGTTCCTAATTTGGTCCTATTTTTACATCACATGGTCCTCTTTATTACATACTTAGCCTAAAGTCTTAGTCTTAAGGTCCCATGTGTGTTTATTAACATGAAAGAGACCTTAGTCTTAAAACTTTAGCCTAAGTTCCTCTATCGACCTGAGCCCTAAATTAAGAATCTTGCCTCTTTTTAAAATTGATGGAACTCACTTCATCATGGAGGATGATCAAATGATGTGAAGGAAACCTAATGAATCCAAAGCCTTGATCCATCAGACCAATTTTTTATGATCAACAGGATCATGATCAATGATCTGTGCTTAAGTGGGACTAAAGATCAAATGTTGTGTGCTCATCTTCAAGATTAAATGGGTCCCTTTTTTATTAAACATGGACTTATCCTAAGTTTTACCTTAAGGTCTCATTGTACTTTTAATACAACAAAACCTTAGGATAAAACTTACAAAAAGAGCTAATCATGTGCAAGTATTTGGATTGTGATCAACGGTCCAAAACTACTCACCCAAAAATTATCTAATGGAGAAAATGTGGCATTGAAATGTTAAAGGCCTAAGAAATCCCCATGAAGATGACAAGTGTCACCATCTTAGGAATCTAGATCTTGATCAATGCTTCATGGACTCCCCAAGGTCAAATAGAGTCAAAATCTTAGGAGTCCCATGGATTCACCACATGGCACTCTTACATTTAAATATTAGTGTTAAAAGGGCCTCGTACATTAAAATTTAGATCTAATCTAAGTTTTTCTCTAAGGTTCATTGTATTTTTTTAATACAATAAAATCATAGGGTAAGACCTTAGGTTATGACTATAATATTTAGAGGGTCCTATTTTATTATGCTTTAAACACTTATGCCCTTAAATTAGTCTAATTTTCATACATGGCCTTGATCTAACTCGATATTATTCATGATTTCAAGAACCAATAGCGTGCATATGCTCAGATCTTGATCAATAGTCTATGCATGGTTAGGAATAAATGATCTAATGGAGCATGCTAAATTTAGGATATATGGACCTAATGAGCTTCATGAAATTAAATTTGACATTATCACAAACATAATTCAATGCTTGAAAGGTAGTCATCAATGTTTGTGAGTCCACCAAATTTAATTTCATCGATCATCTTTCTCAAAAATAATAATATGCTTTAAAACATTGCTAAAATCTTATTACTTGCTTACAAACCAATGTGACCCCATTTGGAAAATATAAAAAACACTTATGGTATTTGAAATTTAATGATAAAATGATATTGTGGTCTAATTTTTGTAGGCATAAAATTAATCTAAGTCTCTATTATAATGTTCCAATTGCATTTATTTAAGTACAATAAACCTTAGGATAAAGACTTATATTATGTTTTATTTTAACAAGAATTCCCTATGCCATAAAACTTAGCTTAAAAGTTTTATCATGTTTATTAACATGATAAAACCCAATGTTAAAACCTTGCATTAAATCCACTTATTATTTAGGCCCCTTTTATACATGTTCTAAAACTTAGCTTAAATATTTTAACCTAAAGTCTATGTCATGTTTATTAACATGAAGTAAAATTTAGCTTAAAATATTTATCCTAAGTCCCTTTTATATCCTAACATTAATTAAATTTCATTCATCTTATAGGATTGATGACTTGTGGTTAATCAGAGTAAGTTGATCAGATAGAGCATAATCGATAGAGACTATTCAATGAGGCCTTTAAAGGCTCACATGATTGACATGTGGTGAACATGCATTCACTAATGAAGTGTAGAACCTAGAAGCCCCACTAAAATGCCAAGTGGCACAACTATGGAGCCTGAAACAAAGATAAATAATAACATGAAAGCCCTAAGATCATGATCAATGGTCCATGTTGATCCATGAGGAAAAATATGATGACGTGAATCAAAAGAAGGATTTTAAAGGATAGTGGCTAGTTCCTTTAAAGCATTTATAAAAAATGTCATGAAATCTTCCAGATGGATGACACACAAGCATAAAGTGATAAAATTGAAGATTTTATGAGCATGAAAAGGCAAAGGTGTAAAGATAGGGGTCTAAATCAAATCTAAGGCATGAGCTCACCTAAGTCTGAATAACCATCTCCATTAAAGCTACAAAAATCCCTAGTCTCCACCAAATCCCTAAGTTGAACTCTAATCAATCATAGTCAATCCATAAAGAGTTTAATTTCTATCTGAGTAAGAATAGGCTAAATTAGAGGCTACATACAGACCATTAGTGATAAATTTAAAAGTCTCATAGTCATGGCAACTCAAAGGCATCAACAAAAGGATGACACAAAATTATACTTAGCTTTAGACAATGAGGGAGGAGTATTCAAGGATACTAAATTTGATGATATAAAATTAAACACCAAAAATAGAAACAAGATTGATATTTTTTGGAGCATTAAAAAAATGTAAACCATCATGAGGGAGGAGCAAAATAATGTCATAATCCCCTAGATATAAAATGACCTAGTCTCCATCCAAATAACCAATCTCCACCATGCTACTAAAAAAACTAAGGTATTACATTGTATCGATGTTATTTCCCCCATTTTCAAGGATTGTAAAATTGATCAGGATTGGATAGTTAATGTACGTAATTTTAAAAATATTTCATATATTTCCCCTCTTGCATTTGAAAGATACTACAAGCTATTCAATCCCTAGGTAGACTTGCCTATAATTAAAACATGGATTGGTAAAAGTGACTTGAACACCATCCTTGCCCCATGGCTACTTACCAAAACCCAAGTGATCCAAGACCCCATCAAAAAGATCTCAATTGTCAAAATTAGGGAAGGAATCAGAATAATCATGACCTTACTGCATAGATTATCTAGATCCCCTTTCACCACACATGTTAATAAAATATGGGTACCTTATGTATACTTCATGGTAGAAAAGGGACTCACTCCCCCACTGGGTGAGATGATCAAAATTTGTTTAAAACAATAATTCTCAACCATAAAGAAGAAAACTAGAAGCCACTTGTTGATGATTTCCTATCTTCTAGATGCCCTATTGGCCATCACCAAACTCCCTGACATAAATAATTTATCACCTTAAGGGAGACATATTGTTTCCCATCACTATTATAAATTACATAGATTCAAGTATATACACAATATATAATTCATTTGTGATTATGTATATCTAGATTTAGTAGAAGCTATTACAAGGATCCCCATGGTTAGGTTCATCCCTCTAGTCAAGAAGTATATGGAGTTAATAGGAGATATTTGGTTGTATCTAAATTAAAAAATGATTAAAATAATAGGGATGTTAACTTAGTCCATCAAACTACCTATCCATTTGCCTACCAAATTGGTAGAACATGAGATTACATACCAACTTTTGCATGGTAGAGATGGTGTGTGTAAGTAGAAAAGGAAAGGGATCCTTCACCCCTTTGCTTTATCCATCATCAGGAATATATTACAAAATTTGGAGCATGTAGATGTCATATCTATATATAGAGACTCCTCAAACTTATAGTTAGATGAATTAAGGTAGTGGGACCCTCATGATAGGGTCACCAAACATTTTAAATCAAAAATAATAATCTACCCCTATTAACAGAGGGTTGGGGTTCGTAATATGATGTATATCCAAGCCTCAAATTTCATAGAAGTATTTTTTAAGTTGAAGAAGCATAATATCAAGCTTGAGGCTAGGCTAGCTAGAAAAGAGAAACCACCTAGTGAGATATGGAAAATAGGGTCCCTGTAATACCACTTGTTTCATGGACCCCCTTCTAGGCCCCCTACAGAGTAACCAATACAACAAACTCAAACACAAGTTTCATAAGGACATAATGAGGAGAAATTATTAAAAATACCTAGTGAGGGGACATCATCTTCAACCCCACCAAATAGACCAATGTCCCCAATTGAATTACTTGATACGATTGCACTAAGTCCTAGGGAGATAGTGGAGGATGCACTCAAAATGATTGCTAAGGCATATGGATTAGATGATGAAGAAGAAGAATAATAAGCTAAGGAATCCTAGTCCCAAGTTGAAAAGGCAAAATAGGAAAAGGGGAAGGAGATAAATTTGGACCTAGCTCTAATTGTACCCCTATAAAAGAGGAAGGTTGAGTTGGCATTGGTCCCAATTAGAAAGAAGACAAAGTTAACCTTCACTCATCCTTTGAGTGAAGTTAACTTATTTAGTGATGAGAATCCCATTCATGGGCCAATCATCCCTAAATGGTTAATTTATGGGAAGATACAAAAGATCCCAACCCTACAACATTCATGGGTCATGACCCAAGGAATCAACATCATTGTCTATGATGATCTCAAGCCTTGGATAGTGGCTCTAATGAAGGAAGAGGAGTAAATAAATATGACTACCATTGGGGAGTCAAGTGGCATTCTGGTAGATACTCTTGAAACCTCAGGCATCACATAGATAGAGATCCTAGAACCTCCAAAAATCATAGAGTCATCACTCAACATGAAATTTAATTTATAGATAGTAGGCCTTGAGAGAATAATAATAAAGAAGACCATGGTTGGGAATGAGGAGTTCAATTTTCAAAATGTTGAACCTTTTATGGGATTAACTCTAGTAGGAGGTTAGGGGCCTAGTGAAAACCCAATCAATGAAGAGGACATAGTGGGATTAGCTGATGTTCATTTAGCTAAAATTAGGCATCAAAGGCCTATATCAAAAAATAGAAAACTTTTAGAAACAAAAGGAAAATCTTGAGACATAGACTATCTTGTTAGTTCCTAAAGAAATGATAAAGATGTTTGAGGCATATTTTTATGAAATGTTTAAATACTTAAAGGAAATGAGGACAATTCAGAGTCTATTAGTACAATAAGATGTAGTATCCAAGGGTTTGATAACCCACTAGTAGAATTCAAAAGACAAAATGAAGGAGCTAATCAACATAATGGTTGAGGATATGATTCCTAGTTTGAAAACTATTAGCCTAGCCCATTGAATACAATTATGGTAATAACTGGTTATAAGATCTAGGGTCTAATTACATGGTTGAGGAACTTGGAGAGGGTCCTAAGAGATGACAATGAGATGATGAAAAGAATTAAGAAACTTCTTCAAACTATTCTTGCTAAGCCTACCACACTTAGTTCCTTGGTCATCATTATAGATGATGAGTACAAGCATAGGGTCACCATGGTTATGTAATAAGTATGAAGCAAGAGTCAAGGCCAGTATAGGGGTGATAAAAACAAGGTCATGGGCATAATCCTAACTACTAAGGAGAAGATTGTTGACTTGAGGAGTATCAAAGAAGTAATGGCAAGAAATGATAGAGATTTTGATGACTTTAGGAAGATGAGTACCTCTTAGAGCCAGTTATCAACTTAAGGTTGGTTGATTAACAACATCAAAAATCCATGAGGATTTTTTAGGAGTAACAGGGGAGTTCTTCAGTACAAGGCCCACCAAATATCTAATAATAGTCTACTTTGTTAAAAAAAATTGTAATATTCAAAAGTAGAATAATATTTTGTAAAGTCATACACTAGTTGGTTAGCACATTTTCCTATAGGCAAGTCTACTTTGGAAAAGGGAATGTATTCTAGAACTTTGTAAAAAGGATATCTATCCTTACTCTTCTACATTTGTAATCTCATGACTGATCGGTGTACTACCTTAGTCTCTTATAAAAGGTATTATTACCATTTTGTAAAGGGTGGAGTTTTTAGAGCTAAGACTATTTTTTATACTCTGAATAACTAATGCAAGAAAGGAATATTGAGAAGCATATCCAAGTTTGTTTGTGTCAATTTTTACATGGATTCTCTCTCAACTATCTATTTGGATTTCTAGATTTGAATCATTTTCATTGATTATTGATGTGCATATATGAATGTAGAGTTGTTAAATTTTGCTTATGCTAGGTTAATTGAAAGATCTTAGGTTCATTTCATTTCCCTTGCTTATCTTGTAGATGTGCTAATGCAATTTTCTTATGAAGTAAATCTTTAAATTGAATATTATTTCTTATTTGTATTGTTCCATCTTTTCCTTAGACATTTTCTTGGTACATGGTATGATCTATGATATAGATATTTCATGTCATGTATTGGTTTGAATGTATGTCTTGATGAAATCTAAGCTTTGTCATAATGTCTAGACTAAAAATTAGAATACCTTGTTTCTACCCTACCCTTCCTTATACATATTTTTTTAACCAAATCACTCAAGTTTAAATTCCACTATAAATATTCATTTAGATTAATATTTAGTTTATAACTTGATCACAAATTCACTGATAATAGCATATATATCTGACATTTTACTTAGATTGGCCATGGTGGCTCCCAACCACCAATCAATATAAATATTATGGAACTGTTTATTGCTATGTCGCTATTTCACCATAGGTAACTAAATTACCATATTCTACTACTCATGCTTTGAGTTCTCTGAATTCTAAAATGAGAAGTGTTATTTAGACAATAAGAGATCCTGTGATACATCTAGAGACATTAATAAAAATAACTTTTCTATCACTATAAAGAGGGCATCGTTGTGAATTTACAAGATCTTTGCTAATTTTGGTTTGTTTTAATCAAGGATTGGTGTTATGTTTACTTATTTGCATAGTTATTTTCTCAAAAGTGTAAAGATCATCAATATTTGTGGTCTTTGACCCATCTTTGTGATTCATTTATACAAATACCAAAAGTCTTTGAGGATAGATGTGTAATTTTGGTAAAGATAGCTTGAGATCTGAGAATCTAAGGTATTTGAGTTTAGAATAGCTTGTTTTGATCAAATATTGGTAGATATTTTATGAATCTAAGTTTATTTTAGCTTAGAATTGTAAATATTGATCATATTCATGTAATTGGACAAATATTTGAGCTAACTTAGTTAAAGTTTGATGTCCTTTTTTGCTCTTTACATGAATATTTACAAAATTTACTTAATATGTAAGTCTGATCCCTGTTCTTCATAAAGGTTGATTTGACACATCATATTTTAAAAAGGATCCAAAGTCCTCAATATTTAATTACCTTGAATTAGAAAGAGGTCACATTCAAAGACAAGATAACCTCTACTTAAATTAGAATTCCATAAGAGGGCTAGGCGAGACAAAGGTAGACATAGACATTTGAAGTCTTTCTTGAATTCACCACTTTAAAGTACTCATACATTTTACCTTGATCAAGGTATGGCTTGGTTATGAATATCTCCTATTAATTTTCAAGGTGAGGTTCATGACCTTCCTCATAATCCATAAAAATATTTGTCAACTTTTAGTCCTAGTGGTATTGTATCAACATAAGAACATGTTAAATTCTTCAAAGTTGCATTAAGATTGCTAAATGTCACTCATGAAGATGTAGCATGTAGGTTTTTTCCTTTCACATTTAAGGATGCTACATGTTAATGGTTTCTTAACCTACTTGATAATTGAATTAGCACCTAGGATGAATTCAATAACATTTTCATTGACTAGTTTGGAAAAATCATCATTCCTTATGTCTTGTACCAATAGTTTACCACCCTCAAAAGGGATGTCAATGTCCCTATAATAGTTTTTAATGGTAGGTTATATAATATTTATAGTAGGACCATTAACCCTTATAAACCTAGTAATGTGTTAGCCTTGGAAATATAAAAAGATGTTCTTGATCCCATGACTTTAGTATTCATAAAGAGGGTTGTAGGTCTTATAAACACATTGGCTTTAGCTTATGCTAAGGATGTGATCATTAATGACCAAATAAAACCTAAAGTTTAGATGGCCTACTCTATTCCCAATATCAATGTTCATATTCCTACCTTGAATGTCTTTCCTAATAATAGACATAATGTGCCTACTCTCAACTAGCTCCCAAATTTGAACTAATTAGCTCTAAGGCATGTTCCTCCTAACCAAAACTTATGGTTATTAAATCACCCTGGTGCTAATGGACTTAACACAAATGATCAAAGGACCTTAGTAATATCCATTGATGATAACAATAACCAATTTCATAATTAAAAAACCCTCAAGAGGGAGAATGAGTACATTCTTAAAATGGTCTAAAAGCTGAGCACTAATTTTCTTCAACTACAAAAACAAGTTGGTAATACTGGAGATAATTTTGGTATAAACATATTATTTCAAAGGTTCAATAAGCTCAATAATAAGTTATAGAATGATAGATTCCATAATAATAAGAATAATGAATCATCTACTAAAAATAAGACTATGGATATTAATCTTATTTTTAATTCTTTACTTGATTATTATAGATTCCATTATACTACTAATCATGGTGAGATTGACTATATTAAATTCTATAAATCTTTTGAAGTATTTCAAGAATATGTGGACACTTTTGAGGTCATACCTAATAAATCTAGTGGTGTAGGTACTTTAGGATCTTCCAAATCATCTTTCCAGACCCTTATGGTGGAAAACTTTTATTTCCCCTTCCAAAAAGACAATGAATTTGATGATGTTCCTGAAGAAATCTAGGCTTTCCAGTTGTTCTTGAAAAAGACATCCCTTAAGGAATAAGGAGCAGAAGTAGCCCTCGACTAATTCAACTACTCAAAAAAATTTGGTACTCCTTTAAATACCACATTAGATAATAATCCATAGCCTCCAAAGGGAAGTATTTTGAAGCTTAGCACTGATACTTCCAATTCTTCTAATAGGACTAGTTATAATATTATAGAGAATATGAAGAAAATCAAAGCTAATATTACTTTGCATGAATTGACATAGATAACTAAGCAAAGAGATCTACTTCTAGAATCCTTGTCCAAAAAATCTATGAAGATGCCCAATGTTGATAATATTAATATATCCATACACAAAGCTAAGCTACAGTCAGAATGTTTGGTAAAAAATTGCATAATTGTCTATTAGATTTAGGTGTATCTATAAATATCCTGCGTGTAGGTATTTTTAAGTAGTTTAGTTTGACCCCCATTAAATTTGATAAGGTTATCACCCAATTAAATAAGTCTAGGGTCAAGGTGATTGGGAAATTGTTGAATTTTCACATGTAGCTGGCCTTTGAGCCAAGTGCTAAACAATTCATAGACATCTACATGGTGGATATCATTGATGCATATGGATTAATTTTAAACATATAATGGACAAAGGATCTAAATGGATATATGTCCATAGAATATTCACACTTATGGCTACCTTGGAAGGGGGTTCCCAACCAGATCAAAGTTTAAAGGGAGCTAAGAATGAAATACATGATCACTAAATATAATGTAATAAATGAAAGGGTTGACATAATTGATTCTAATTTAGAATTTTTCACCCTATAAAATATCAAGGTATGTGATCCTAAAGTTTCTCATGTTGTGAATGGGGTTTGGAAGTTCTATTTTGATGGTGCAAGATGTAAATCTAGGTTTGGGTTAGGTATTGTTCTAGTTAACTCTATTGGTAAGAAATATTATGCCTGTTATAGACTCTAGCTTCTATACACCAATAACCTTACATAATTTGAGGATCTCACTTAGGTCTATAATTTTCCATTAAAAAAAGTCAAAGAATTACTAGTTTATGGTGATTTAGAACTTATAGTGAATCAAGTGAGAAGCAAGTATCAATGCAAATTGTCATACCTCAATAGGTACAAATTTAGAGTTTGGGACCTTATGGAATCTTTTGATGCCTTCAATATTATTTCTATCCCTAGGGAGAAAAATAAAGCTACTGATAAGCTTGCCTCTATTATAGCTAATCTCATGCTTGACTAAGATTAACCAAACTTTAGCATTGATCTGATACCTTGCCCTTTTATCTTAGACAATGTAAACCATCTATAGGTATTTAGTGATGACCAATAGATCCTAAAATTCATGAATATTTCATGAGAGTTTAAGGCTTGGGTTATTTATGAGGCTAATGAAAGTGTGTTTGGAGAAGATAAATTTGATGGAAAATTCATTCAGTTGAATGCCAATAAAATTCCCAATGGCATGATTACCTTATAAATATTATTTAATCTAGATAAATTAACTAAGACCTCTAAGGTTCCCTAAGTGAGTGGGAAATATTAAAATGTAGTTGACCTTGGAAAACAAGATCAACCTCATCTAGTCAATATTAGAAAATATTATATAAGTGCTAAAAATAAGAGAGCTAAGGAACTATTGACAAAGTACAAGGATGTCATAGTCTGGTCTTATGATGACTTGAAGCTTTTTGACCCAAGAGTCATCACCCATACTATATCTCTCAAGGAGAATTGTAAAACTTTTAGGTAGAAACAAAGGCCTATGAATATATTCTTAGAATCTATGATCTTCAAAGAAGTCAAGAAGTTGTTAGATGGTAGAATTGTATTTCCCATTAGGCACTCTACTTGGTTTTCTGATTTGGTGCCAGTTAAGAAGAGGAATGGTGAAATCAAACTATGTACTGATTTTAGAAATCTGAATAGAGCATCTAAAAAGGATAATTATTGTCTTCCCTCTCTTGAAAAAGTAATACAAACTATTTATAATTTATCCATGATGTCTTTTATTGATGGATTTTTAGGGTATAATTAGGTTCTAGTAGATAATGAAGACAACATTCACAACTAAGTGGGGAAAATTTACCTATAAAAAAATGCCTTTTGGATTGATAAACAAAGGATTCACTTTTAAAAAGGCCATGGAACATGCCTTCCAAGGCTTTATTGATAAGTGCATTATAATTTATATGGATGACCATTTCATGCATTTAAAATAGATATTTAAAAGGTGTAGAAGGTATGGAATTCCCCTCAACCCTAAGAAAATAATTTTTTGTGTCACTAAGGGTAAATTTTTAGGCCATTTCATTACCAAAGATGGAATCTCCATTAATCTTGAAAGAGTGGAAGTTATATCAAAGATAGAGCCTCCTAATAGTAGAGAAGAATTGAAATCATTTTTTGGTAAAGTAAACATTGTAAGAAAATTCATTTTTATCTTTGCAAAAATTGTCAAACCATTGAATAATATGCTAAAGAAGGATGCTAAAGTCTCATGGAATGAGGAATCCAAAATGGCCTTCAGAGATATCAAAGAGGCTATCAGCTAATATCTAGTCTTGATACGTCTAGACTTTTCAAAGGATTTTTATCTCTACTCTTTTTCCTCTAACAACACTTTTGTTATTATTTTAACTCAAAAAATAGAAGGATGTGACCATCCAATTGATTTTTTGATCCCTAGTTTTAAAAATGTTGAGTTAACTTATCCTTTAATTGATAAGCAAGCATTTGCATTAGTTAAAGTGGTCAAGAAATTTAGGCACTACATTATTAGGAACAAAGTGCATGCTATTATACTAGACCCAACCACTAAGATAATAAATTATTCATGGTATTCACAACAATATTTTTTTAAAAACTATGAGACTATGTTAAAATATAAATTATTACTCTCAACATTTCAAGTCTTCAACAAGACCCATCTTCAGGAGGAAGAGATCAATGAGATCCATGCAAGTAAACACCAAAAAAGACAACATAAATATCCATCATTCATCAAAATTTTGGCTAGGTCAACTCAGTAGAAAACAAAATTTTTAATAATCTATTAAATTTTATTCTTTACCATTTGAATAATAGGCCACCAACTATCACTAAGAACCAAACTGTCATCTCAATTTAAATTGTTCATGTTATTTTCAATTTTGATCACTTCATAGACCATTTTAATCAAAAAATAATCATCTCTAGTGATAATGCCAACTTTATCAATGTAAATGTGATGCACCAAGGTATAACAATGTACTTCTAAGGAAATTTTTTGGATCTAGTTGTGAGAAAGATCAACATAATGATCTTTAATCCTAACTTGAAAGGAATGACTTGTTTCACTAATATACTTTAAGATAGATATATGAAATAAAATATATCCCTTTATGAAAATAGGGTTAGATTAATATTTATCTTTATCCATAATTTTCATGACTGAATTAGGAGGAGAGAAATAAACCTTAATGTTCTTTTTCCTTAAGATCCTTTCCAACTTATCTATAGTCCCTTCGATATAAGGAAAGGTGATCATGTCAATAGTATCATCCTCAATAAAAATCTCATCATTGATATGATTATTTCCATGATACATTTGTTATTTATGGATGATACTATTAATTTTTCCCTCATCATAACCATTCTTCTTAAAAATCATAGAGAGATGTTCAATTTATTGACCAAGGTGATCCTTATCAGTGATTATATTTGTACAAGTCACTAATGTGTTTATAATGCCATATTTTTATGTAGGATGATGATGGGATTCAACATGTAAGTAATTTTTCATGTGAGTTTTATTTATATAAATAGAGTGGGACAAAGAGCCATCTTTTTTTTTCATGATGAAAATGTCTAAAAAATAAATTTGCTTTTTTATCTTCCACCTCCATAGTAAACTTTATATGGTTAGATATACTATTTATAAGGTCAAGAAACATATCCAGATTCTCTTAACCATGAGGCTAATTAACATTAGTGTCATCCATAAATTATTTCCACCACCTCAATTTTATAATAGTAGACCCAAGAGCTAAATTTTCAAAATATTCCATGTATATGCTAGCTATGACAGGTGAGAGGGGAGACCCCATGGTGATACCTTTAGCTTGCTCATAAATAAAACCTCTAAAGCTAAAGAACATGGATTTTAAACAAATTTTAACTAAATTAACCATCTTATCATTAGAATGAATCCTAATGATTTCAATGGCATCATCAAAAGGGACTTTATTAAAAAGAGAGACCACAACAAAGATAACTAAAATATCATCTTTCTCAACCTTAAAATTCTTCATTTCATCAACAAAATGCATAGAATCTTTTATAAAATAATTAGTTCTTCTAGAAAGGATTTTTGTTTTTTCAAAATAAATTTAGAAAGGGATTATGTAGGAGAACCAATAGTGTTAACAATGGGTCTAATAAGTACCACATCCTTATCCAATGCTAAGCCAATGTGAAATTGGAGAGTGAAGAGGTAAGTGGATGTCTACTCTTCAAGAATATGACATAGAGATGAAAACTACAAAATTGGTAAGATGCCAAGGTTTAATTCAAATGATTGCCAATACTAACCCCAAGCTAGGTATCATGCAAGTCGATCAACATTTTTTTCAACCTAATGATTGGTTTGACTCTATTTTTCACTTATTTATTAATGGAACTTATTCTATAAGATTAACCAGGGATCATAAAAGAGCTCTAAGGCTTAAGGTAGCCCATTACCTAATCAAAAATGGAATCTTGTACCAAAATAACTTTGAAGGTGTGTACATGAGATGTGTTTCCAAGGAAGAAGATAATAAGGTAATGAGCACTTTCCATGATAATTTGGGAAGTGGGCATCCATGAGGAAGAATAAAAACTCACAAGATCCATAAGGCTGGCTATTATTGGCCCACCATCTTCAAATATGCTCATAGACATGTGAGGGAATGCCATTCATGCTATATCTTCATCATAAAGGATACAAAGGAAATAATTCCATAATAACCTACCATGATTGACAAACCCTTTACTTAGTGGGGACTAAAATTGATAGGGGTAATCAACCCAAACTCATCAAAAGGTCATAAGTATGTCTTGACAACTACCAACTATTGTACTAGGTAGACTAAAGCAATAGCCACCAAATAATGTAAAACATAATAAGTGATCAAGTTTTTAAAAGAAAACATATGCACAATATTGAGGACTCCAATATATTTGGTATGTGATAATGGATTAGCATTCACATCCATAGAGATGAAATAATGGGTATATGATAATAACATTATTCTCAAGTTTTCATCTAATCATTATCCTTAAGGTAATGGAGTATCAGAGTCAATGAATAAAAACTTGATGATAGCCATTAGGAAGTTTGTTGTAGACAAACCTATAACATGGCATAAGCTTCTCAAGTATACCCTTTGGGTAGATAGAATAAGAGTTAATCAATCTCTTAAAGCATCTCCCTTCTTATTGGTATATGGCCAAGAACCCATATTCCCCATCACACTCAAGCTACCAACTTACAATGTTATTCAAGAGTATATGGAGGAATAATAATTGTAAACTCAAGGATTTTAGACATTATTTAGATGGAAGATGCATGACAAGAAGATTTTTATAACTTTACCAAGCATCAAAGTATAATAAATAAGTGGTTTGACAAATGATCAAAGATTAAAGTGTTTAGACAAGGAGACTTGGTTCTTATTTGGGACATGACATCTGAGTCAAAAGGAAATTCATGTTCACACCGCTATGGATTGTTCCCTATCAAATTACAAATACACTTGAAGATAACACCTTCAAACTGAAAGACCTACAAAGAGTAGAATTCACACTACCCACTAATGGGTAGTATCTCAAGCATTACTTCTATGCTTCTCCTCATGGGGTATTCATGGAGTAAATCTATAAGAATGGTTAGAATTAGTGTAGGTAGGATAGTTAGTTTCCTTTGGTTCTTTTCTTCATGTCCCTAGTTTATACATAAGTTTATATATATTTATTTTCTTTTCCTTTTCTTCCTACTTTATTACTTTCTGTTTTGTGTTTGATTTTTGTTTCTTTATTCCTTGCTTCCAATAAGTCCTTTTGGATAGCCCTGAGCTCAAAGTTAATTTAGTTTGCTTAAAAACTATAGAATTTCAAGAATGTAGGTATGAACCTTATGCATATATGATCTTGATGTTATAGTTTAAAGAAACTATTAAGGACTGATAGTTAGGTTAATTATCCCATGAGACCTTAAATATTGTCTTGACCTAAACTTGCTTTTAAGAAGAATTATGCATGTATAATGAAATTTTAACCTATTAAGGTACAAGCATGATTGAACATAACAAACATCCATTCCTAGGACAAAGGTTACAACTATAGGTGATTATCTAAAGAATAGACACTTGACAAAATCCTTAAACCTAGCTACCTTGGTTCCCAAACTTTGTTAAAAGCTTAAGACCCAAAAATACAAAAAATAACTTATTACAAAATCAAAAAAAATTCAAGAAAAGGTGATTCTAGTAATCTCTACTAGAGCTATGGATGCCTGGTTGGTAGTGAAACAAGGCCATGAGTGGAGCTAAAGGCATCTCTATCAGGGATATGGATGCATGGTTGGTAGTAAATCAATTCCCAAGCCTTCTTTGAACTAGAAGTATTGTTATAAATGAATATCTAAACATGCTCCAAGTCAATGTTAATGATTATAGGCATGAAATCTGGAAGTTATCCCTTGAATCTCATGGAAAATAGTAAGTGGAATCAAAGCACACACACAACATGGCTATGTCTTAATGTTTGATCCTATTTTTTCGTGTGCAAGGTTTGTTTCAACCATGAACTAATCTTGATAATGGAATTGATCAAGTGGAATAAGTGACCTATTTATTTATCTGAACCATAGTCTCTGAGTTCTAACATATTTTTATGTTTCCCTAGAAAGTTTCCAAATTTTGAGGTCAACATACCCCCATCTATAAAATAGGGAACCTTGTACATAATTTGAACCTTAACAATGGAATCTTGATATGTTTTTCACATTATTAGAATTTGAAGATCATCCATGCCTGATAAAATTGGCCCATGATTTATGGTTTTACTTTGGCCTTGCCTAATTTTGTTAATAGTTGGCCCTCATGTCTTAAGTTATAGGTTTCATAGAGTTCTTATTGATATATCATGATGGGATGTTCACATTTTTATCCTCATTCAATATTTTTACTAGCCTTTGGTCTGTGAGAACTCATAGTTGGATTCATGTACCAAAACCCTCCTTCAAAAAACACTAGCTTAGACCCTTGGTTTGAATTAAGATTTATCAAGAGCCAATTTTGTAGGAAAATTTTAAAACTTAATTTAGACTTAAGCCTAATTTTTATACTAAGGCTTGGTTGTGTTTCTTAACACAACCAAAACTTAGTCTAAAAAATTATGCTTGGTCCCTTTATATTTCCCCCCTTTTATTCTCTTTATTTTAACAAGGTTTAATGTTTATGTTTATAGGGTCCCTTATGTTCCTAACTTGGTCCTAGTTTTACATCACATGGTCCTCTTTGTTACATACTTAGCCTAAATTCTTAGTCTTAAGGACCCATACATGTTTAATAACATGAATGAGACCTTAGTTTTAAAACTTTAGCCTAAGTTCCTATATTGACCCAAGCCCTAACTTAAGAATCTTGCCTCTTTGCAGAATCAATGACACTCACTTCATCATAGAGGATGATCAGATGGAGTGAAGTAGACCAAAAGAATCTAAAGCCTTGATCTATCAGACTAATCCCATGTGATCACTAGGATCATGATCAATGATCCATGCTTAAGTAGGACCAAATATTGAATAACACATGATCATCTTCAAGATTAAATGGGTCCCATTTTATTAAATGTATACTTAGCCTAAGTTTTACTCTAAGATACTATTGTATTTTTAATAAACAAAACCTTAGGATAAAACTTATGAAAATATCTAATCATATGCAAGTATCTAGATCATGATCAATAGTCCATGACTACTCAAACATAAATGATCCAATGAAGCAAACACAATGTTGGAATGTCAAAGGCCTAAGAAATCCCCATGAAGATGACAAGTGTCACCATCTCAAGAATCCAAATATTGATCGATGCTCTGAGGACCCTCCCTAGATTCAAATAGATTCAAAATCTTAGGAGTCACATGGAGTCACCATGTGGCACTCTCACATTCAAAGTTTAGTGTTAAAAGGGCCCCATACATTAAAATATAGACTTAATCTATGTTGTTTTCTCGTAGGTTCATTGTATTTTTTTTATTACAATAAAAAATTAGGGTAAGACCTTAAGTTATGAATTTAATATTTAGAGGGTCCTATTTTATTCTGATTTAAAGGCTTAGGCCTTTAACTTAGTCTCACTTTCATACATGGCCCCAAGCTAACTCGATCCTCTTCATGATTTTAGGAACTAATGACAGGCATATGCTTGGAAATTAATCAACAATCTACACATGGTCATGACTAGATGATCTAATAGAGCATGCTAAATCTAGGGTCTATGGACCTAATAAAATTCATGAACTTAAATTTGGCATTCTTTCAAACATCATTTGATATCAAAAAGGTCATGATTGATGTTAGTGAGGCCATCATTGACGTCTATGAGGCCATAAAATTTAAACTCATCAATCATCTTACTTAAACATAAGAATATATTTAAAACAATTCTAAAAGCTTATTACTTGCATTGCAAACTAATGTGAACCCCTTTGGAAAATATTAAAAAAACTTAGGGTCTTTTAACTTTAATGATAAAATAATCTTGTGATCTAATCTTTGTAGGCATAGACTTAATCTAAGTCTCTATCCTAAGGTTTGAATTGCATTTATTTAAGTACAATAAACATTAGGCTAAAGACTTATATTATATTTTATTTTAACAAGAAGTCCCTATGCCATAAAACTTAGCTTAAAAGTTTTAACCTAAAGTTATATCATGTTTATTAACATGATAAAACCCAAGGTTAAAACCTTGCATTAAATCCACTTATTATCCGGGCCCCTTTTATATGTTTTATAAAACTTAGTTTGAATATTTTAACTTAAAGTCTATGTCATGTTTATTAACATGAAGTAAACTTTATCCTAAGTCTTTTTTATATCCTGATGCTAATTAAAATTCATTCATCTTATAGGATTGATGACTCATGGTAAATTAGAGCAAGTTGATTAGATAGAGCATAATTGAAAGAGACTATTTAGTGAGGCCTCTAAAGGCTAGTAAGATTGAGATGTGGTGAGCATGTATTCACTGATAGAGCACATAACCTAGATGGCCCATGAAGGTGCCAAGTGGCACAACTACAAAGCCAAATACTAAGACAACCAATAATGTGTAAGCTTCAAGATCATAATCAATGGTCCATGTTGATCCATGAGCAAATCTTTTATGGTGTAAATAAAAATAAGGATTTTAAAGGACAACAACTATTTCCTTTAAATTATTTATAAAAAATGTCATGAAAGATACTAGATGGATACCACATAGGTGTCACACAAGCACAAAGTGACAAAATTAAAGATTTTGTGAGAATGAAAAGGAAAAGGTATAAAGGTAGGGGTCTAAATCAAATCCAAGGAATAATCTCTCCTAAGTCTAAATAACCATTTCCATTAAAGATAAAAAAGCCCTAGTCTCCTCAAAATCCCTAAGTTTAACTCTAATCAATCATAATCGAGCCATAAAGAGTTTAATTTCTATTTGAGTGAGAGAAAGCTGACTTAGAGGCTACGTGTAGACCACTAATGAGAAATTTACAAGTCTCGTAGTCATGAAAACTCAAAGGTAGCAATAAAGGGATGGAAAAAAATTCTACTTAGAATCAGGCAATGAGGGAAGAGTATTCAAGCATACTAAATTTGAAGGCTAGTGGGATTGAGATGTGGTGAGCATGCATTCATCGATAGAGCACATAACTTAGAAGGCCCATGAAGGTGCCAAGTGGCACAACCACAGAGCCAAATACTAAGACAACCAATAAGGTGTAATCTTCATGATCATAATCAATGGTCCATGTTGATCCATGAGCAAATATTTGATGGTGAAAATCAAAAAAATAAAAATAAAGGAAAATAATTATTTACTTTAAAGTATTTATGAAAAATCTCATGAAAGATACTAGATGGATGCCACATAGGTGTCACACAAGCAAAAAGTGACAAAATTAAAGATTTTATGAGCATGAAAAAGTAAAGGTATAAAGGTAGGGGTCTAAATCAAATCCAAGACATAATCTCTCCTAAGTCTAAATAACCATTTCCATTGAAGATAAAAAATCCCTAGTCTCCTCAAAATCCCTAAGTTTAACTCTAATCAATCATAGTCAAGCCATAAAGAGTTCAATATATATTTGAGCGAGAGAAAGCTAACTCAGAGGCTACTTGTAGACCATTAATGAGAAATTTACAAGTCTCATAGTCATGAAAACTCAAAGGTAGCAATAAAGGGATGGCAAAAAATTTTACTTAAATTCAGGAAATGAGGGAAGAGTATTCAAGCATACTAAATTTGAAGGCCAGTGGCATTGAGATGTGGTGAGCATGCATTCATTGATAGAGCACATAACTTAGAAGGCCCATGAAGGTGCCAAGTGGCACAACCACAGAGCCAAATACTAAGACAACCAATAAGGTGTAAGCTTCAGGATCATAATCAATGGTCCATGTTGATCCATGAGCAAAGATTTGATGGTAAAAATAAAAAGAAGAATTTTAAAGGAGAATAATTATTTACTTTAAAGTATTTATGAAATATCTCATGAAAGATACTAGATGGATGCCACATAGGTGTCACACAAGCACAAAGTGACAAAATTAAAGATTTTGTGAGCATGAAAAAGGAAAGGTATAAAGGTAGGGTTCTAAATCAAATCCAAGGCATAATCTCTCCTAAGTCTAAATAACCATTTCCATTAAAGATAAAAAATCCCTAGTTTTCTCAAAATCCCTAAGTTTAACTCTAATCAATCATATTCAAGCCATAAAGAGTTCAATTTCTATTTGAGCGAGAGAAAGTTGACTCAAAGGCTACTTGCAGACCATTAATGAGAAATTTACAAGTCTCATAGTCATGAAAACTCAAAGGTAGCAATAAAGGGATGGCACAACATTTTACTTAGATTTAGGAAATGAGGGAAGAGTATTCAAGGATACTAAATTTGAAGGCTCGTATGATTGAGATGTGGTAAGCATGCATTCACTGATAGAGCAAAAAACTTAGAAGGCCCATGAAGGTGCTAAGTGGCACAACCATAGAACCAAATACTAAGACAACCAATAAGGTGTAATCTTCAAGATTATAATCAATCATCCATGTTGATCCATGAGCAAAGATTTGATGGTGAAAATCAAAAGAAGGATTTTAAAGGACATCAATTATTTCCTTTAAAGTATTTATGAAAATTTTCATGACAGATACTAGATGGATGCCACATAGGTGTCACACAAGCACAAAGGGACAAAATTAAATATTTTGTGATCATAGAAAGGCAAATGTATAAGGGTAGGGGCCTAAATCAAATACAAGGCATAATATCTCCTAAGTTTAAATAACCATTACCATTAAATCTACAAAACTCCCTAGTCTCCTCAAAATCCCTAAATTGAACTCTAATCAATCACAATCAAGCCATAAAGAGTTAAATTTATATTTGAGTGAGAGCAAGCTAACTCAGAGGCTACTTATAGACCATTAATGAGAAATATACAAGTCTCACAGTCATGGAAACTCAAAGTTAGCAATAAAGGGATGACACAAAATTGTACTTAGCTTCAAATAATGAGGGAAGAGTATTCAAGGATACTAAATTTGATGCAATGACATTAAACACCAAAAATAGAAAATGGTCTGGTATTTTTTGGACCATTGAATAAATGAAGACCATCATGAGTGGAGAGTATAATAATGTCATAATCCTTTAGAGATACAATGACCTAGTCTCCATCCAAATTACTAGTCTCCACCACACTAATGTAAAACTTGAGGTATTGCACTATATTGATGTTATTTCCCCCATTTTTAAGGATTGAAAATTTGATTAGGAGTGGATAGTCATGAATGTACTTTTAAAAAGAGTGCATATATTCCCCCTCTTGCATTTTAAATATACAACAAGCTATGCAATCCCTAGGTAGACATGCCTATAATTAGAACATGGATTAGTAAAAATGACTTGAACACCATCCTTGCCCCATGGTTACTTACTAGAACCTAATTGATCTAAAACCCCACTAAAAATATCCCAATTGTCTAATTTACAAAAGGAATACAAATAATCATGACCTTCCTAAATAGATTATTTGGATCCCTTTCCACCACACATGTCAATAAGATATAAGTACCTTATGTCGACTTCATGGTAGAAAAAGGACTCACTCCCCCACTAGGTGAGATTATCAACATTTGTTTAAAACAATAATTCTCAGCCATAAAGAAGAAAATGATCAACCACTTCTTTATGAAATCCTATCTTCTAGATGTCCTATTGGCCACTACCAAAATCCCTTACATAAAAAATGGTTACCTAAAGGGAGACACAAGGTTTCCCATCACTATTCTAAATTTTACATATTCAAGTATAGGCATAATATAAAATTCATTTATGACTATGTATATCCAACTTTAGTAGAATATATTACAAGGATCCTTAGGGGTAGGGTCATCCCTTCAGTCAAGAAGTATGTGGATTCAATTGGATAATCTAGTTGTATCCATATTGAATAATGATTAGAATATAAGGGACTTTAACTCAGACACTCAAACTACTAGTCCATGTGCTTAACAAATTGGTAGAATAGGAGATTGCATACCAAATTTTTCATGGTATAGATGGTATGTGTAAACATAAAAGGAATGGGCTCCTTCACCCCTTTTCTTTGGCCATTAGCAAGACTATATTATAAAATTGGGAGCATGTAGATGTCATCTCCAAACATAAAGACTTATTTAACTTATAGTTGGATGAATTGAGGTAGTGGGACCCTCATGATAGGGTCACCAAAAATTTGAAATCAAAAATAATAAACTAACCCTATGAATATAGGCTTGGTGTTCATGAAATGATGTATATCAGGGCCTTAAATTTCATATAAGTATTGGAAAGGTTGAAGAAGCATAATATCAAGCTTGAGGCTAGGTTAGATAGATATGAGTAAGCACTTAATGAGATATGGTAGATGGGTCCCCTATAATACCAATTTTTTCTTGGACCCCATTCTAATCTCCCTCTATAGTAACCACTAAAAAAACCTCAAGCACAAGTTGCATAAGGACCCGAGAAGGAAAAATTAGAAGAAAGACCTAGTGAGGAGGAATCATCTTCAACCCCATTTGATAGACTAGAGTCACAAATTGAATTCCTTAATATGATTGCCCTAAGTCCTAGGGAGATAGTGGAGGATGCACTAAAAGTGATTATTGAGGCATATGGATTAGATGAAGATGAAGAAGAAGCTAAAGAACCCCATTCCTAAGCCAAAAAAGTAGAACAAGAAAAGGTGAAGGAGATAAATTTGGACCTAGTTCCATTTTCACCCCTTCAAAAGAGGAAGGCTGAGTTGGAATTGGCCCCAATTGAAATATAAAAGTCTAAAGCTAACCTTCACTCATATTTTGAGGGAATTTAACTTATTTAGTGATGAAAATCCCATTCATAGGCTAATCATCCTTTAATGGTTCATTTATGGGAAGATACAGAAGATCCCAACCCTACAACATTCATGGGCCATGACCCAATTAGTCAACATCACTTTCCATAATTAGATCAAGCCTTTAATAGTGGCTCTAATGAAGGAAGAGGTGGAGAGAAAGATGACTACCCTTTATTATTTAAGTGGAATTTAGGTAGACACACCTAAAACCTTAGGAATCACATATATGGAGATCCTAGAACCTCTAAAAATCATAAATTCATCAGTCAGTGTGTAATTCAATCCAAAGATAGTAGGCCTAGAGAGAGTAGCAACAAACAAGACCATGGTTGGGAATGAGGAGTTCACTTTTTAGAAATTTTAACCTTTTTTTGGCTTAACTCTAGTAGGAGATCAAGGACACATTGAAAACCCAATCCATGAGGAGGACATAGTGGGATTAGTTGATGCTCATTTAGTTTAGCTAGAATCAAGCATCAAAAGATTATGTCAAAAAATAGAAAACTTGTAGAATAAAAAGGAAAATCTTGAGACATAGATTATCTTTTCATTCCCTAAAGAAATGATAAAGATGTTTGAGGAATCATTCTATGACATGTTTAAATCCTTGAAGGAAATGAAGACAAGGAAAATTTCATTAGCTTAGTAAGGTGTAATAGCTAAGGGTTTGATAGCCCACTCTTAGAATTCAAAAGATAAAATAAAGGATAAAATCAACGTAATGGTTGAGGATAGTATTCCTGGTTTGAAAACCATTAGCATAGCCCATTTGAATATAATTATGGGAATAATTGTTGACAAGATCCATGGTTTGAGTACATGGTTGAAGAACTTGGAGAGAGTCATAAGATATTAAAAGATGATAATGAGTATAATTAAGCAACTTATTAGAACCATGCTTGCCAATCCTATCACACTCAGCTCCCTGGGCATCATTATAGATGATGCATATAAGCACATGGTCACCCTAGTTATGCAATAAGTATAAAGAAAGAGTTAAGGCTAGTCTAGGGGTCATAAAAATAGGGTCATGGACATGATCGTAACTACTGAGGAGAAATTTTTTGAGGTGAGGAGTATCAAGGAATAAATGGCAAGAAATGATCGATATTTTGATGACTTGGTGGACCAAGAAGATGAGTACCTCTTAGAGTCAGCTTTCAAATTAAGTTTGGCCAATAAACAACCTAAAAAATCCATGAGGATTCTTTAGGAGCAACATGGGTGTTATTTATTACAAGGCCCACCAACTAGCTAATAATATTCTACTTTGTTAAGAAACTTTGTAATATTCAAAAATAGAATATTCTTTTGTAAACTCATGTGCTAGTTTGTTATCACATTTTCCTATAGGTCACTCTACTTTGGAAAAGGGAATGCATTTTATAAATTTTAAAAAAGGATAGCTATCTTTACTCTTGTACATTTGTAATCTCATGACTGATTGGTGTACTACCTTAGTCTCATATAAAAGGAAGTATTACCATTTTGTATGGGGGGGAGGTTTTTAGAGCTAAAACTATTTTGTATACTCTGAGAAATTAAAGTAAGGAATACAAATAAGTTTATCCAAAAAAATTTATGTCAATTGTTACATGGATTCTCTCTCAACTATCTATGTGGATGTCCATATTTGAATGGTTTTCATTGATCCTTGATGTGCATATATGAATGCAGAGTTGTTACCTTGTGCTTAAGCTAGGTTAATTGAAAAATCTTAGGTTCATTTCATTCCCTTGCTTCTTTTGTAGATGTTTTAATGTAATTTTCGTGTGAAGTAAATCTTTAAATTGAATCTGTTTCATATTTACATTGTTCCATCATTTCCTTAGACATTTGACTATGATATGATCTATGTTATATCTATTTCATGTCACGTATTGGTTTGAATGTATGTTTTGATGAAATATAAACTTTGTCGTAATGTTTAGACTAAAAATTAGAATACATTCTTTCTTCTCTACCCTTCCTTTTGCTTCTTTTTTAACCAAATCACTCTAGTTTAAATTCCATTGTAAATATTCATTTATATTAATATTTAGTTTAGAAATTGATCACAAATTCACTGATAATAGCATATATATCTTAAATTTTACTTAGATTCACCAGGGTGGCTCCTAACCACCAATCAATATAAATATTGTGGAATAGTTATTGTTTTGTAGCTATTTCACCATAGGTAACTAGATTACCACAAGCTGCTACTCATGTTTTGAATTCTCTAAATTATAAAATGAAAAGTGTTATTTAGACACTAAAATAAATTATGATACATATAGAGGAATCATTAAGAATAGCTCCATTGGCATTGGGATCTTCTACATCTTCCCATAAATGAATTGTTCAAGGATGATTGGCCCATGACGTAGGTAATCAACATCACTATCCATAATGATCTCAAGCATTGGATAGTGGCTCTAAAGAAGGAAGAGGAGGAAATAAAGATGACTACCCTTGGGGAGTCAAGTGGAATTCAAGTAGACACTCTTATAACCTTAGGCAACACATAAATGGAGAACTTAAAACCTCCAAAATCACAAAGTCATTAGTCAGTGTGAAATTCAATCCAGAGATAGTATGCCTAAAAAGAGTAACAATAAAGAAGACCATGGTTGGGAAGGAGGAGTTCACTTTTCAAAAAATTGAAATTTTTGTGGGATTAAATCTAGTAGGAGGTTAGGGACCCAGTGAAAACCTAATCCATGAGGAGGACATAGTGGGATTAGCTGATGCTCATTCATCTCACCTAAAATCAAGAATCAAAGGCCTATATCAAAAAATAGAGAAATTACAAAAATAAATGGAAAATATTGAGACATGGGTTGTCTTATTAGTCATTGAAGAAATGATAAATATTTTTGAGGAATCTTTCTATGACATGTTTAAATCCTTGAAGGAAATGAAGACAAGTTAGAGTCCATTAGCTTGGTAAGATGTAGTAGGCAAGGGTTTGATAGCCCATTGATATAATTCAAAAGAAAAAATGAAGGACCTAATCAAGATACTAGTTTAAGATAGGATTCTTGGTCTCAAATCCATTAGCCTATCCCATTTGAATATAAATATGGGAATAATTATTGACAAGATCTATAGTCTGAGTATATGGTTGAGGAACTTAGAGAGGGTCATAAGAGATGACAAGGAGCTGATGAATAGAATTGATCAACTTCTTGGAACCATGCTTACCAATCCTAATACACTCAACTCTCTAGGTATCATTATAAATGATGAGTACAAGCATAGGGTCACCCTAGTTATGCAAGAATTATGAAGTAAGAGTCAAGGCTAGTCTAGGGGTGATAACATTAAGGTCATAGGCATGATCCTAACTATTGAGGAGAAGATTTATGAGGCGAGGAGTATCAAGGAAGCAATGGCAATAAATGATAGAGATTTTGATGACTTGTTAAACCAATATTATGAGTACCTCTTAGAGCCATATATCAACTTAAGGCTGGTCAATGAACAATGTCAATAAGCCATGAGGATCTTTCAAGAACAAGGGATTTCTTCACTGTAAGGCCCACCAACTAGCTAATAATATTCTACTTTATTAAGAAACTTTGTAATATTCAAAAATAGAATATTATTTTGTAAATTCATGCACTAGTTTGTTAACACATTTGCCTATAGGTCAGTCCACTTTAGAAAAAGGAATGTATTCTATAAATTTTTAAAAAGGATATCTATCCTTACCCTTGTACATTTGTAATCCCATGACTGACTAGTGTACTAATTTAGTCTCCTATAAAAGGAAGTATTACCATTTTTTAAAGGGGGGGAAGTTTTTAGAGATAAAATTATTTTTTATACTCTAAGCAATTATTGTAAGCACATAATATAAAGAAGCTTATCCAAATTTGTTTGTGTTAATTGTTACATGGATTCTCTCTCAAATATCTATTTGGATGTCTAGATTTGAATGGTTTTCATTGATTCTTGATGTGCATAAATGAATGTATAGTTGTTAACTTATGATTAAGTTAGGTTAATTAAAATATATTAGGTTCATTTCATTTCCCTTGCTTATTTTGTAGATGTGCTATCGTAATTGCTTATGAAGTAAATATTTAAATTGAATCTAGTTTCTTATTTACATTGTTCCATCCTTAGACATTTTATTGGTACAAGGTAGGATCTATGATATATCTATTTCATGTCATTTATTGTTTGAATGCATGTCTTAATGAAATCTAAGATTTGTCATAATGTATAGACTAAAAATTAGAATACCTTCTTTCTACCCTACCCTTCCTTTTGTTTCTTTTTTTAACCAAATCACTCTAGTTTAAATTCCTTTGAAATTATTCATTTATATTAATCTTTAGTTTAGGAATTGATCACAAATTCACTGATAATAGCATATATATATTAAATTTCACTTATATTATCCATGGTGGATCCCAACCACCAATCAATATAAATATTATGGAATAGTTTATTATTCTATTGTTATTTCACCATAGGTAACTAGATTACCATAAGCTACTACTCATGCTTTGAATTCTCTGAATTATAAAATGAGAAGTGTTATTTAGACACTAAGAGAAATTATAATACATTTAGAGGCATCATTAGGAATAGCTCCACTAGCACTGGGATATTCTACATGTTTCCATAAATGAACTATTCAAAGATGATTGGCCCATAAACTAGGTAGTCAACATCACTGTCCATAATGAGATCAAGCCTTGGATAGTGGCTCTAATGAAGTAAGAGGAGGAAATAAAGATGACTACCCTTGGGGAGTCAAGTGGCATTTAGGTAGACACTCTTGGAACCTTAGGCAACACACAAATGGAGATCTTAGAATTTCCAAAATCATAAAGTCATCAATCAGTGTGAAATTCAATCTAGAGAAAGTAGGCTTAGAAAGAGTAACAACAAAGATGACCATGGTTGGGATTGAGGATTTCACTTTTCAAAAAATTGAAACTTTTATGGAATTAGCTCTAGTAGGAGGTTAGGGACCTGGTGAAAACCTAGTCTATGAGGAGGACATAGTGATATTAGCTAATGCTCTTTCATCTCATCTAAAATCAAGCATCAAAGGTGTATATAAAAAAATAGAAAAATTAAAAAAACAAAATGACAATATTGAAGCATGGGTTGTCTTGTTAGTCCTTAAAGAAATGATATTTTTTTAGGCATCTTTCTATGACATGTTTAAATCCTTAAAGGAAATGAAGATAAGTTATAGTACATTAGCTTAGTAAGATGTAGTAGCCAAGGGTTTGATATCCCATTGATAGAATTCAAAAGAAAAAATGAAGGAGCTAATAAACATACTTGTTGAAGATAAGATTCTTGGTCTCAAAAACATTAGCCTATCCCATTTGAATACAATTATGGGAATAATTATTAATAAGATCTAGGGTCTGAGTACATGGTTGAGGAACTTGGAGAGGGTCCTAAGAGATGACAAGGAGCTAATGAATAGAATTGATCAACTTCTTGGAACCATGCTTGCAAAGCCTAATACACTCAACTCTCTGGGCATCATTACAGATGATGAGTACAAGCATAGGGTCACCCTAGTTATACAAGAAGTATGAAATAAGATTCAAGGCTAGTCTAGGGGTAATAACATCAAGGTCATGGGCATGATCCTAACTACCAAGGAGAATATTTATAAGGCAAGGAGTATCAAAGAAGAAATCGTAATAAATGATAGAGATTTTGATGACTTGAAAGACCACGAATATAAGTACCTCTTAGAGCTAGATATCAACTTAAGGTTGGTCAATGAATAATGTCAATAAGTCATGAGGATTCTTCAGGAACAACAAGGGATTTCTTCAATTTAGGACCCACCAACAAGATAATAATATTATACTTTGTCAAGAAACTTTGTAATATTCAAAAATAGAATATTATTTGTCAAAGGCATGTGCTATTTTGTTAGCACATTTTCCTATAAGTCAATCCACTTTGGAAAAGGGAATGTATTTTAGAATTTTGTAAAAAAAGATAGCTATCCTTACTCTTATACATTTGTAATCTCATGACTGACCAGTATACTACCTTAGTCTTGTATAAAATGCAATATTACCATTTTTTAAGGGGGAGGTTTTTAGATACAAAACCATTTTTTATACTCTAAGCAATTAATTTAACCAAGTAATATAGAGAAGTGTATCCAATTTGTATGTGTCAATTGTTACATGGATTCTATCTCAACTATCTATTTGGATGTCCAGATTTGAATGGTTTTCATTGATTATTGATGTGCATATATGAATGGAGAGTTGTTAACTTATGTTTAAGCTAGGTTAATTGAAATAATTTAGGTTCATTTCATTTCCCTTGCTTATTTTGTAGATGTGCTAATGTATTTTTCTTGTGAAGTAAATATTTAAATTGAATCTAGTTTCTTATTTCCATTGTTCCATCCTTCCTTAGACATTTTATTAGTACATGCTAGGATCTATGATATATCTATTTCATGTCATGTATTGTTTTGAATTTATGTTTTGATGAAATCTAAGCTTTGGCGTAATGTCAAGACTAAAAATTAAAATACCTTCTTTCTGCCCTACCCTTCCTTTTACTTCTTTTTTAACCAAATCACTTTAGTTTAAAGGTCATTGTAAATATTGATTTATATTAATATTTAATTTATAAATTGATCACAAATTCATTGATAATAACATATATATCTTAAATTTCACTTAGATTGGCCATGGTGTCTCCCAACCACCAATAAATATAAATATTATGGAATAGTTTATTATTTTACTGCTATTTCACCATAGGTAACCAGATTACCAAAAAATTATACTCATGATTTGAATTATATAAATTATAAAATGAGAAGTGTTCATTAGACACTAAGAAAACTTATGATACATCTAGAGGCATCATTAGGAATATATCCACTGGCATTGGGATATTCTACATCTTCCCATAAATGAACTATTTAGGGATGATTGGAACATGACCCAGGTAGTCAACATCACTATCCATAATGAGATTAAGCCTTAGATAGTGGCTATAATGAAGGAAAATGAGGAAATAAAGATGACTACCCTTGGGGAGTCAAGTGGAACTTAGGTAGACACTCCTAAAAGCTTAGGCAACACACAAATAGAGATCATAGAACCTCTAAAATCATAAAGTCATCAGTCAGTGTGAAATCCAATCTAGAGATAGTAGGACTATAAAGAGTAACAAAAAAGAGGATCATGGTTAGGAATGAGGAGTTCACTTTTCAAAAAATTGAAACTTTTGTGGGATTAACTCTAGCAGGAGGTTAGGGACTTGGTGAAAACCCAATCCATAAGGAGGACATAGTGGGATTAGTTGATGCTCATTCATCTCACTTAAAATCAAGCATCAAAGGCCTATATCGAAAAATAGAAAACTTACAAAAATAAAAGAAAAATCTTGAGACATGGGTTATCTTGTTAGTCCTTGAAGAAATGATAAATGTTTTTGAGGCATCTTTCTATGACATGTTTAAATCCTTTAAGGAAATGAAGACAAGTTAGAGTCCATTAGCTTAGTAATATGTAGTATCCAAGGGTTTGATATCCCATTGACAAAATTCAAAAGATAAAATGAAGGAGATAATGAACACACTAGTTGAGGATATGATTCTTGGTATCAAAACCATTATCTTATCCCATTTGAATACAATTATGGGAATAATTATTGACAAGATCTAAGGTCTACGTACATGGTTAAGGAACTTAGAGAGGGTCGTAAGAGATGACAAAGAGATGATGAATAAAATTGATCAACTTATTAGAACTATGCTTGCCAAGCCTAATACACTCAACTCTCTGGGCATCATTACAGATGATGAGTACAAGCATAGGGTCACCCTAGTTATGCAAGAAGTATGAAGTAAGAGTCATGGCTAGTCTGTGGGTGATAACATGAAGGTCATGGGCATGATCCTAATTAATGAGGAGAATATTTATGAGTCAAGGAGTATTAAGTAAGTAATGTCAATAAATGATAGAGATTTTGATGACTTGGCAGACCAAGAATATGAGTACCTCTTAGAGCCAACTATCAACTAAAGGTTGGCTGATGAGCAACATTAATAAGCCATGAGGATTCTTTAGGAGAAACAAGGTATTTATTTAGCATAGGTCCCACCAGGTAGATAATAATATTATACTTTGTTAAGAAACATTTTAATATTCAAAAATATAATATTCATTTGTAAAGGCATGTGCTAGTTTGTTTGCACATTTTCATATATGTTAGTCCACTTTGGAAAAGGGAATGTATTTTAAAATTTTATAAAAAGGATAGTTATCCTTACTCTTGTACATTTGTAATCTCATGACTGACCAATGTACTAACTTAGTCTCGTATAAAAGGTAGTATTACCATTTTGTAAGTGGGGTGGTTTTTAGAGATAAAACTATTTTGTATACTTTAAGAAATTTATGTAAGAAAAGAATACTAAGAAGTTTGTCTAAATCTATTTGTGTCAATTATTATATGGGTTCTCTCTCAATTGTCTATTTGGATGTTTATATTTGAATGGTTTTCATTTATTCTTGATGTGTATTTATAAATGTAGAGTTTTTAACTTGTGCCTATGCTATGTTAATTAAAATATCTTAGGTTCATTTCATTTCCCTTGCTTCTCTTATAGATGTGCTAATACAATTCGCTTATGAAGTAAATCTTTAAATTGATCTAGTTTCTTATTTGCATTATTCCATCCTTTCTTTAGACATTTTATTGGTACATGGTAGGATCTATGCTATATATATTTCATGTCATGTATTGGTTTGAATTTATGTATTGATGAAATCTAAGCTTTGTCATAATGTCTAGACCAAAAATTAGAATACCTTCTTTCTGCCCTACCCTTCCTTTTGCTTCTTTGTTTAACCAAATCACTCTATTTTAAATTCCATTGAAAATATTCATTTATATTAATATTTATTATATATATTGATCACAAATTCACTGATAATATCATATATATATTAAATTTCACTTAGATTGGCCATGGTGGCTCCCAACCACAAATCAATATAAATATTGTGGAATATTTTATTATTCTACTGCTATTTCACCATAGGTAACGAGATTACCATAATATGATACTAATTATTTGAATTATCTAAATTATAAAATTATAAGTGTTCTTTATTCACTAAGAGTACCTATGATACATCTAGAGGCATCAACAATCACCTATATGGATTCCTCCAAAAACCCTATTTTTCATGATTTTTGGTGGTTTTAAAATGTTTTGAGAAGGGAATAACTTCTAAATAATTATATAATTTAATTTAAGACTATTTATAATAATTAAATCTCAATAAATTTCATTTAGTATTCTATAAGTGGCCAAACCATGCATGTTTTTCAAGGTAGTCCCAAACAAGCTCAAAAAAAGCCTAGAATGTAAGGTGGTTTCATGGTTTTCATACTTCCACAAGGCCTCAATACCAAAAATTTGTTATTTAATATATGTTATTATTATATTTAAATTTAATCACATGATTTTTTCTGATTTAACACATTTGGGTGGTCATTTGAGCAAGATTTGTCTTTCTAGGTCTAGGAGTGATAATTAGCCTATTTAGAGAAGGAAATGAAGGAAAAGGAGTATTTCCACTTGAATTCTGATAATAATTTTTTTTAAATATATAATGTGATAAATTTTTCTTAAAAATATGCCTAGGTTATCAACTTTATCTGTACAATTTTCTAGATAAGGAGATTTTCAGGTTTTAGGGTTATAAGGAAGGGGTGCTAAAGCAAGCAAAATGAGTAAAATTATGTCTTTTAGACTAATTAATTTATCCAAATTCCTTGTATTAGGTCTTATTTCATGATAATAGTCCATCCATGTTATAATTTTTCATGTTTCAATGCATAAAATTTTATTTCTCTCTACTTTGCTCTTTGCTCATACAAAAGAATCAAGTGTTCACAAACACTTAATGATGTATAGAAGTTTTTAAAATGTTTAATTAATTATCATCCTTCCATAATAAAACTATTAAAGTGTGGAATAATTCAATTCATCTTTTTGGAATGTTTCAAATGTTTGAAAGGGTCCAAAGACTCCAAAATGCTTTCTTTCCTTCTAATGCCTAGGCTTGTTGAAGGAGTCAAACTTGCACTTAAATGCTTATAAAAACCCATGGATCATGGAAGGACTTCATAAATTTACTAAAATAATATTTAAATTAATAATAAATGGTGAATTAAATTCTTATTTCTAAGGGGAAAGACCAATTCTATAATAAAGACATAAGAGCTAGTATGTAGGGTTCTTGAGCAAGGATTTAGGCTTTATTATTGGTCAAATTCCACCAATCAAGGATGATGACCTATTTAAGACTATTTTAACTATATAATAAATACTTAATGAAACTCTATTCCATTTTACAAAATTTTATAAGATATTAATCATGAAATTATATATTGTAATTCAAGGACTTAGTAATGGTCATATTTCCTAGTTTTGGGATCTCTCTCTCTCTCTCTATATATATATATATATATATATATATTTATTAGTAATGGTCATATATATATATAGGCCTTAAGGCCTTGATTTAAATCCCTCTCTTGGGTATGATGAAAATATGATAATATTTACACTTTTTGACCTCTTGAGTATATATATATATATATATATATATATATATATATATATATATATAGGCCTTAAGGCCTTGATTTAAATCCCTCTCTTGGGTATGATGAAAATATGATAATATTTACACTTTTTTACCTCTTGAGTTAATAAAAATAAATATTGTATACTATTTGATATAATTTTAGTGTGTTTTATTAGTTTGATTTGCACACGTGGTAGTCTTTCTCCTTTGGCAGGTCCCAATCTCACCTAGTTACTAGTAGATGATATTATGAAGGTCAAATATAATGTATAAATTTTTATTAGATGATATTGGAGTGGATATATTTATTGGTTAGTGCCTTTAATTAGTCCTTTCTCCATTATCATTCTATATATTTAGGCCTTAAGGCCTTGATTTAAATCCCTCTCTTGGGTATGATGAAAATATGCCAATATTAACACTTTTTAGCCTATTGAGTTAATAAAAATGACTATTTTAGACTCTTTGATACAATTTTAGTGTGTTTTATTAGTTTGATTTGCACATGTGGTAGTCTTTCTCCTTTGGCAGGTCCTAATCTCACCTAGTTACTAGTAGATGATCTTATGAAGGTCACATATAGTGTCTAAATGTTGAGTGGATGATATTGGAGTGGATATATTGATTTATTAGTGCCTTTAATTAGTCCTTCCATAATTAACCTCATGTTTTGATCACTTAGTGAAACCTTTATGTCAGACACTTTTGTATAGGAGTCCTTAGAATTGTAAGATTCAATCATTTTCATTGCTTATTATTATTTTTTGAATTTCAAATTAAGTGGATGAATTATTACATAGGTACATCGCCACCACACATTTTAATATTTTTTTCCCACTTTCTATCCCTTTTCACCCCAACAATAATAGGTCTTAGTGAATTGAACCATAAGTTATGTACCAAGGGAGCTAGCCCCATAATCTAGAGGTTTGGTCTAGATATAAGTCACATAAAACCTATATATCATTCCCATGTTAGACTAGGTTTAAAGTAGAATTAAAAACTCTCCTTTAAAAAGATGTAACTTGGGTTGCTAACATTACATAAATAGTACAAATTAATAAAGTCTAAAGAACGCAGGTCTATAAGGAGTATTAAAATATAAGATAGATAACAAGGATAAATTAGAGATAGGTATTTTTTAGAGGTAAAGTGTATATGTTGATGTTTCCATCCATAACAAGGTTAGGTGAAAGATACCTCTACATCATTAGGTATCAGAGATAGTAATTTCTTTGGTGAAGTTACGTTTTGTGTTTTGAAAGTGTTAGTTACATTTTCATGAATATTATATTGAGTACATATTGAAGGTTGCTTGATATGTTTCTATAATTTTTATAATGAAATTGGCAAGGATATGATTGAGAGTCAGAAATATATTTGAGAAAGAATATTATGTGGTTGAAGCCCTTAATCCATAAAGGCTTAGAAATAAGTATAACTAGTGAAATATCAAAGAAGGAAGCTCAAGAAGAGATAAAGATAAAAAGATACTCCAAGTGAGTTAGATTCAAGTAAGAATACCCAAGTGAGGTCAAGGATACAAGTAGGTAAGATTGTAAAAAATAATATAGGTCCAAGTGAGACCTAGAGTGAGTGTAAAGAGTGAAGAGAGAAAGAGAAGGATGAAGGGAATGAAGAATGAGGATTTCCACAAGAAGATGGAGAAAGAAAAAGAAGTTAAGAAAAGAGAATTTGAGAGAGAAAGAGAAATTGCTAAGATGAAGATGATTTTGAAAAGGTTAGATAAATTATTGGAAGAGATAAGACCAAGATTCTTTGTAAAAATAAATAAGCGAGTGAGATGGCCTCTCAATCATATGATAAACAAGAGAAGAAGACAAATGGTGGAATTGCTAGCAAGGCAACCTAAAAGAGGAAGCAAAGGGGAAATCAAGCCTCATTATTTACAATCTAATGATGTTTTAACATGTGTATATCTAGGTGTGACAGTTGATGAAGGAGATGAAATAATTGGGCCAATGCACAAGCTTAAGGAATAAGAAGAATTTGATAAAGTGATGTTCAAAAGGAACCAATATGAAGGAAAGACTCAATCTAGTGTGATGAAGTTTGGTGAGAAAGACTATTCTCCATAAGTAACCAATTATAGCATTGAAGCCAAGTAAGTACCAATTGAGTACAAGGGTCAAGAGGAAGAAATTGGAGTGCATTTTGATAAATAAATGAGAGAAGAGAGTGAGATATTTAAAAAGAGTTCTCAAGTGTTGACTACTAGAAACAAAGAGTTATTACAACCAACCAAACATAATGAGTTGAGTAATACATTAGGTGAAAATTGATAAATGGATGTTATATCTGAATAGGGTTCTAATTTACCTTGTGAAGATCACTTGGAAAATATTATTACTAATTTTTATAGTCAATTAAAATTGATAAGTATTATGGAGTATTTAACAGAGTTTGTTAATAAGGTTGATGTGTTGAAAGAGCTTGTCATGGAAGGTGAAATCACTAAAAGGATAATGAGTGAATAGTATAAAAAGTGAAAGAATTCAATTGAATAGGTTGACGGTAATGTAGATGATAATATGGAACAATAAGACACAATAAAAGAGGTAACAACTATAGTAAAAAAACAATAAAAATAAGTTGTATTGTTTAACTTCTTTGTTTCATGCGTAGGTATTTTGAGAAAAGAGGACAAGGAGAACTTGATAGTAAATAATTTGGAGATTAATGTATATAATGATAACCTCAAAGGAGGAGTCAAGGTAATATTAGTCATGTAATAAGGAGGTCTATGTTCCAATCATAGGCCATGGGATCTAGGAGGATGTACATTGAATAATTGGAATGAATGAGAGAGAGAGAGAGAGAGAGAGAGAGAGAGAGAGAGAGAGAGAGAGAGAGAGAGAGAGAGAGAGAGAGAGAGAGAGAGAGAGAGAGAGAGAGAGAGAGAGAGAGAGAGAGAGAGAGAGAGAGAGAGAGATTTTGAAGATATATTCAATACAATATATCTAAAATTTTATGGAAAGTTTATTTTTTTTACCTCAATAGTATGATGCAGGAGCATCCTTCTAAAGATAAATTATCTTGTTTGTGTTTACATAATTTTGGATTGATAAAGATGTTTAGTAATTTTTTTATAGTGTTTTATAAGTCATAATAAAAAATTTATAATATTCTCTAGGTGTTTAAATGTGCTTAAGGAGGTTAAAATATTTAATTGACATTTTTTAGCCAATTCTACAAATTTGAAATTTTGAGTTTCCTTGTCAAGTTTTGGTCATGTTTGAAAAAGTTTCAACATTGTAATTTTGTTGTTTGGGTTATAAAAGGGATAAATATCATTATTTTACATACTTTAGTCATAAAATAATTCCTTCATATAGGTGTGTTAGGATTTAAGATATTTTTGGAGTCTTTCAACATTCTTGAAGGAGTCCAAAAACCGTTGGAGTAGTTATAAGGAATATCAACTTGTAAATGTTTATGTTAGAGTTGATTTTTAGAGAGGAATTCAAGGAGGTTTGAATATAAAATTTCCAAAAAAATTAATATTATACCAAATTATATATAGGGTTATGATAAAAGCTACAAACACATAATCCTAGCTCTGATCTTGAATCTTTGATTTCAACTTTCAAAGTTTTACTTTATTCACAAGGTTAAACCTTTAATTTATGTTTTATAACTTATCACTAGGTTTTTTAGCATCCTTTGATATATACATATTTAAAAACCAAATTTTATTCATTATTATCTATCATTATACCCCTCATAAGTCTCACATTCATTCCCAAACTCATTTCAATCACTATTCCATCTCCTTTCACTTAACTCACTTACTAGCTTCACTCTAGACAAGCTCTTCAAGGCTTACAAACATCAATATTTTTATAGAGTTAATTAATAAAACTTGAATTATTATATGAATTTACATAATAACAATACACTTGTATCAATAACCTTTAACCTCTCAACCACTCTCTAGCATCCCCTTACACACCTCAAACTCATTAGTGATACAATTTATTTATAGCCTTTTTTTCTCAAATTCCCTTGGTTAAAACACTCTATAAGACATATAAAGAAAATAAAACCATATTTATATACCTTTTATCTTTTTAATTATTCCCATGAATTTTAATCACTTAAATGTTTGTGTAAACACTACTTCCTTTGTAATCTCCTAACCAATTAGGCCTTTTATTCCTCCACACACTTGCTCAATCACCAAATCCATACTAGACCATATTATATAAAAAAAAACCTAATAAATAATTTTAATTATGTAAATAAAATTTGATTACAAATTTTTTATATTTTTCAATGGTTAGAACCCAAGATATACAAGTTTTTGTTTCCAAACCCTAGTTGGTTGACTGTAGAGGCCGAGAGGGGTCTAAATTCAATATCTTTAGTTTGACAGAATATCAAACCAATATAAGACCTTATAAATGTATATCCTAGCATTTAAAACCTTCTTTAATAGATAAATATCCTTTATCAAACATTATAAGCTCATAACTATTCAAAATACATAATGTTGTGCCTTCTCAAAGGACTATGTAAGGGTTTGAGGGTCTATTTACATTGAAATAATTTTAAAGGATTGAACAGGGATATTATTTTGACTTTTTATCCTTAAAAAAATATTCAAAATTAATAAAATCAACAACCATAGTCTTTCTCTAACACATACACACTCATTTATTGATATTTTATTGAGTGAAACAGGGTATTACCTGTGTAAATAGAGTTCTCTTTACTTGTGGACTATGCATTAAATGTTTACCATTAATATATAATTAAAACAAAATAATATACCATATAATCAATCATAATCTCATTTAAATATAATCATATCAACATAACCATAGTCTATAACTTAACAACATCAACTTGCCTTCATGCTTTACTGTTACAGGCATGTACAAGATTTGAGGATAGGGTTAGGTTTATGAGTTTATTTCACTATGAAACACCATATTAAATAACCATGAGATATATATGATTAAAACATATTTAGGATTAATGTACCTTGGAAGTTATTTCCTTAACAATCTTCATCAACTCCATTACATTCTTCTCTTTCTTGACTACAAACTTGCATTCTCGCACTTATGCCTATAACCAAACAAAGAATGATATGATCATGGACTCAAGGTATTTTCAAGAAAATATACAATAAAAAAACAATTCATATATTTTCATGGGAGAGTGAATACAAAATTAATGACTCTACTATATTAACATGAACCATTCATCATTAAATATTCAATCCATGAATGAACTATGCCACCTTCTTGAAAGGTATACAATATTTTATTATTTTCTCTCTCTCTCTCTCTCTCTCTCTCTCTATATATATATATATATATATATATATATATATATATATCTCCTTAATAACTAATATAACTACCCTCTTCACCCTCCTACAAATTCCCTTCTCATCCAACATCTATGTTGGTTTTGGTAGTTACAAAATAAAACTCTTTTATAATGGCCAACTTGACATGTGAGTGGTAATTACCCTTTTTTTAAATGATTATTGATTTTAAAAACTTAAGGAAATAGACATAAAAGTGACCTAAAACACTCTTTTAATGACCTATTGGATCATTTTACAAACATATTCTCATCTAACCACTTCATACTATGTTTATGGGTCTTCTATACTTAGTTTAAAATTTGAATTTTCACATTTACACTTTTAAAGGGAAAATTCCAAACACATAAAAATAACACTCTTGATGAATCACGAAGATCCTAAGACAAAAAATCCACCCTAGAGGATACTTCACACACATATGTACCCCAAAATCAATCAACTATGACTCATAACTAGCTTATGAGTCTCAACAACTGAAAGATAGTGTGTTTTTTAGATGCTCCTGCATCATACTCCCCAAGAGGGAGAAAATTGAGTGCTAAAATATTATTTATTTCATTATAATTCATTATTTTAGTATCTTTCATGCTCCCTTTATTTCTACTCCTCCTTTATTGTTCTTTCCTTTACATTAGACTCTTGTATTTATGTTTCCTTACCTTGTCTATTCTCCTTGTCAGGTCATCCTCTACCTATATTAAATGTACAACATGTTGAAACTATTTATTCTTTTCATGTTCTACCTTTTCCAACTAAATTATTACTACATCATGCTTTTCTTCTAACAACTGGTTCTCATCCATCATTCTTACTCTTGCTCTATGACTTCATTCTTCATTGATCTCACTTTGTTCACACTTCCTTAGTTGTCTTTGCTCTTTGGAAATGTTGGTTCCTTATTAATATTTATATAACAGTATCATAGGAATCTCAAACTTTGTCAATTATTCAAGATTTTTTTTTTATGCCTCTTCATTACATTTATCCATCTCTTGATGTTTCTTCACATAACCTTGCTCATCTTACAAGAACAACTTCTTGTCCAATTTTTCTTCATCATAGTATAATATTGTTTGGCATATTATTGTATTTCCATAATCATGCATATAAACAAAAATCTCATCTATAACTTCACCCATTGAAAAGATTACCTTTTCAACTTGTTCATTTTTCAAGTACTTGATTTATAGTTTGCTTGTTTGTGCTTTACTATGTTGCTCTATTCCTGATTCTTATTTGAGATCAATCATGAGATTATCCTATTTTTATTCACCTATATGTATAAATTATAATGGATTAAAAATATTTTATATAATCTCTAATTCCTCCTTCAATGTGAGAGCATTTATCTCTCCATCAACTTCATCAAATTTTGGACCATATTGTTCTTCATCTTCTACAAAATTTTATCCTATACCAATATGTGAAGTCATTATGTCTTCATTATTCATAAATTATTAATTTATATATGAATTTTAATTGCATTTCTTCCCATTTTTACTCAATTACATTCTTTTCCATGACTTGTAGTCTCTTTCCATGATCACACTCATTGATTGAAAGAAATCTTCATACTTATCATAGATGACTTGATTACCTTTCCAAATGATAAAATAATAATAAATATATATATATATATATATATATATATATATATGTGGTTATTATAAAATAATAAAACACACCATCCTATCTCTGATCTTGAATCTTTGATTTAAACTTCAAATGCTTTGATTTGTGCATAAGCTTCAATGTTTAACAAAATTCTTTGGTCTTCCTTATAGCTTGATAGCATCCTCTCCTTTTTTAACTCTATTTATAAGAATAATGGGTTAATTATTTATTGTCATTATACCATTATAAAATATCATTTTTTATCCACTCACTCATTCCATTCATTATTCCATCTTTGTTCACTTTACTCATTCACTAGCGTCACACTAGTCAATCTTCTGAAAGGCTTAAAACACTAAATCTTGTTATAGAGTTCATGAAAATATCCTTATATCATGTATGAATTCATATTATAATAACACACTTTAATTAACACATTTAAACCTCTCACTTACTTTAATTCATCCAATGACACACCTCCACTCACTAGTGAGACTACTTGGCTTGTAGCCTTTATTTTCACAAGTTCTCTTTGTTTAAACAATATGCAAGTCATATAAAACATATAAGATAATATTTTGGTACCATATATATTTTAACTACCTTCCATTAAGTTTCATAACCTAAATCTCTATGTAGACACTACTTCCTTTGTAAGTTCATTGTCAATTAGACCTTTTAGCCCTCCTTTCACTTGCTTAGTCACCAAATCCATACTATACCATATTTTACCTAATAAAATCAACTTAAATAATTTTATACATGAAAAAAAAGAATTAATACAAATTTTCATATCTTTTCCATAGTTATAACTCAACTTATTGGGGTTTTTGGTTTCCAAACCCTAATTAGTGACTATAGAGGCCGAGAGAGGTCAAAATTCAATATTTTTAGTTTTAGCTTGTTTTAAATTCATATAAGAGCTTCCAAAGGTATTTTATGACACTTAACATATTTATAAATGGATAATAAACTTTTTTTCAATCCTTTTGTGGCTTATAACAACCAAAATATAGAATCATGTGTTCTATGTAACACTATGTAAGGGTTTTAACAGCTTGTGTGTATCCAAAAGGTTTAAAAAATTAAAATGTAATATTATTATGAATTTTTATCCTTAAATATTTTAAAACTTAATTAAATCAAAAACCATACTCTTTATCAAACATATACACACTCATTTTTTGGCATTTTCTTGAGTGAAATAGGGGTTCTTGATTGTATATACAGGGTCTATATGCACTTCAAACATGTTCCTAGTCTCCAAATAGGATATTTATCAAGAAATGGTCTCATTCATCCATACTATTACTCAAAAAAATCAATGAACCATAAATTTATCACAGCATACATTTCTTTATTGGCATTTCACTATGTAAAACATGGCTCTATCTATGCAATAAGGTTTACTCTTACATGTAAACTATGTAATGTATACTTGTCATTTGACTTGAAATCAAACTATCCAATATATAATTACAAAAATATAGCCTTATACAAATAATCCTAATTATAACTATGCTCTTCTTAATATAAAGACTTCAAGAAACACCAATATGTTACCTTCTTTGACTATCACAAGCATGCAATAGGGTTCATGGATAAAGACCAACTTTTTATATGTTATATTAGTTAAAAAACCATAAATGACCATATTTATGATTCAAATGATGTATATACCTCTTAAAAGTTAATACACATTTTTGTCACATATCAACAACTCATATACCATTTAAGTTACTTATTTTTTACTACAACCTCATTTTATTTCTTGATTATCACCCTATATTCTTTGATCAATACCTATCATGAGAGAGTACACATTCACAAAATAACTATTATTTATTCATAAGAATCATCAAATGTTACATTTTCAATCCATGAATGGACTCTACCAGCTTCTTAGAAAGATATATTATTTATTTCTTTTTGTTTATTCTCTCTCCTTATTGGATATATATCTACCTTCCTCCTACTCTCTCACATGATATGACTACATTACATCTTACCTTCTCATCCAACATATACATTGGTTTTGGTGTTTATAAAACAAGACTCTTTTACAATGGCCAACTCAACATGTGAGTGGTAGTTACATTAGTTAACATGAATCTGTATTTTCATCACCTTAATGACTTAGACATATAAATTCCTTCTGACACTCTTTTCATGACTCCTTTGACCCTTTTACAAAAATATTCCCATCGAACCACTTCATACTATGCTTATGGGTCTTTTATGCTAAGTTTAGGATTTGAATTTTCAAATTTACACTTTTAAAGGAAAAGTCCAAACACATATAAAACACACATATAATGACTCATGAAGTTTCTAATACAATATATAGAACCTATAGGATCCTTCACACACAACTATACCCCATAATTGATCAACTATGACTCCTAAATAACTTAAGAGTCTCAAAAATTGAAATATAGTGTTTCTTACATCATACTCCCTAGGAGGGAGAAATTTGAGTGCTAACATCTTCTTTCTTGCCTTCCAATTCATTCTTTAAGGATATTCCATGATCACCTTATTGTTACTCCTCCTTTATTTCTCCTTTTCCCTCATTAGACTCTTGTATTTATACTTCCTTGCCTTATCTATTCTCCTTATCAACTCATCATCTACCTTTATGAGATGTAAAACCTATTGCAACTCTTTATTCTATGTATTTTATATATTTTTCAACTAAATTAGTCCTCCATAATATTTCTCTCATATAAGAAAAAGGAGTGAAATTCAAACATGTGAGAGAAAATGCTAAGGAAAACAACATGTTGGAAATGCAAAGCATGCAGTATCCCATTAAATAAGTATATTCATATTTTGCTATTGATATTTTAAATTATAATGAAAAGGTTCATCAAATGTTAATAGGCACAAGGATAAGAATAGGACTACAAAATTGGAAAAGGATCATGGATATAGAATGCCATTGTGGATGAAATAACTAATTGTATAGATAAGAATAAAAGGTCATCAACAAAGGGAAACATGTGGAAGATATAAAAGTAAAGGAAAATAAAATAAGGTAAGATAATTTTAGTATAAACAAATAGGTCGATGGAGTCTAAAGTAAACTAAATACATGCAAAATAAATCATGGATCCCCAAAGGCAAAAGGGAATTAAAAAAGGACGTTGTTATTAGTCATGGTAAAGAAGACATGCCCCTAAGGAGTCTAAAATAAAATAAAGGTGAGAATATTTCTTGTAAGTAATTTCAAAATAAATAATTTAATGAGCTATTGGTTAGAGAGGATGAGAAATAATAGAATATGTTTATAAGTACCAATGTGTAGCTAGAAAGATATGTTTAGTTGATGTCTGAATATGAGAACATTGATAGGGAGTTTCTAAGGCAAGATAAATAATTTGAATACCATAAGTTTGATGAGGAATGTATTGGAATTTAATAGAGAACAAAAGATCCAATATGGCAAACAATGCCAAGAATTGATGATGCAAGTGAATAATTAGAAGTTCTCTCTTGGAGAGAAGAATTAGAGTTGATAGATGAGATATTAAATTCATCAATTATAGTAGGTACTTGGTCAAATTTTAATGAAATCAATGAAATACAAGAATCTCAAAAAATTATTCCTAAATAAGAGGTCTATATGCACCAATAAATCAAATATGAAATAATAAATAATGAAAAATGTAAAGCCATTGAAATGACAAAAGATATGAGGAGACTTCAAGGTGGAGAAAGAAAAAGTGTAGATATATAATACGAGCTTGAAAAAGGTTTAGAGTCACTTTAGAAGATGGTGTCTTAAAATAATCAATACTAAGACTAAGAAGAGTCATGTCAAAAGAATGTGTATGAAACTGAGATGAATATAAGAAAAGAAGAGGCATATGAAGTGAAGGCAACAAAGGTGGATGCCATAGAGAATGGATTAGAATAGGATATAGAAAAAATTAAGATTAAAATAAAAAGATAAAGAATACATTTTGATGTATTAAAATAAGGAGAGAAGAACAAAGGAAAGAAAGATCAAGTGAGAGAGAAGATTAGAAATTGGAAAGCCAGGAAGAAAACTAGTCAAACTATTTGGGCTAGAGTTCAAATCTTTCCCTCAAGGGAAGTATGACGTAGGGGGATAAAATAAAATAATAAAATTTTATCATGATAGGATTATTATATTTTTCATGGGTTTCTTTGGTCTCATCGCATTCCTTAGAAGGGGATTCAGTCATTAGGAGAGTCTTTAGGAGTATTTGAGGGCTATTAGCATTTTCCTACCAAAAAGAGCATTTTGAATATTTGAGTTGTGAATGCGTGTTTTGAATAATATTGAGTAAGTGTTATGTAATTTAATGTTTTTAAATGAATTTAATGATTCCTAAATGGATGTAGGAAAGGGTAGGAAGGTGTTGTATGTGTATGTGATGAGCATAATGTCATAAATCAAGATCTTAAATGTAATTACCACATAAATGGTAGTTATCATGAAAATAGGGTAGTTTATCTTATCTTGAGGAAATAATGTAATGAGTTTTGGTATTATGAATATGGTATACTTATTTAGAGAGTAAATTAGAGGCTATTAGAAGGTATAGGTATGAAGGAGAGTGGATAGATTGGAATAAAATGAAGAAGATATTCATTGTCTATGAAGGATAAAGAGAATGACAGTGAAACAATGAATGTATAAAAATAATAATATTAAAGTGTTATAGTGTGATCAATACCTAGTATTTAGTGTATACTAATGTGGTATATATTTTTAATGAATAACTAAATCTTTATAGTCTTTGAAAGTACTCTATTTTGAGACTCAAAATGATATATGTAGGACTATGCCACATTTCTATGTGCTTCTTTTTGTATGTATATGAACAATAGAAAGATGAAATTCAAAGGGGTTTTAATTAAAATTATTGAGGTAATAAACATTTTTAATAATTAATGAGTCTTTTAGACTTGTGAGAAAAATTTTGTTGATCATAGGTGTATGTGAAGATTGAACTCAGAATTCTGAGTATCTCTGTCTTGCAATCAAGAAACTAAGGAAGAGATTCCTAATAATAAAGAGGGAGTGTAATTAGATAAAAATAGTGTGTGTTTATCTTTGTTGATAATTATTTTCATTGATGTTGAGGTCAAAATGGATGTCATTAATGTCAAAATCAAGTTGATGTCAAAATACATCAAGTAAGCATGCATGGTGAAGTGGCATGTGACAAGGAAGTTTTATGATAAGAGAGAATTTAAAGGAAACCTATTATATATCTATTGAGATAAAATTTAAAGGCAACCTGATGATTTTTTTGAGGTTGATGACATGTTTTCAAGTCAAGATCAAGATACAAGGTAAGCATACTTTTGAACACTAGTCTTGAGGAACATTACCATATCATGAGCATGTGCATGGAGAAGCGTGTATCAATGTATGGTAATATATAAAGAGAATAAAATTCATATTATCAAAGTGTTAAATCATCAAGTAATGTTTTAAGTCTAGTTGTAAAGATTTAAGATGTTGAGAAACCTAGTCATGACATTGATCATCACATGAAGAGACCCTATGAGAGGGTATGAAGATGGTGTTATGGTAATATAGATACACTAAGGTATGAGTGTATGTTTAAGGATTATAAATCATGCATATGAAGTGTTTTAATACTTGGAAAATATTCAAGATAAGCCTATAGGGGTATGGTCTTAAACCTAAGCATGCAACTAGGCTAGTCCTAAACCCTACTTGACCCAATAAGGTACCATAAAGTGTTGTCAAGACCTATGAAGGATAAAAAATAGTGGTATATAGTTATTAATGTTTTTTGGGCATGTGAGTAATGTGTAGAGTGCTTTAAAAATATCAATAAGGTCTACTTTGAGGCCTAATATGTATTATATATCCAAAGCCTAAAAAGCAAAGAGAGAGATGGTGATTAAAAAGGGTGTGAGGTTAATTTCCCAAGGTATGAATATAAAAATGAGAATTTATAGATGTTTTAAATTTTTTTAAAATATTTTGGTGAATATTGAGATCCTGAGTTGAAGAGGAAAGCATGAAATATGGTTTTGAGGTTTCCTATATGCTAGAATTAGGTGTTGCAGACCTGAGAAGGAATTTATTATGATCATTTGCACGTTAAAAATTTGTATGAGATAATAATAAGTTAATTTAAGTTTTTTAAGACTCATATATAAAATTTTAAAGCATTGGTTTATGTATTAAGGGCCCAAGCTTTATGAATGATCATTAAGACTTTAAGGTGGTCTTAACCCTCTCTAAAACCCTAAATGTGACATGATATGGAAGATCTTGTTGAAAATGGATCATAATTTATTGTATGAAATATTTTAATTATTGGATCATGTAGTGGACTCTCAAAGGTACCTCTAGGTGTCATTGGTCTATTAGAAGAGTAAATGGACCCTTTAGGAAAAGCCATATTTCTCAAAAAATACTATTACAGGTAGAGTTAACTGAGTCAAATTTTCTATGTGGATGGTGTTTGAAGATTTATAATTATTTATTATGAAAATGGTGGTTTTATATCAGGTTAAAAACTTAAAATAGTCTAAACGAGTCATGTAAGTTGACCTATCACTAAAAAGGCCTAGTGAGGAAGATAGTGAGAAAAATATGCAGAAGTGGGAATGAGATTAGGGATGTGTTACCATGGATTAGGGATGGATAAAATTACATAGGGTTGTTTCTAAATACATTTAAAACATATAAATATTTTATATAATATTTGGATATGCCTATAAATAAGTAGAAAGGCACTCTTAAACTAACATGTCTAACATAGTGAGGTCTATATAAAGTGAAGACATGAGATTGGTTTGTAAGACTAATATTAATTTTTGAACCTATAATATATATTTTTTAATTTGATATTATTATCATTAAGTATCATATAAACCCTTTTTAATTTCATTATAGTGATTCTATATGTGTTATAAGTCATTATTTTCATCACTTTGTTTTGAAGTTTTTGATAGTTCTGAGTAGTCATCTAGCAGAGATGAGTATGAAGTGATTTGCCTAGGGTTAAATATTAAAATGAATATGAATATGTTATAAATTTATATTAGGTTCATATTATTGCATTTATATTCATGAAATTTGTTTTTATATATGTTGGTGGTTAATTATTCTTGATTGAGTTTTGAAGCATTTAAGAAGTTATAAGTGGTCATTTTGCAGAAGTGAGTTTGAGGATTCAAGATATATGTTGTATATATAATGAAATTAGTGATGAAATTTAGGTCATGATTGTTATAAATATATGTTTTTTTCTATATTTTTTTTCAAATTTTATGTTTAATATTCAATTATTATTGATAGACTTTCTGAGTATACACATGGCTAATATGAACTATGTTATTGATGTGATCCAAGTAGTGGTTTAACCTAAAAAGCATTACATACCATTGATGAGATTATAATAAGTATATTGGGATGAAATATTATGTTATATTTCTATGTGAAGTGTTTGAATTTTATCTAATAGGATCAAAGAGTAATGTGTACTAATTAGGCCTAATAAAATTAGGTCTCCATGAGACCTACAAGAAAAGTAAAGCCTATTTGAGAAAGGAAAGACCTAAAGGGACTCAAATAAAGTTTCATTATTTCCTATTAACTGTTATAAGATAAAATATATGGTTGAACTAATAGTATCAGAGTGTTTTGCCAACCAAGAAAGATATGGACAAGAAAAGTCTTGTATATATACTAGGCATTTTTTAGGCCTAATGAGAAGTGTAGATAGTTAGATGAGAAGAAAAGAAAAAGAAGATTGTGTGAGATTAAATAGGTTTTGAAACATATAAAATAAATTATATGCATCATTCATAGACATATACAAGGTTTCATGAGTGTTTCAAGCCATAAAAGGCCTATTTGAGTGAAGTAAGTAAAGGATAATCTTTACTTGTGTGAGAGGTAGATTTGAGTGTGATAGAGAAAAAGAAGACCATAATAATTTTTGAAAGGGAAATAAGAGAAATGTGGATAGGATCAAATTTTTGATTTAGTGGGTTCTTGATTAGCAAGGGGGTTTTATCCTCCTAACAAGTTGGTGCTGGCTAAAGTCCAATTGGTGCTTCTTAAATCTAGGGGTTAGTACTCCTTGTTGGGTTGGTGATCAACTAAAATTGATTAATGGTATTATATGAAAAAATTTCCAATCTATGATTCATATATTTTTATTCCCATTTATGTTTTCCCATATATACTTTGTGTTTATGTGTTTTATGATCTTGTGGATTGATGTCCATGCTTATTAAAATATATATGCTTATCTAATTAACCTATGTTTGTTTAAGTAAGTTTGTATATGAAAATTTGAATATTGATTCACCCCCTCCTTATCTTAGTCATTTTTCTTCCAATATTTGGTATTATATCTTGGTCCTTTCAATCAAGTCTAAAAACCTAAAGGATATCCTAGAAGCAAGGATGGCTAGTCAGTAAGCTCAAGGTGGTTTCTCTACAATTAAGTCTCTATTGTTCAATGGATCTAACTATGACTTTTTAAGTGTAAAAATGAAGATATAATTGATGTCACAAGTGTTGGTTCCTATTTATACACCTCTATCTCTTGGCCTTACACACTTGAAGAAAATGGCAAACACAAATGAGAAACCTAATGATATATCATTGAAACTGAGGGAGGGTTTGGCATCTAGAATGGATTAAATAAATAAAATGAATGGGAGATACCTATAAAGGGTGTGGTTATCTCACTACTACTTCTAGAATTGCCTAAACCAAGGTGAGAGGACCTATGGGATATTTTTCTCACATGGAGTGATTATGAAATTCAACCTCCATACGGATTATTGGCATTAATAGATGCAAACATAACTAGAACATAACAAAACTTGCTCAATATAAGTATTAAGGGTTGTCACATAGAATGAGAAAATGTTCTAAGTCAAATACAAGCTACTAAAGACAGATATAGAAGTGATTACAACCTTAATTTGAAATAATTTTCAACAACATAAGGGCTAGATAAAAGATTGTAATGTTGGGATTTTAAGCACAAAACACAGACACATGTTAAGTATGCAATATTTATGCATCTACTAGAAAATAACACTTAAGATATGAAACTAGTTATATTATTTGTAGGGTAGGACATGGTAAGATAGTTTTATAATAATAAATAGGAAGGTCATGGTGGTTTGCTAGAAAATTTTCAAGTAACAAGGTATATTGCAATATTCATGACATTATTCTTAGCAAATATGTAGGGAAAACTCAAAATACAAGATAAAGGAAATTCCAAATGACCACTAAAATATTAGAACATACACTAAAACTAAGCTTTCAAAAACACTTTTCCTTATCAACACCATAAACCTTGGATTCCCTAATAATTTATTCAAAAATATATCCAAAAATAATGTAAAAAGGGTTTATAATCTAGATGTATGATCAAAATGATAACCAGTAATGAACAAAAGCCCAAATATCCAATCAACATAACTTGAAAAACACATTGTTGTACTTCATTGACAAGAAATAGTATAAAACCATAAAAATTTTCATTAACATGAAAAGAAACCTTACATACATCAATGTTTAAAAATGGTTCCATGGGGACATGTATGGTGGATTTGTTTCATGTTAGACATTAGAGACATATAGAGATGCTCTCAGATATTGATAATGGTTGTATAATTACAACCACCCTAGAAAGAGAGGAATAATACACACATATCCATGATCCCCAAATTAGGAAGATCCTATACTTGGAGAGAAGTAAATACCAATAAAAACCACCATAATGACCAACACAATGGCCAACCAACCTTGAATAGAAGGCAAAACCTCCTATTTATACATTTTAAAATCTAGGAATATGGGTCACCATTTGGAAAAGTGCAACATAAACCTTAAATTACACCAATATTCTTTTACATATAAAATATTTCCTTACCACACCTCAAATCTTCATCCATTTACAAGGAAAATAATTGTTACAACTGCTTTTACCAAAAATGATGAAGACTTGAAGTAAATCCCTTGATTTCTTGGTTTTAAATTCTCCTTAAATGAGCTAAAAGGATAATATTCATGGTGGAGGCAAAAAAATCACTTGTCTTTATGTGAAAATACCTAAATATGCCCTAGACAACTTACTTGCATAACTGGAACCTCCTAGACAATTGCCCTTCCTCTTATACATGCCATGGAAAAACTTACTCTTGCAATGATTTCCTAGGAATATTCTAGATCCATGGCCACTTAAATGATCTTTGGAGTGGTCCATCTTGGATTTACAGCCCTATAATATTCTCTCTCATGGAGGAACTTGTACAAGCACAATAATTAAAAATATAAAAGACTTAAGTCATAGTTTTACTTTTTACTTTTTAGCTCTAACTTGTATTTTCAAATTTTTACACCTTTTCCTTGTTTTACTTGGCCTTTTAGGCTTTCCTTCATATATTTTTAATGTAAAAATGCATTATTTTCACCTTTTTATCTTTAGAGGAAATTTTGGCCCCTTTTACAAATTTTTAATTTTGCCAAGTCAACTTGCTGTCAATGGTAGAAGCTCCACCAATTTACTTACATAGGGTCCTTGAATGTGTCATTCATGCCAATGTGTCATAACTGTGTCACTTTATTCATTTAATTGAAATGTGGATCCTTGTCTACATGATGAATACAAACATGCCACTTGGTAGCTTTGTGGGCTTTCAATATCCATTTAACTAGATTTAATTATGAGCTAGTATATTCTAGTAAGACCCCTTGAGATCACACCACTTGGATCATATGTGGGATCTCTTATACCTTACATAGTTAATCTCTACTAGGCTATATCCATTCCACCATTTGGTAGCTCCTTATTCATCCCAAGTCCTTTGACAAGTCAACATCTCACTCACACTATCAATCTTGAAGCTTGATCAAATGTGGACCATCAATCCTATTTGTCATAGATCAAAAGACACTAGCTGTCTATTATGGATTAAATTTGACATCCACATGCCCATAATTTTATGTCCACATGAACATCTTTGATGGGTACGTGACCATCAAATTTAATCCCCAATGGATATTTACCATGGCTTAAATTTAACATATATGTACCCATCATCTGACATCATCATGAACACTAATGATGTTTATATGAACATCACATTTAAGCCCTAATGGATAATTGTCATGGCTTAAATTTTACATACATATGACCATGATTTAACATCTATGTGACCATCATTGACATTTGTGAAACCATCAAATTTAACCCCTAATGGATGATTACTGAGCCTAATTTTGACATCTACGTGACCATCAAAGATTTCCATGAGACTATCATACCTACAATTCAAGTAAATTTCTTTAGGGATTTTAATCATTAGAACCTCTATCTTTGACATTTTTTTCTTGCAACAACTTTAACTTCATGACTTTTATTTTGGGACTTTTATCTACAGTAATCTAGATTTTGTGACAATTTTTTTGAGCCTTTTATGCCACAAGAATTTGATTAGGACAATTGATTTGAAAAAATTTCTCGCAATAATTTCCTCAAAGCACTTATCTCTTTTAGACTCTTTTTTGTCAAGAGAATTGTTTCAAACATTGTTTAAAATAATTTCTCTGAAGTAGCTGATGCTTACATTTTTATTGAAGAAATTGAACTTGACATTTTTCCTAAAGAAATGTAGTTCTCTCAGATTTTTGCATGGGTAAAATGCTCAAAGGAAATATAACTTTAGAATTTTTTCCACAGATAAAATGTCTGACAAAATTCCTTTAGGTTTTTTGTAAAACACTTTTCCTGATACAAATGAATATTGTTAGAATTTTTGTAAAACATTTTACCTAATTAAAATAGGTCATAACAATTTTCCCAAAAGACTAAGGGCTTTGTACATAAGTTAAGTAAATACCAAATTAAAAATTAGCCAATTTAACATGAAACTTGACCTTTCAAAGGAACACTAGAAAAAAAGAATATGGATAGGGACTTAGGCTTTGTTCTTGACAAGGGCCCAATTATTTTAGTGAAATTTTGGGAACTAACACTGGCTTTCACCTAGGGATGCGTACCCTCTATGGGTATGCAAAAAACCCTATAATGTAAGACCAGGTACCAATCCATTGGAACATCGAGTCAACACTTATCAATTTACCAACAACACTCATGGAGGCTCAACAAAACAATGGAAAAATAACAAAAATATATTAGGAGGATGTATAAATGAACACACAATAAAAAATAATGGAAAGGAATTATACAAACAAGGATTAAAGTAGAGGAGAAATAAATTAATTGAAGGACAAAGTAACAAAACACTATATAATATATACACAATCATGCTCAATTGAGGAAATGTTTTAGATATTCACCATTAATTCGTGGCTCTAGAATTCTACCATCCCTTAACCTCTTTAACTTTTCTAGTAGATTGGTGCCCAAGATGAAGTAAACCAATTTCTACACATGCCAAAAGGTATGGCTAATAAGATGTAATGAGATGACATTCTAAAACAAATCCTCTTTACATGATCTCAAATCTAGATAAGACCATGCTAAAATATCTTGGTACCTTTTTAGAAATTGTAAATAAACTTGTTTCTTAGCTATAATTAGGTAAATACCAAGAAAGAGTGATTCAAGATCAAAAAAGACAATTGTGCACTCAAATTAATACTTGAAATAAGTCTTAAAATTTTCATCTTCATGGGCATAAAAGATAACCCTATATTCATCAAATGATATCTTCTAAACAACATCTTCATTATCAAACCTAGTATCAAGAACAACTAGTTACTCAATAATGTCTATATTCCCAATGGAGCTAACTAATGTTACATCCATATATAACACTTATTCCAAAGCACACTTGAGATATTAAATTACATCATAATTGGGTAACTCATTTTATTATGTCATATAATGATCAAAAGTAAACTCATATTTTGGGACACAAACCTTCTTGACCACACTCCAAAATTGATCAATAGTAGCAACATTCATCATTTTTGTGGAGGTAGAAAACATGCCTAGGGAGTATTGATAATTAAAAATCAAAATATCATCATCACCATCAGATACAGACCCAAGATCATATTCATCTTCATCACTTGGTTCAACCATATCACATGGAAGATATGGAAGGAAGCACTTATCACACCAATCAATGTCAAAATCACAATTCACAACATTTACCTTGGTGTGAAATGAATCAGGCTTTTCTCTTCCAAATTTAATTTTTTTATTTATAAAATCACATGAAATATTATTAGGTAACCCATTATTATCTCTATCTATCTTTTAGGACATATCTTTGACAATGGAGGCCAAATTCTTAATAGTATCTTTGATCTTGAATGCTTTAGTGGCCTATGTCTTTTTAAGATTGATCAAATTTACACTAGTCTACTTATTTATGGGATTTCCCACATGATTTATGTTATTCTCAATTTGGATGGCCATATTTAATTCTAACCATAGGTTAGTGGGAGCCTTGTATATCTAATAGTATGTAGCCTCCTTGTCAATGGCATCACAATATTTGATCAAGCATGCTATATCACAAGGCCTGATGTCCTTGTGTAACTACATCATAGCTTTGTTGAAACTTGTATTGAAGTCCTACATACAATCATTAGGGTTATTTTTGATGTTTTCAAACTTATCCAAAATAAACCTTAGATCAATCCTATCACCATACTGAATTCTAAAAACATTCCTCATTTATTTCCATGAATCAATGCATCCACTGGAAGAGAATTGAACCATTCATGATCATATTCCTCTAACATGTACACAAAAAACATAATTCACACATCCTCATGTTCAAACTCATAATCCTCAATAATATTATGAAAATACCTCATGTTATAATCACCACTCACTTTATTATTCCATTAGAATTTTGGAAGGCATTTCCTTACTTCATTTAGGACATCACTAGGATAACCTTCCATGTCATCAAAATTTATAGGCCTGAATCTATGAATATATAATGTAATATGCTCATTCTCATCTTGATCCCTATGCCTAATTATTGGTTCAATGATAGGTTTAAGAACAAATGGAAAAGGTATGTGAGGGGGTGAATGAGGTGGACTTGCAAGATCACACTTAGGAGGGTATTCAGTTGGTTGAGAAGGAGATAGATAATTAATTGGACCATATTATTATAAATATTTAGAAGAACTACGACAATATTTAGAAATAAGAATTTCAACAAATAAAATTTTAGATTTACCAAAATCTTGATAGCCTAAATAGTGCTATGTATCCGTACTATGTCAATAGGGCTCCAAACTTGTCTACTTATTTTCTGATGAACACTTAAGGGAGAGATGAGTTTCTTATATGAGTCACATTTGAAAGATGACCTCAATCCTTACAAATTTGTAAGAAAAATAACTCTCAAAGATGAAAATGTTTGAAGTGGGCACTAATATTTCTTTGAAACTAGATGATTTTTTGGAGTTCCCACTAGAAGAAAATGTATCAAATATAACCATTTATAGACATGTAGTGATACATACTAAAACCATATCTTGTTATAAGTAGTGATGATGTATGAAAGTAAATACAATGAAAATTTTAAATTCATGTTCAAACAGTGAAAACCACCTCAAAACATAACAAATTTCCATCTCTTTGCAACAAATTCAATAGATGTTAAATATCAAATCTTTGAATTCCTGGCACATCCCTAATGGAGTGCTACAATGTTGATGGCCAAGATATAAAAATCAAGCTCAAATAACCCCAACTTTAAAACACATAAAAAAATATGAATAAACTTGTCTGAAAACACAATTGAGATTACTTGCAGCAAATATAGTGGTAGAGAACTTTTCAAACCTAAACTATTTATAGCTCTCTGCAAGAGTCCCCAACAACACAAGTGTCAAGGACTTCAATTTAGTCCTAAAAAATGGTGCCATAAAGAGTGTTAGTTCCTAGTTTTATACCTATATCACTCAACCTTACACACTTTGAAGAAAATGGCAAACATAGATGACAAACTTGATGATATGTCATTGTAGTCAAGGGAGGTTTTGACATCTAAAATGCACTGAATAGAGAAAATGACTGAGAATCACCTAAAAAGGGTATGGTTAACTCCTTACTAATTTTGGCTCTACCTAAACCAAGGTGAGAGGACCTATGGGGTATCTTGCTCACATGGAGTGATTCTATAATTTAACCTCCATGGATATTATTAGCACAAAGAGATGTGAATCTAACTAGAACACAACCAAACTTGCTCACTCCACTTGGTAAGGGTTGTCACATGGAATGAGAAAATTTTCTAAGTTACATACAAGCTACTAAAGATAGATATCAAAGTTATTACAACCTTCATTTGAAATAATTTTTAACAACATAGGGGTTGGATAAAATATTACAATGTTAGGCTTTAAATCACAAAATGCAGACACATGTTAAGTATGCAATATTTATGCATCTTATAGCAAATAAAAATTAGTATGTCTCATTGTGTGTATTATTTATAGGGTAGGATAGGGTAAGATAGTTTGATAATATTCATCCATTTTTAAGGAAAATAATTATTGCAATAGCCTTTACCATAAATTATGAAGACTTGAAGTAAATCCCTTGATTTCTTGGTTGTAAATGCTTCTCATATGAGGTAGAAGGATAATATTCATGGTGGAGGTAAATAAACCAGTTATGTTTATGTGGAACTACCTGAATATGCCCTAGACCACATTCTTACTTAATTGGAACCTCTTAGATAGTTGCCCTTCCTCTTATGCATGCCATGGAATAACTTGCTCTTATAATGATTTCCAAAGAATATTTTGGATCCATGGATACTTAAATGATCTTTTTTGGATTGTCCCACCTTGGATTTGTAGACTTGTAATATTATCTCTCATGGAGGAACTTGGACAAGCACAATAATGAAAAATTTAAAAGACTTAGGTCATTTTTTACCTTTTTACTTTTTTTCTCAAACTTGTATTTTCACATTTTTACACCTTTGCCTTTTTGCACTTGGCCTTTAAAGCTTTCCTTCATATATATTTTTAATCCAAAAATGCATTATTTTCACATTTTTATCTTTAGATTAAAATTTGGCCCCCTTTTTAAAATTTACAATTTTTCCAAGTCAACTTGTTATCTCTGGTGGAAACTCCATCAATTTCTTTGCACAGGGTCCTTGAATGTGTTATGCATGCCTATGTGGCATCACCATGTCACTCTATTCATTGAATTTAAATGTGGATCCTTGTATGCATGATGAATGTGAGCATGCCACTTGGCATCTCTATGAGCTCTTGGCATCCATTTAGCTAGCTTTGATTATGATCCATTATATTCTTTTAAGACCCCTTGATATCATACCACTTGGATAATCCACAAGATCTCTTACACCTTACATAGTCAATCTCTACCAGGTTAACACCCTTTTGCCATGTAATAACTCCTTATTCAACTTGAGTCCTTTGAAAATTAAACATCAGGCTCACAACATTGATACTGAATCTTGATCAAATGCAAACCATTGATCCCATTTACCATAGATCAAACACCACTAGCTATCTACTATGGCTTAAATTTGATGTCTTTACATCCATCATTTGACATCTACATGAACATATTTGATGATAACATGGCCATCAAATTTAAGCCCTAATGTATATTTACCATGGATTAATTTTTTTGTTTGTGTACCCATCATTTGATGTCCACAGGAATGTTAACGACATTTATGTGACCATTAAATTTAAGCCCTGATGGATAATTGTCATGGCTTAAATTTGACATCTATGCACCCATTATTTGATGTCCATGTGACCATCAATTACATTCACATGACCATAAAATTTAACCCTTGATTGATGATTGTTGAGTCTAATTTTGATGTCTACACCACTGTCAAATACATCCACAATACCTTCATACCTATAATTTGGGAAAAATTATTTGGATATTCTAGTCATTGGGACTTTTGTCTTTGGAATTTATGTCTTGCAATAACTTGGTCTTTGAAACTTTTTTTTAGGCCTTTTATATGCATTAATATATATTTTAGGACAATTATTTTGATCCTTTTGTCCCACAAGAATTTAGTTGAGACAATTTCTTCAGAAAACTTTCCCATAGTAGTTTCCTTGAAGCACTTATCTCTTTCAGACTTTTCTTTGTTAGGAGAATTATTTCAGGCATTTTGTTTAGAACAATTTCTCTGAAGTAGCTGATCCTTAGATTTTTCTTAAATAACTTGAATCTTACATTTTTCAAGAATAAATGTATTTCTCTAAAACTTTTTTCATGGGAAAAATTCCCAAAGGAAATATACCTTCAAATTTTTTTTGTGGATAAAATGTCTAACAAAATTCATTTGGATTTTTTTGTAAAACACTTTGCTTGATGTAAATGAATTTTATCAAAAAAATTATAAAACATTTTTCTCTATTAAAATAGGTCATAAATATTTTCTTGAAAAACTCTAAGGGCTTTGTACATAAGCTAGGTAAAGACTAAATTAATACGTAGCCAATTTAACACAAAACTTGAACTTTTAAAGGAACACTATAAAATAAGAATATGGCTAGGGAATTAGGCTTTTTACTGGACAAGGGCCCAATTACTTTAGTGAAATTTTGGGCACTAAAAAAAAGGACATGATATTGTTAGTTAGTTATGGATGGTTATATAGCTCCTCCTATTCCTCTAAGAGATGCAGTAAGTAAGAAAGCTAGTGAAAATAACTCTAAGGCAATGAATACCATCCTTTATATCTTATCAAAAGTATAACTTGTGAAGTTAATGCATTGTGATTCAGATAAATATAAATGGGACAAATTAAATACTATTTATGAAGGAGACACCGAATTGAAGATGGCTAAATTATAGACCCGTTGAAGATAGTTTGAAATCCTAAAAATGAGTGAAGATGAAATCATTGCATCCTACCTATTGACGGTTGATGAGGTTATCAATATAATTAGAGGATCAGGAGAATAAGTCAAAGAATCCACTATTGTTCAAAAGGTGTTAATATCACTAACTTCTAAATTTAAATCTAAGGTATTTGTAGTTAAAGAGTTGTAAGATTTGGACAAAATATATATGGATGGGCTTCATGGCATCTTGAATGCCTATGAGATGAGAACTAATGAAGGCAGACCTCCCAAGAAAGAAGTAGATTTCATAGTTGAGAAGAAGTCAAAATCCAAGAAGGCCAAGGATGATGAATGTTTAGATGTTGACAATGATGAACTAATAGCCATGTTTTTAATGAATTTGAGGTTTAGGTATGGTAAATGCAAAGGCAAGTCTCCCTTAAAATTATTTAACTATGGAAAGATTGGTCACTTTGAATCCAAGTGTCCTAATAAGGATAAATATGAGTACAATAAATAACATGATGACCATCATGAACATAACAAGAAGACATATAAGCCTAATAAAAATAATGAGTTAAGAAAGTATGAAGGTAGAAAGGGAATTATCAAAAAAAAATTATACACTAAGGAAGATAATTCATCTCATGTAAGTGACTAAAATGAGGCTAATAGTGATGTTGACAATCATAAATATGAACATGACAACAATGAAACGTTTTTTATGGCCATAGAATTAGACATTGAGGGTTGAGTTCAAGTGGAAAAGGCATCATGGGTGATATGGAATCAAATGAAGAAGAAGCTGAAGTAGATCTTGATTTAGAATTTGTAAGTGCACCTAAGGAATTGAAGTTCCCAAGGAAAAAGAATCACAAACTAACAACACTTGTTAAGGAATATGAGGAGTAGATCAACTTGTTTGAGGAAAGATTGAGTAACACTTCCAAAGAGTATGATGAGATCATCAATCAAGTTGAGGCACAAAGGGAGGTAGTTAATGCAAGCCTAAGGGTTAAAGAGGAAGAGTTAATTAGGCATGAATTTAAATTGAAATCCTTTAAACTTGAGTCAAATAAAGCATCAAGAAAGGTAAGGAGCTTTGTGAAGTTTTATAAGAGCACTAAAGCATTAGATGATATCTTGAGTTGTCAAAAGTTTAAAAGTGAAAAATAGATCTTGGTCTTGAAGAAGACCAAAGGAAGAAAATAAAATCAAGGAGAAGACTATTGAAGACAAGAAGGTTAGCATGAAAATACCTATCAAACAACCTAAAGCTATAATATATACCAATTTATTTAATGGTTAGTATTTTATGTGAAATCATTTTAGCCATAGAGCAAGAGAATGTAGAAGACCCTCCTAAAATGAGTATTCATGGAACTATGGAATAAGTTAAATCTCACATCAGTAAAAATTTATGTATAAGGTGGTTTTATATAGTTTTCATAATGTAGGACATGTTTCAATATTCTATCCTAACAAGGTTAGAAGGTCATCAAGTCAAAATAAGAGCTTTAAAGCCTCTAGGGTGATAGAGAAAAGATAAATAAATGTTTGGAAACCAAATATAATGAAGAGGAGTCATGATCAGTCTACAAGCTCAAGTGGACTACTTATTGTGATAGATCATGATTCAAATGAGAAAATAAGTCAATAATGTTTGCTATCATCCCATATTGATTAAATGGATGATGAAGAGATCAAACCTTTAATGCAAATCAAGCCTAAAATGGTATTGAAGGACACTCATTTAGGTGAGAGCATGTATATTTAGGAATATCCTAAAATTGTAATGTTTTAGTGTTCTATAAGAAGTGGTGACTCCATTAAGCTTCATGGAAACATTATTAAGGTAATAGAAGAAGGATAGATGCATGGTTTGAGGGGGAGCTATTTATGTTTGTGACTGAGCTCATTACGTATTAAAAAATGGTCTTGTTATCAGAATTCATCTAAAGGAGGTATGATTTTAGTAAGGGGGATAATTTTTCCTTGATGATTCATATTCTATGTATTGAGATACTATATCAAGAAGGTATGATTCTATATGATAGTCTATATAAGACCCTTTATCATTAATGTCAAAGGGGGAAAAAGTCTAAGAAATGAGTTTGACTAGATTGGGGAGATGAGTGATCAGTATGAAGAATAGTTTTCCATCAATGACAAAGGGGGAATTTGTTGAGAAGTGTTGTCATTTATTTCAAGGTCAAAATGGATGTCATTAGTGTCAAGATCAAAGTTGATGTCAAAATGCATCTAGTAAAGATGCATGGTGAAGTGGTATGTGATAAGGAAGTCTTATGACAAGAGATAATTTTAAGGCAACCTATTATCTATATATTGAGAGAGAATTTGAAGGAAACCTAATGGTTTTTCTGAGGTTGATGACATGTTTTTAGGTCAAGATCAAGATACAAGGTCAAGATCAAGATACAAGGTAAGCATACTTTTGAGCACTAGTCTTGAGAAGCATTGTCATATCATGAGTATGTGCATGAAGAAGAGTGTAAAAATTAATTTTATTATATAAATAACATAAATTCATATGATAAAAGTGTTTAATCATAAAGGAATGTTTCAAGTCTAGTTGTCAAGCTTCAAGAGATTGAGAAACCTAGTCATGACATTAATCATCACATGAAGAGACCCTATAAGAGGGTATGACGATGGTGTTTTTGTAAGATAAATACAAATAAGTATGAGTGGATGTTTAATAATGATCAATAGCTAATATGAATTTTTTAACACTCAAGAAATATTCAAGATAAGCCTATAGGGGTATGGTCTTAGACCTAAACATGCAACTAGACTAGTCCTAAACACTACCTGACCCCATAAGGTACCATGAAGTGTTGTTAAGACCTATGAAGTATAAAAAATATTAGTAGGGGATGTGGAATGTTTTTTATACATGTGATTAAGGTGGAGAGTGCTTGAGAAATATCTATAAATCCTACTTTGAGGCCTAATATGAACTACAGATCTAAAGCTTAAAGAGCAAAGAGAGAGATGGTGATCAAATAGGGCATGAGGTTTAGTTCCCAAGGAATTAATGGAAAAATGAGAATTGAAATAGGATTTAATTTTTTTTTCAAGATTTCTAGTGAATATTGATATCTTTAGTTGAAGAAGAAATCATGAAATATGGTTATGAGGTTTCCTATGTGCTAGAAAGAGGTGTTGCAATCCCAATAAGGAATTTATTATGCTTATAGGAATACAAAAAAAATTTAATGGGATCATAATAATTTCATGTAAGTTGGGTAAGACTCCTAGCTCAAATTTCCAATCCTTTTTTTCTATATTAAGGGCCCAAGATTTATGAATGATCATTAAGACTTTAAGGTGGTCTTAACCCTATCTAAAACCCTAACTGTGACTTGATATGGAAGATCCTATTGAAAATGGATTAGATAACCTAGTTTAATTATTGGAACATTTAGTGGACTCTCCCAGGTATCTCCAAGTGTCATTGGTATGTTAGATGAGTAAATGGACCCTATAAGAAAAGGCATATTTCTAAAAAATTTACTATTGTAGTTAGATTTAACTAGGTCAAAACTGCTAAGTGGATGGAGATTGAAGCTTGAGACTTAAATATTATGACCATGGTGGTTTATAATCAGGTTATATACATCAAATATTCTAAACTAATCATGGAATTTGACCTATCTCTAAAAAGGCCTAGTGAGGAAGACAATGAAAACAACACGTAAAGGTGGGAATGAGAATAGGGTTGTGTTGTCATGGATTAGAGATGGATCCAATTACATAGGTTTATTTTTAAATAAATATAACACATATCCATATTATATATAAGATTTTTATATTATTATAAATGAGTAGAAAGGTGCTCTCAAACTAACCTGTCTAACATAGTGAGGTCTATATATAGTGAAGATATGAGATTGGTCTGTAAGACCAATATTGATATTTGAGCCTATAATATATTTGTTTTAAGTTGATGTGAGGATATTTAAGTATCATATAAAACCTTTATAAGTTTGTGATAGTGATTTTATATGTGTTCTAAGTCATTATTTTCATGACTATGTTTTTAAGTTTTTGATAGTTTTGAGTAGTCATCTAGCAGAGATGAGTATGAGGTGATTTGCCTAGAGTTTAATAGTCTAATTCATATGAATATGTTTTAAAGGTCTCTTAGGTTCATATGAGTGCATCAAGAGTCATGAAATTTCCTTGTATATATGTGAGTTTGAGGCTTGAAGATATGTGTTGTAGTGTCTAACGAAACTAGTGATGACCCTGAGGTCATGAAGGTCCTAAATATATGTTTTATTTCCATAGTTATTTGATAAATTTATGTTTACACTTCAATTATTGTTGATATACTTTTTGAGTATACATATGGCTAATATGAACTATGCTATTGACATGCTATAAGTAGTGGTTTGACCTAAAAAGTGGTATAGAGCCTTGATGAGATTAGGATAGGTCTATTGGGATGACATATGATGTGATCATTTTGTATAAAGTGTTTTAATGTTATCTAAAGGGATAAAAGAGAAAAATTTACTAATTAGGCCTAATAAGATTAGGTCTCCTTGAGACCTAAAAGAGAAATAAAGCCTATTTTAAAAAGGAAAGAGCTAAAGGGAATCAAATCACATTTGATTATTGACTATGAATTATTCTAATATCCATTCCATGTCTAACCTAATAGGATAAGAGTGATTAGCTGATGAAGAAGGATATGGATAAAAAAAGTCTTGTATATATATACTAGGCATTTTTAGGCCTAATGAGAAGTGTAGATAGTGTATATGAGAAGTGAATAAAAATAAGATTGTGTGAGATTACATAGGTGGTGAAACATATCAAATAAATGATATAAATAAGTCATAGACATATACAAGGTTTCATAAGTGCTTGCATGATATTTTAAAGCCATAGAAGGGCTATTTTAGCAAAGTGGGTAAAGGATATTATTTGCTTGTGTGAAGGTAAATTTGAGTGTGATAGAGCAAAGGAAGACCATCATCAATTTTGAAATGGATAGAAGATAAAGGTGGATAGGATCATAGTGTTTATTGAGTGGGTGCTTGATCAACAAGGGGATTGCAGCCTCCTAACAAGTTGGTGCTTACTAAAGTCAAGTTGGTACTTGATAAATCTAGGGGTTGGTGTTCCTAGTTGGGTTGGTTCTCAACTAAAATTGATTCATGGTATTATAGGATAAATTATCCAAGTTTTCTTTTAGTGGGTTTTATTCCCCTTGAGGGTTTACCACATATACTTTGTGTTCATATGTTTCATGATCTTGTGGATTGATGTCTATGTTTTTTAGAATATATATGTTTGTCTAATTTATCTATGTTTACTTAAGTAAATTTACACATGAAATTTTAAATACTAATTCACCCCCATCTTATTATTTTTTATTCCAATAATATTTTCATAACATGATTACATTAAAATTATTTTTGAGGTCCCTTGATAAGTGTGGAAGATAGGGTTTGTCATCATTAAAGACTTTGTTCACATAGATAATTAAGAAAACCTATATGTAGTTTCAATAATGAATTATATATGTGGATTAAGGTGTAACATTTTAAAGAGTAGAGAGATACAATAAAATATAAAAGGATAATTGTGATGTTATTCAAAACCTCAGATAAGGAAATAGTGTGAAATTAAACCCTAGGTGGCTTTCCTTGTCTAACTATGTCTATATAATTCTATAGATTCAATGATTATAATGTGTTTAGGAGTTTTTAAACAAAATATATGGGTTTAATAAGTTTTTATTATATATTACAAAACTTATTTAGGTATTGGTAGGAATTTAAATAATAATGGTTCATTTAAAACACATTTGAAACCTCTCAGGCTAGTTGTAGACTATGTAACCCTAAATTAGGGTTAGAATAGGAAAAAGGAAAACATAATGAGTTAAAATTATTGAAAACTATTTAAGCTTCATATTTGGGTGTATTTTTTGAATTAGTGAAAACTATTTAACCTTTAAGGTCTTATACAGAGGGTTTAATAGCCTATGTCAAGGTGATTAGGCCTAAAGACTTAATTAGGCTAATAGGGGTAATGAGAAAGTGGAGATTCACAAATATTTAAGAATATAAACTTGGTGATAATATTTATGTTGGAAAAGGGTACCATTATGTGTGATTTTTTTTAATGAGGCTTTGTAGTTAATTCAAACCAAGTAACTTTATCCTTTAGGAGGTCTAATTGGTGAAACAATTATAAAGGAAAGGGCATCTACATAAGGATTAAAGGTGTGAAACATATTTAGAATTAGGAAGGATATAAAGGGTACCCAAATCTAGGATTATATATACTATACAAATTAATTATTATTTAAAGTAATGAAATTTTCTAAAAAAAATATACAAAGTAGAGAGATTGATTGTGAGCTTGAGGATTATAGGAGGTAGTTGAGAATGAGTCAGAATTTGATATGGGTTGAATAAATTATTTTATTCCATAGAGAGGTCATCCATGATGTAAGATTATTATTATGAGGTCTATAATAATAATTGAGGTTTTGAGCCTTGGGTATGAACTCTTATGGAGCTAATGATTGAGTATCATGCAAATATATTAATTAATGAATGAGATGATATGAGTGTATGAGTGAAAGGATGATTAAGGGTTTAAGGAAAAATAGTAATTATTTATATGTGTTTGGTAAATAGATTCATGCATGAGGAGGATATTAATCCTAATGAAGAGTAAAGATCCATAGAGGAAAGAGAGTCAAGTTATTAAGGAATTATGAATGAATCTATGAAATTGGTGGAATGATTCAAAGGTTTATGATAAAAGACTCAAAAACACCATACTATTTCTAATATTGAATCTTTGATTTGAACTTCAAATGCTTTTCTTTGTGCATAAGATTCAATGCTTAATAAAAGTCTTTGATCTTCTTTCTAGCTTGATAACATCCTCTCCTTTTTTCACCATATTTATAATAAACTTGAATTAATTATTTATTTTAATTATACCCTTATAAAACCTCATTTATAATCCACTCACTCATTCCATCCATTATTCCATCTTTGTTCACTTTACTCATTCACCAGCTTCACATTTGTCAATCTTCTCAAATGCTTACAACATTAAATATTGTTATATAGTTAATTAATAGATAATTATATCATGTATGGCTTTATATATTCATAACACACTTGTATTGACCCATTTAAACCTTTTATTCACTTTAATTCATCCATTAACACACCTCCACTCACTAGTGAGACTACTTAGCTTATGCCTTTTTTTCACAAATCTCTCTTTGTTTGAACAATATGTAAGTAATATATAACATATAATCTCATATTTTTTCACCCTATATCTTATCACTAACTTCAATTAGGTTTCATAACCTAGCTCTCTATTTAGACACTACTTCCTTTGTAAGCTCCTTATCAATTAAGTCTTTTAGCTCTCCTTTCACTTATTAGTCACCAAATCTGCATTATACCATATTTTACCTAATAAAAACCAATTGAATAATTATATAAATTTAAAAATAATCATGATGACAAACTTTAATAGTTTTTACACAGTTAGAACTCAACTTATTGGGGTTTTTTGTTTCTCAACCCTAGTTAGTGACTATATAGGTTAAGAGAGGTCAAAATTTAATATTTATAGTTTTAGTTAATATCAAATAAAAATGATACATTAATAAGGTATTTTATAACATTTTAAACATTATCCAATGTATAATAATCCTTTATAAATCTTTTTATGACATAAAATGGGAAAAACTCAAAATTTTATGTCCTCTTAGATCAATGTGTAGGACTGTGTAAGGGTTTCTTAAGATTCTATTTGCACATCCAAGAAATTTATAATAATTGAAAGGTTATTATTAAGGATTTTCCATCTTCATTAATACTAATAATATACTAATAAAATGACCATTAACATTTATCAAGCATATACTCTCCCTCCTTAGTATATGATTGTGCAAACAAGGTTTCCTGATTGTATACATAGGATTTTATTTATGTGTGGATTTTTTATAATATTTTGTCATATATATAGTATTTTAAGAACATAATATACCATCTAATAAATTTTACTCTTTCTATAGACTATCATATCAAGCATAACCAACTATATTTCAAAAAACATCAACTTACCACTTTCTTGACTGTCATAGGCATGTAATAGGGTTAAAGGATAGATATGTCCTTTTATGAGTTAATTTAACTATAAAAACCATATTAAATGACCAATAAATTTATATATTATTCAAATATATTTAGGATTAATATACTATGTAATTTCCTTTCTTAACAATCTTGAGAAACCTAACTGCATTATCTTCTTCTTGACTATAACCTTGCATTTTTTGATCAATACCTACAAAAACACCAAGAATTATCTATCTAAAACCCTAAGTTATTTTTAGGATAATATTTAATCAATAAAAATTAATTTACCTAGAATTATATATTATACATTCACAAATAATTCTTCTTTATTCATATAAACCATCAACTTTTACATATATAGTCCATTCTTGGACTCTACCACCTTCTTGGAGAGCATAAATATTTATTTCTTTTATTTTAATCTATCTCTCCTTCTTGTATATCCCTATTTATCCTCCTACTCTCCTCACATCCTAAAAATCCATTATCATCCAAGAATTACATTGGTTTTGGTAATTACAACTAGACTCCCTTACATTGGCTAACTCAATGTATGAGTGGTAGTTATATTAGTTAGCATGCCTTGATTTTCACCACCCTAATTACTTACACATATTATGTATTAAAACACTATTTTAATGACCTCTTAAACATTTTTACAAACATTACCTCACCTAATCACTTCATACTATGTTTATGGGTCTTCTAGGCTTAGTCTAGGATTTGAATTATCAAATTATCAATTTTAGAGGGAAAAATATAATACATTAAAATTACACTCTTGATGAATAATGAAGATTATAAGACAAAAAATGATATATTATCCTTCACACACAATTAAATTCCAAAATAGATCAACTATGACCCCTAACTAGCATATAAGTTTCAACAACTGAAAGATGTTGTTTGTATGCTTGATGCTCCTACATCATAATTCCCAAGAGGGAGAAAATTTTATTTATAAAATATTATTTATTTCCTTATAATTCATTATTTAAGGATCTTCCATGTTCACCTTAATTATTCTCCTTATTTCTTGATCCTTTCTCCTCATTAGACTCTTATATTTTTGCTTCCTTGCCTTGTCTATTCTCCTTGACAACTCATCCTCTACCTCTATGAGGTGTACCACCTAATAAAACTTTTTTTTTTTGAATTTTATATATTTTCCAAGTAATTTTTTTCTTCATCATACTCTTTATCTAGCCAATGGTTCTAACTCTTCATTCTTACTCTTGATCCATGGATTCTTTCTTCATTGATCTCACTTTATTCCTATTTCCTTAGTGGTCTTTGGTCCTTAAAAATGTTGGTTATTTATTACTTATAATATAATGGTATCATATTGGATATAACCTTTATCATATATTCAATAATGATCTCTTTTTCTTCCTCTTATTTACACCTCTCTGTCTCTTGATGTGTCTTCATACAAACTTGATCATCTTGCAAAGATAACCTCTTAACCAATTTACTTTCCTCATGGTACAATATGGTTTGTCATCTTCTTGTCTTGTCATCATCATTAATATAAATAAAAAACTTAGATGTAACTTAAATCATGTAAAATATTACCTTTTGAACTTGTTGATGCTTCAATTGTTTGCTTTTTAGTGTGTTTGCTTGTGCTTCACTATGCTTCTCCATCCTTAATTCTTCTTTGAGATTAATCATGAGATTATCCCATTATTATTAATTTGTATGAATCCCTTTTAATATATTTAAAATATTTTATATCATATCCAATTCATCTTTCAATGTGAGGGGATCTATCTCTCTATCATATTCATCAAATTTTGGACCCTGTTGTCTTTCCTCTTCTTCAAAATTTTGTTCTATACCAGCATGTGCAATCATTATGTCTTCATTATTCATCAATGCATCATCTATATGTGTATTTAAACTCTCACCTTGCTTCCCACTTGTGATTATTGAAATTATTTTCCATGCTTTATATTCTTTCTACATTACCTCATTGATTTATTGAAAGAAACCTTCATCATACTTGTCATAAATGATTTGCTTACCTTTACACATACTTGTGTTCTCTTCATACCTTTCATCTTGTTTCCCCATTGAGTTACTTAGTTGCATCTTCTTCCATTTGTATTTATTTTACTCCACCATGTCTTCTTACTTGTTGAGTTTACAACTTTTGTCTTTCTTTATGCTCTCTTGTGTACCTTCAAGACTATCCTTTTGTACCCTTTCCATGTTATTCATAACCCATTTTCTGCATTGTATATTCTTAGAATAAAATTTTCTTATTACCTCACCTTATTCATGCTTCTTTACTTTATATCCTCTCATGTCATCTTGATATATCCTACTCTTTTCTTCTTTTCTCTTTACTTGCTCTTATCTTTCACTTGTATTCTTAGCTTGCATAACCTCATGTTTTAGGTTTACCTTCTCTATCTCACTACTTCAATCCTTAAGGAACCTAGAGACTACATAACCATGATCTTATTCTCTCCTTGAGGGATGTAATTTACTCCTCATTTTACCAAACTGAATATTATCTTATTATTTTTCATATGCATAATCAAACTCAAGTGTCAAACACTTATTTACTCCTTTGAATGACTATTGCAAGGTTATCGTTTCTCGCATGTCTTCATGTTTTACCTTCCTATCTTCATGGTTAGCTTCATCTCTTGTGTCAGTTTCAATTCTTGTCAAATCATCATGTAAATCCTCTTTTATATCATCTTGAGCATGCTAATATTATTCAATCTTCACTATCTTGACTTATCCAATATGTCTTCTTCCCTAGACATCTTATTCATTAATCTTGATGGGTAGTGTACTTGCCCCATTTCTCATAAGTTTAAGGTCTCATTATTGATCTTCATCCATCTTTACTTTACACACACACACACACACACACACACACACACACACACACACACACACTCAAATGAAATAATTGAACATAAAACAAGAGTCTAAAAAGTATTTATGAATGTATATTTCATATACATTCTCCTCTTATTCTTGTCTTCTCCTTCAAGTGCTTCTCTTGGCACTTTTATCTCTATTCTATCCTCAATAAGAAATATTTTCTCAACTTCTCTATTGTTGATGATTAAAATTGTGCTATTTCTAAGACCAATAATGGGAAGTTTAGGAATGTGGGACTTGCAACTTAAAATGACCTCCAAATTTTAAATAAGCCGGTTCTTCTTTATCTCAAAAGTATTTTGGGGAAAAAGGATAGGAATTAAACAGAAACAAAAATGTAATGAAAGAAAATCTAACTATGGTGATGCACCTAAATTTAATTTGACCCTTAATTCTCAAAGCACAGTGAATCTAGCTTTAGGATTCAATTACATTAAAGAGCAAACAAGGCATGATCAATGTAAAAGATGAAAATAGATAGAATCAAAGGCTCACAACTTAGATGATTTTGGAAATGACATAGAGAATATCAACAAAGGCACATAATTCAATATTCTCATTAATTTTCTAATTACATAAAAGGTACATAAACATGCACAATTATACAAACTTCCTAACTCAAGAAAATAGAACAATGGCAAATGATATTACTAGCCACAACTAAAAATCTAAAACTTTTGATAACAATTTCTCATAGAAAATTATCTCTATCTTCTGATGATGATTCTAGTGATCTCTACACCCCTATTTATAACATTAGATTAGCTCTAGATTGCCTACACATTCCCAATCCAATGGCCTAACTAAACTCTAACTAAATTGGAAGTGTCTAACATAGGATATTTCTTAGATCTGAAATGTTTTGTCTTCCTGCAAGTTCATTGGCTGAAATAGATACACAAGATGCTTCCCACTATCAAATAGGAGAGGACACTTGGCTGATTCCATTACTCTACTTTAAAAACTTATTACTATTTAGGAGGCACCATAAAATGACACTTGGCATGTTTTGCAACACTTACTGAAGACACACGACACTTTATATGTAGCCTATACTCTTTATTGTGTCTTTGCTCAAGAGTGTTCCATCTTTAACATCTATCACAGTCCACTTCTTCAAAACTTTAACAACTTATATAAAATGGGACCCACAACACTTCTCACCTGGGCAACTTTAGAAAGGGAATAGGGACATGTGGCACTTTTCGTGCATCTTTAACAAGGGACATGTGGTAGTCTCTACTAATTTTAGCTATCTTTTGAGAATCCTACAGAAGGTGACACTTGTTGGTCTCCACATCACTCTGTCTATACTATAGAAACATTCAGGCTTCATTTCATATTTACATAGATGATGACACTTGGTAGCTTCTGCTTGCCTTAGAAACAAAACTTGGGACCCACCACAGTCTTTACTTATCAATGAAACAAAGTGAAGATATTTTGGATGTTGACACATGACAGCTTCCACTTTCTTTAGCTAAGGATATGTGGCATCTTCCATTGCTTTTAGAAAAGCATATTGAAACCTTCCACAGTTGCCACTTGGTGCCTTTCACTTGATCCTAAGAAAATCTTATTGAAAAGAAGCTTTCAAAACATATAAGAAACATGAGATGCGGATGTCGACACTTTTTACACTCCACTGAGTTACTATGGGACACGTGGCACATTCTGACCAACTTATAGAAATTATGAAATGTGCCTCGATCGATGCAACTTGGTAGCTTCCACTCGATTTTGACACTTAGACAAAATTTAGGTGAAAATAAATTTGAGCCCACGCTCTAAGTCAAAAACTTCACTATCTCTAACCAAAGCGCATAGGGACAAAACTTAGAGTGCATAACTAAAACTCAAAAAATGAAAAATGTAGAGTTTTTTACTCTACAATTCTTGGCGACCCTGAGGAATTTTGAACCTAATCAAAAATAAAATCCACAATCTCCTACATGATCAAATGTGACAAAAATCACAACTTCAATAAAGTTGTTTGATAAGTAGACCACTTATCGCCAGATAATCCATGCTTATTTTGTAATTCATTGAAGGCTAAATCAAGGTTGATGATATCCTTGTGTGAAAAATTATACAAAATATGAACTTTAGACTTCAATTTAAATTCCATCTAGGAAAAGGGAATAAAAACAACTTCTACTTCAGGCATTGATGAATCATCTCTTAAATCCTGAAAGATTGCCTGATCATTTTGCCTAGCTAACAACAAAGGTTTAATCTCATCAATCATCAACATAGTGTTGCTATTAGGAAAAGGATAAAGAAGACCTAATTACACCAAATCTTTAATGTGTTGTTTCATGTCTTTGATTCCTTCCTTCACCACATCTAGAAGCTCTCCATAATTGATTGCTATGGAGTTGCAATTGAGAACCTCATTCACTCTTTTAGCAGTGACCATTTTGTCACTAATCCCTACTACTGACAATGTTCCATCAGTTGCATCATATAAAATTTTTAGCAGCATTTGAGAGTCAAAAACTCTCCTAGAGATAGTAGACAAAGTGTCTTAAACTGAAGTCTCCACCTTTTCACACAATTTCTATGCATTTATCAGAAAGGTTAAAGAGGGTCTAAGCTGAATAATCTCCACATAGATTCTTTTCCATATTGATTCATAAAGCTCCTTAACCAAATTCAAAACCCCTACATTCTTTGGCCTATTAGCCAACTCAAGTGTCAATTGTTCTATCATTTGTCATTCTGCTTAAAGTTGGGTTTGTATAATAGCAAATATTATTTTGCTCATTCAACAGTTTTTATTAAAGTTGAGTAACTTGTAGCAAGATTTCCTCACATTTTTCCTAAAATGTTGCCTTTTCTCACCTTAAAGTTGTCACTACATCCTTCACCTACATTAGCCCTACTTTCAAAGAATCATTTTGAGCCTGGATAGCCTGGTGAGTCTGAAGAGAAATAATATCTTACAACTATTTATTTAGACTCTCTATTTCGTTATTCTTAGTATTGATCTTTGTGGTCAAACTGCTATAGTTTGCCTTCTCTTTGGCTATATCAACCTCCATCTTCTATAGCTTCTTTGATATTTTTAAATAATCTTTAACTACTACAGAAGTGGATTCATTTAGCAGCTCAACCCTATCTTGTGGTCTAAAAAGGGACATGTCTATAGCCACTGCATTCATTGTGTAATCTTCATGTTGCATCTGCTCATTTGGCTTGACTATATTTAGTGACAAATGGGTCACCATTAGTTGTTACTGGATTGGGTCAAATTGTGACCTCAAATGTGGTGTATACAAGGCTTTATTATCTTTGATCCTCTTTTTCTCCATTTGGACTTCCCTTGCCTTCCTAACAGCATCTGCTTGAGTTTGGAAGGTAGGAGAGGCAATGTGCCCACATGCAAAAGGATAACCTTGTGGCAAGCCATATGGAATAGCCATATGTTGGCTAGGGGAAATCTAAGGAGGTGATTTCTTGGGGATAGAGGGGGAAATGTGAGGCAATGATATAGCCTGAGTATGGATAGATGGGGAAAAATGCAAAATGGGCACAATAGAGGTGGCAGGGGACATTATTTGGCCTGATGGAATCATCACCCCTATAGGAGAAGAGAGAGATTGAGAAGAAGGAATAGAAATAATACTTACCTGAGGAGCAACCAATGTACTCTATGATTGGTGTTGTGAGGGTTCTACCCTCTCCTCTAAATCAAGTTGGAACCTCAACCTCTTATGTTTCCTTGGTGTTTCTTCTTTTGGTTGTGCTCCCTTCTCTTCAACATTTACCAGTGCTGCTAGTGGTGCTTGTGTAGAACTAGGAACCTCAAGGACCGATGCTGATGGAGAAGATTTTGGTGGTGAAGATACCACACTCTTTTATTTTTCAATGGTACTAAGAGATTGGGGGAAAATAGTTACAATGACTACCGCTGAAGTTTACACTGGGGCCTGTGATGTTTGACTAGATTCTGCTCTAGCTTCTGGCTCTCCACCCTGTGTCTAAAAATTGCTTGTATTTGGGCTAGACATAGGAGATAGATGAAATTCATCCTAGAGTTCCTCCCATTTCTCATCTGCATCCACATTTCCAAAAGAGTGAGATGTCTCAAAATCTCTTTCCTATATTTCCAATAGGCTTCTATTTTCTCAATGTTCTAGTCTTTATTCTTTAATGCTCTTCTTAAACTAGAAGTCATTCTAATTTTAAGATCAAAATCCCTTTTCTTAACATAAAAAGTTTCCCATGGGCTGTCTTGTTGAAGGGGAAAATCCATCAATTCAACATAAAAATTAGGAATATCTTCCCTAGGATTTTTCCTATTTTCCCAAAAGGGACGGCCCTCATGCATAATTTTGGTAGCAACCCTATTATTCATGATCCATTAATTTATGAAACCATTTGGGTCATATACCCATTTATCTTCAATTAGAGAGAAACCTAGGAAGGCTAGCTTTCTTAGCAACATGGACTCAACATCTCTGACTTCTAGGGCCATATTGTTTGTTACCCATGAAACATCATACATTTTCCTCTTTTTCTTCCCAGAGCCATATTCATTATCTACCATAGACACCTACTTGGTGACCTCTAAAAATGCTAATCTAAGGGTCAAAATCTTAGGTAACAACACTGGTTCTCCACTAAAACCATGGACTCTAATAATAGTATGATGGGATCCAAAAATGTAATCACAAGGAATAGTGCAATTGGTCATAAGGTTTGAGACACTTGGAAACAGTCTATTTACAACTGGTTCTAGGCTCAGATGACAAAAAATAGGGGCAACAAAAAGTTCCCAAAATTTGTATGGGTCACTAGTTTCGGACAAGATATGTGTCCATGTAGACACAAGAGTGGTCCTATGTAGACCGAAGCTTGGGTCATACATATTTAGATGCATGTATTGGGAAAAGATGCTAGAGTTTTGATACAACATAAGGTGAAACAGATAAGAAGAATACCTAAAAATCCCTTTAGATTTGAACTAGGCAAGTTGTTCAACCATTGAATATGCAATTTTCTTAGAGAAATCCAACTGATACTCTTGAGTCTTGTCAACAGTTTTCAATCTAAAGAGGATGGCCATTTGTTCTTCATAGATAGTTAAATCATCTTTCATTCTAAAAATGAAAGCCATCATGGAAAGTGCATCTTGACTAGCTTGTGCAAATTGTGCTCTTATTGTTGGTAGTGTCAGCATCGTGGTATCATCATCACCTAATTGAAATTCTAATTTTAGAAACCTCAATTGAGTATTGACATTTGCCCACATTTTCTACATTTTAGCAATGGTGGGAAATGTGCCTGTCTTGTCATGATACAGGGCCAACATCTCTCTGATAGCCTTTGGTGTAATTTTCACCATGAATGGACCCTTTATAGGGTATTTGAGGAAGAATGAAAAAATTTGGTGCATATTTCAACTAAGTCAGGGCATGGATGCACACCTGGGACAATGAATTGTGCCAATTGTGAAGTCCATATCCTCATTGTGAATGTTTCATATTGTCTAACCTTGGCCCTCTGAATACACCTTTGATGCACCCCTTCTTTGAGAGTTTTGCTACTAGTTCTTTGAAGAATTGGGTCCATGATTTCATCTACAAAATCTTTCACTTTTGTTGGGTCATTTGCATGACCAACTTCTGGGACTCTAGTCTGTGGGTAGGTCTTTAATGATTGTGCAGGGGCTGAAGCATATGATTTGCTTGTAAGAAACTTTTCTATGGATTCGTAAGTCCTAGACCCTTGTTTCAAAGACTATGCTCCCTCCATATATATATCTATTCTTGAAAATAGTGAATTGTGGTAACAAGTATGAAACTTTTGCAATAGGGAAGGCAATTTCACTTAAACAAGTTTGCTATGGGTTGAAAATGAAAGTAGCAGGGGTTTTCTAGTAGACGCAAGAATTTTTGAGACACTGTAAGCTGTAACTCTTTTTATGAGGTATTTATTGACCCATCAAGTCTCAAAATGGCATTAAACCTGAATAACCGTTAGCAAATCTTACTAAATCTTCATGGGACAATGAGTTAGACACATCACGAAAGTGGATGCACAAGGTACCTTGGGGAATTTAAGGATTTGGGAGATATTTAATGTGTCAAGAGTTTTGAAAATTTTGAAGAAGGCTCTAAGATATAGCTACATGTTTAAAGAACACTTATTTAAAAGAAAGAGTGGGAAAGACAAAATGGGAAAACAAAGCAACAAGGAAAGGGAAAATATCTAGCCATAATACATAGAGACACAACTTAATTGAAATGTTTCAAGTAGATCCCATTCATAGGAATCATTATAGGTTTACCTTCCATCTTTTCTAGTTTAAATTATTATTTTTATTTACATGCATGAATTTTATAGGGGCTAGTCCACAATGCTTCAAATTTAGTGTGTTGACCCAACTTAGTAGCTCTTGCATCCCATTTCAAAACAATTGAGCCTACTTCAAAATGGGGATTTCAAGTCCTTTTATCAAAGTAGTCTTTAATTATTTTCTAATTATTTATTAATGAATCATGTGATGCATCCCTCTTTTCTTGAACTTCCAAAATTTTAGCAAGTCTAACCAACATGGGGCCATTTTCCTCAATTTCAATCTATTTTATCAGTTGGAGAGTAGGAATTTCCAAGCTTAAAGGTATTATAGCAGGCTTGCCATAAACCAATTCATATGGGGATAGTTTCATCACCTTCTTAGGTGTAATTCTATCAATGCACAATGTTATATTAAGCACTTTATGCCACTCTTTGTGATGATCAGCCCCTATTCTCTTGATGAGTCTAATCAAGTTCTTATTGGTTGATTCTACCAAACCATTACCCTGAGGGTAATAATTAGAGGAAGTTTTTAGATATATTCCATGCTTTAATTCAAAGTTAGACATTTTAGACCCTAAAAATGCTTTATCATTATCTAAAATTATGGTGTGAGAAGCCCCAAAGCGAGTAGTGATACTCCCTAGAAAGTCTAGGATCACATTTTCTATTGCTTCTTTAAGTGGCACTGCCTCACTCCATCTAGTGAAATAATCTATGGCAGTTAGAATCCATTTGTGACCCATAGTAGACACTAGATTTATCATTATAATGATGTCAAGACCCCATTGAGTAAAAGGTTCATCAACAATTATAGGACTAAGAGGCATTGCTGCATTCCTTCTCATCCCCACATAATATTGACAAGATTGACATTTTTTAACCAGTTGATAATAGTCTATAAATAAAGTAGGCCAAAAATAACCTACCTCACTTATCTTTATAGCTATGGTCTTTACATAAAAATGTCCACCTGAGACTCCATGATGCATTTCATGCAGTATTTTCTTAGCCTCATCTTTCTCTACGCATCTTAAAAGTTTGCCATTAGAATTTCTTCTGAAAAGAACTTGTTTAATTAAAACAAAATAGACCCCTTGCATCTTATGGTATCTCCTCTTATTTTTAGGGAGTTTTCTTTGGTAAATCCCATATTTCATAAAATGAATCTTGTTTGTGACCCAGGAGTTCTGATCAACCTCTTTTATCCTCAATACAATTTCCTTTTCCATTTCTGAATCTGTTTCTTCAGGTATCATCTTTTCAAGCTCTTGAGTCATGTATTGACACAACCCCCTTCCTCTGACTAACTTAGTGGGTTTGACCTCTACATCATATTCAAGGATCTTTGTTATCTAGTTTGCCCTTTTTTCAATAATTTCACCCTCCATAATGTATTCTCTGATACTTGGGTGAGCCACAAATATCATAATCTTACTTCTTGATACTATATGCCTAAATTTCTTGAGGGATTTTACCATATCATTTGCTTGTTTCTCCACAAGTTGTATCTGGTTTCATATTCTCTAAGAGTCCTTGAGAAAAAATATATTGGATGTTCTCCCTCCTGTCTATCATCTTTTTGTGTTAGAACAACAACAATACTGAGCTCTCCTCAATAGACATACATTATAAAAGTTTTAGAAAAGTCTAGATTTCTAAGTACTGGGGCCATTGAAATTACTTTCTTAACCTTTTCAAAGGCTTGCCTTGCTTTTGTAGTCCACTTGAAAACTAGGTCTTTTTTCAACAAGAGTGTCACTGGTCTTACTAAGCCTGCAAAGTTAGATATGAATCGACTGACAAAATTAATCTTCCCCAAAAAAGATTGAATTACTTTCTTATTTACTGGTAAGGATAATTTCATTATGGCTACAACTCTCTCTGGATCTATAAAAACTCCTTATTTAGATACTATATGTCCCAATAATTTTCCTTGAGGTATAACAAAGATACATTTTTTAGGATTCAGGGAGATTCAAAATTCTTGACATTTCCTAAAAATAGATTCTAAATGATCAAAATACTCAATATCCTTCTTGAAAAAAATAGTAAGATCATCAAGATAAATCAAGATGATTTTATTTATAAGTTCTCCAAATGCTACATCCATAGCTCTTTAAAAATTAGCTCTATCATCTGATAGGCCAAATGACATCTTAGCATATGTAAATGTTCCCCATTTGGTAGTAAAAGTAGTCTTGTATTGGTCTTCATCAGCCAACCAAATCTAATTGTATCCAGAGAAACCATCTAGCAAGGAAAATCTCTCTAATCTAGCCATAGTCTATAAAATTTGTTCCATAGATGGCAAGGGATAGTGATCTTTTAGAGATGCTCTATTCAAGTCTCTAAAAACTACATAGAGTATTATGTCACCATTATTTTTCCTGAGTGGTACTAGATTTGATACCCAGGTTGAGTGTTTTATTAGAAAAATTATTTTAGAATCTAAAAGTTTCTGCAACTCATCCACCATTAGAGATTCAATCCTTGGATTTACTGGCTTCTGCTTTTGTCTGACTGGCTTAGATCCTTCAGTTAGTTCTATTATGTGTTGAATGATGTCTCTATTATATCCATGAAGGTCTTAATATCTCCAGGCTATGACTCTATCATATCTTTTGCATAATTCAATTAGTCTTTCCCTTTCCTCTTGAGTTATAGAATTTCTAATTTTTAATTTTCTCCCTTCACTCACCTCTATTTCAGAATAATCTGCTTTATTTACTTGGAACCTTTTCTTCTCTAGGCTTACATCTTCTAGATCAAAAATGTTTTCTAAAGTGATCAAGCCTTTGGGAAGCTTATTATTCTTTAATTGTATAACTTGGTCTCCATATGCCTCTTCAATTTTTGGTTGCAATTGATCAACAAATTCCCCTAATTGTTGCAATAATGAGAGTACTTGAGAATCATTTTCAAATACTTGCCAATTCTCATCGTTGTCTGGGATAGTTGGTCTTACTATAACTTTTATTGACTCATTGTTAACTAATAAGCTAGTTGTTAGATCAAACTGTGAGCCAATTTGTGCCATCCTATCAGCTTTAGAATTTTGGGTTCTAGGAACTACTTCAATATTGAAAGCTTTAAAATCTTCTGTTAAATCCCAAATTTTGTGTCTATAGGATCTCATCCTTATATTTTTTTCTATTGCCTTTTCCCTAATTTTCTTCACCACTAATTCTAAATCTCCTTTTACTATCAGATTCTTTATTCCCTTTTTATTGGATAATATGAGCCCATGAACTAAGGATTCATATTCAACATCATTATTAGTATAAGAAAATTGGAAATGGATAGCTCTTAAAATTTTCTCCCCATTTGGAGCAACAAGACAAATTCCTACTCTAACACCACTTTTACTTCTAGCCCCATCAAAGTTTAAGGTCCAGATTTCTAAATCTTTTTTAGATTATTGAGTAGTTGGTGTCTCTTCCCTTAAAACATTTGGGATTTCATGGTCTTCATCAAAAATGACATAAGTGTCCAGACCAGTAGAGTCATAATTTCCATATGGATCACTATGCGTCATAGCTAACAAATGGTTATTTTCCTCTTCTTGGTCATGTTCAGTCCAGTCACCCAACTCTTCAACAAAGAACTTTTCATCCTTATTTAACATAGCATGTGCTACCTCTATTTTTGAGTTTGGTTCATTGGTGATGTGATCCTTAGATAATGGCTCAGATAGTATGTTCATCTTTGAACCATATTTGGTTTTTAGGATGAGGTGAGACCAATAAAGTGACATATATCCTCCTATTTTGGCTTTGAAATCCCTAGATAAACATAGGCCAAATATAGGGGGTATATCTATGAATACTACATCTTGATTGACAATTATATTGGGGCAAGGATATAATTGCAATGGGAGTTGTTTAATTCTCCCAATTGTTTGCACTGATTTGCCATCCAATTGCATGACTCCTCTAGTAAGTGGCTCATACTTTATTTTTAAAGCATCAACTATTTGCTTAGGCATTACTGTAGTACTAGCCCTTGAATCTATCATCACATTATGCAAGATTTTCTTTCCAACTATCAGAGTCAAATATAAGGGCTCTGGTTTGGATTTACTTACTTCTGCTGCATTGTTCACAAGGGATATTGTCTATAGATGAACTGTGTCTTTGAGCTTTTCTTTATCAACAAGTCTTTCTTTGGTGCTAGTATATTTAGGCATAACTTGACCTTATAGAGCTTCCTATAACAATGTATTTTGCTCAGGAATAACTAATATGTCCTAGATTAACACATGTGCTGGGGTTCTCTTCAGCTAATCTACCACATTCACTGGTCCTATTGTTTGGGTTCTTGGAAAATAAGAGTACCTTGATTTTTCTTGAACTTGTCCAAGAACTACTTGGTTCTGCACTAGCTGAGGCACTTCTTGTCTAGAAGTTGTGTTTTGATGACTTTGAAATGGAGGAGGTCCCATAACTTCATTATTTGTGACTTCAGGCTGTTCCATCATCCTTCTCTTTGATCTGGTATAGAAGTCTGATTGCACCATTGGTTTCTTGGAAGTAGAAGCTTTGTTTAAGAATACTGACTCTTCATCTTCAACCCATTAAAACAAAGCATGTTTATGGGTTATTTATTCTTCTTTTTGTAAGTACATCACTTGCATTTGAGCCATTAGGACTAAATTTTGCATACCAAGGGATTGGCAGGCTTGAGTGTCAGAAGTACTTACAAATTGTCCATCCATTCTTCTTTGCTCCACTACCTGTTGTTACAGATTACCCATGGGACAATCTCTAGGCATATGAGAATTATTACAAGGAAAACACTAGGCATTGGTGCCATTTACATAATTATACTGCCCTTGAACAATCTCTCTGTTTGGATTAGGGGGACCAGTCTGTGAGGGTGTAGGGACTGCAACTAATTGGTTTGTTGGCTGAGGGGTATTTTGCCTTTGATGACCCTGATACTGGTTTGGCTAAGGTGGAAATCTATTCTGTTGATAGCCTTGATATTGGGGTTTAGGGTAAGGATTATGTTATCTTTTTATGTTAATTAACTCATTTGAAAATGTCCTTAGGATGTTTTTTATATCATCCATCTCAGATGATTGGGTAGGGACAAGTTCTTTAGCAGGTTGTTGAGGATATGTGTACATAAACATAGGTGAGGCTATGGAATTAGGGGCTTCTTGAGGAAATGGTAAGGTAATCTCTAGAAACACGGGCATGGGAGGCCTTAGGGGCAACTTCCCATCATCTATTAAATTATGTTCAGCTCTGACTACATAGTCATAAGCTTCTGGCAGAGTCTGACCTCCAAGTGACTAAATCATTACTGATATGTCTAAATTTAAAGATTTAAGATAAAATACTATAGCCATACTTGGTAATGGTCTTGCCATAGTAGGGATTCTTTCCCAAGTCTTTTGAAATATTGAATTAAAGTCAGTCATTGATTCTTATGGTGCCCTTTTAATAGTAATCAATTGTTGCAACAAAGAAGACTTATCACCCTTTTCTTCAAACCTTTCAGAGAAAAGATATCCAACTTGATCCCATGTAGATATTGTATTTAGAGTCAAAGATCTATACCATTCTAGAGCCTTCCATTTAAAAGAATCTTCTAACAATCTTATAGCCACATTATACTATGTGACCACATGTATAGCATAGACATCAGACACATCCTGCAGATGTTCTTTAGGTGTTTTAAAATCTTGCCCACTGAATTTGGGTAGAGATTTCAAGGCATTTACTGGAATAGGGTCCCAAGTGGCTAGTGGTATTAGTAAGATCAAAGGAATGCCAATGTTCCAACTTGCATAATTCTTTGGGGGTATAGGAGCTCCCATATCTACTTTTGGTATTGGTATAAATTGATTGACTCTTCGTCTTGGACTAGTTATCAAAGGTGGAAAAAGAATACCTAGATTTAAAAAATATTGAGATCTTGTTACTGGTCCACAACTTTGACTCCTTGTAGCTCTCTAGTTCATACAGTCTTGAAAGAAACTTCAAGATGGGGTCCCACTAGGTGTGCCAAAAATTGTTGATTAAAATTGCACTATTTCTACTACTAATAATGGGAAGTTCAGGAATGTGGGACTTGCAACCTGAAACGACCTCCAGATTTTAAAGAAGCTAGTTCTTATTTATCTCAAAAGTATTTTAGGGGAAAAGGATAGGAATTAAATAGAAACACAAATGCAATGAAATAAAATCTAACTATGGTGATGCACTTGAATTTAATTCAACCCTTAATTCTCAAAGCATAGTGAATCTATCTTTAGGATTCAATTACATTAAAGAGTAAACAAGGCATGATCAATGTAAAAGATGAAAATAGATAGAATCAAAGGCCCACAACTTAGATGATTTTGGCAATGACACAGAGAATATCAATAAAGGCACATAATTTAGTATTCTCATTAATTTTCTAGTTACATAAAAGGCACAGAAACATGCACAATTATACAAACTTTCTAACTCAAGAAAATAGAACAAAGCAAATGATATTACTGGCCACAGCTAAAAATCTAAAACTTTTGATAACAATTTCTCACAAAAAATTCTCTCTATCTTCTTATGATGATTTTGGTGATCTCTACACCCCTCTTTATAGCAATGGATTAGCTCTAGATTGCCTACACGTTCCCAATCCAATGGCCTAACTAAACTCTAACTGAACTGGAAGTGTCTAACATAGGATATTTCTTGGATCTAAATTGTTCTATCTTCTTGCAAGTTCATTGGTTGAAATAGATACATAGGACACTTACCACTGTCGAATAGGAGAGGACACTTGGCTGATTCCCTTACTCTACTTGAAAACCTTCTTATTATTTAGGAGGCACCGAAAAATGACACTTGGCATGTTCCGCAGCAATTACCAAAGACACACAACACTTTCTACGTAACCTATACTCTTTACTATGTCTTTGCTCAGGAGTGTTCTATCTTTGACATCTGTCATAGTCTACTTCTCTAAAATTTTAAAAACTTATAGAAAACGGGACCCACAACACTTCTTGCCCAAGCAACTTCAAAAAGGGAACATGGACAGGTGGCACTTTCTGTGCATCTTTAACAAGGGACATGTGGCAATCTCTACTACTTTTAGCTATATTTTGAGAATCTTGTAGAAGGTGACACTTTTTGGTCTCCACATCACTTTATCTATACTATAGAAACATTCAGGCCTAATTTCATATTTACATGCACGGTGACACTTAGCGGCTTTCACTTGCCTTAGAAACAAAACCTGGGACCCACCATAGTCTTTACTTATCAATGAAACAAAGTGAAGATATTTTAGATGTTGACATGTAATGGCTTCCACTTTCTTCAGTTAGGGATGCGTGGTATCTTTTGTTGCTTGTAGAAAATCATATTGAAACCTTCCACAGTTGCCACTTGGTGCCTTCCACTTGATCTTGAGAAAAGCTTATTGAAAAGAAGCTTTTGAAATGTACAAGAAACATGAGACAGATGTCGACACTTGTTGCACTCTGTTGAGTTACTATGGGACACATGGCACGTTCTAACCAACTTATATAAATTATGAAATGTGCCTCAGCTGATGACACCTGGCAACTTCCACTTGATTTTGACACTTAGACAAAATTTATGTGAAAATAAATTCGAGCCCGTGCACTGAGTTAAAAAATTCACTATCTCGAACCAAAGTGCACAGGGACAACACTCGGAGTACATAACTAAAACTTGGAAAATGAAAAATGTAGAGTTTTTTACTCTACATCTATCATGTTTCTCTCTTGGAAACTCTTCATCCCTCAAACCTATATGGGTTGTGCTCTCTTTATTCTTGTTTTTCCTCAAGGCACTCATATTGTGCCTTTCCTCTCTAATAAGTAGCTCAAATTTCCACTTCACTCTCTTCCTCAAATTACAGCTAAGCCATTGGATTATTTGATCCTTCATTATCTTCACCATGAGCTATATCTTCTTAAAAAATTTCCCCAACTATCTTCTCATCTCTTTCACTTCTTCTACATCCATATTCTCTCTTTTTTCTTCACCTTTTAGGTCTTGCTTAGACCAATCTCTTATCAATATTACATGCTTATATCATAGACATATTTTTATCTATTCCTTTATCTAGGACTTATTATCTCCCTTGAATCTATATTAGATTCTTCCTCTTCTCTTTCTTGAGTTGCAATGATCTTCCTCTATCTTCTCTACATCTCCCTCGACTAATTTCAAGTCCTTCTCATTAGAATTAGGGGATTTATATTCTCTCTTTACCAATTTATTATTAATATATTATTATCTTAATATGTCATACCTATACTACACTTTTTTACCAAAATACCCATCTAATGTCATCTCATGCATTCCTCACATCATTCTTTGCCAATTTTAAATTAACAAGCTTTTAAGTACTCAAAACAAAATTAAACCAAGAGCATAACTTGATATGATAACAAATTATGTAGAGTTTTATGATAAAATAATCAAATAAACCATCTTGTATTTTATCTTGAATCTTTGATTTTATCTTCAAATGCCTTTCTTTGTGCATAAGCTTCAATGCTTAACAAAAGTCTTTGGTCTTCCTTTTAGATTGATAATATCCTCTCCTTTATTCACCATATTTATTATAAAATTGGAGTCATTATTTACTTTTATTATACCCTTATAAAACCTCATTTTTCAACCACTCACTCATTCCATTCATTATTCCATCTTTGGTCACTTTACTCATTCACTAGCTTCACACTAGTGAATCTTCTCAAAGGCTTAAAACACTAAATATTGTTATAGAGTTCATGAATAGATCCTTATATCATGTATGAATTCATATGGTAATAATAAACTTTAATTTACCCCTTTAAACCTCTCATTCACTCTAATTCATCCATTGACACACCTCCACACACTAGTGAGACTACTTGGCTTTTAGCTTTTTTTTTCACAGGTTCTCTTTTTTTAAACAATATGCAAGTCATGTAGAAAACATAATCCCATATTTTTTCACCCTCTATATTTC
>JARHVA010004865.1:122500-132500 GCA_037957365.1 Torreya grandis
CATGAGGTGAATGATGTTTGCAACTTCCATTTATTAAAATATGCCAGTTAGGTTAGCATAACAACCTATTACTAGTTATGTGATGCATATACTCATACCATGACTTATTTCCATGTAATTGATGAGATGCATGAGAACATTGGGAGGGGTACATAACAAGCAATAAAAATATCAAGGAAGTGAGGGTTATGGATATTAAAACATAGGTTATGGGATGTAGAGAGGTGCCCAAGGGTGAGGTGGTGGATGTAGTAGAAGAATTTTCTCACCATGATCATGTTACAAGTTTGGTTCAGTTGAGAACTATTAGTGTGACTACCTTATGCATCCAATGTGTGGGTATTATCAAGGAACACACAAGGTCAAGGAAACCCCAACTTGTATAAAAAATTGACCCAAGGTAGGCCTAACATAGATAAGTTTGCAAGGATGATTAGGTATGTATATAAAGTAGAGAAATGAACTCCAAAGGTATAACCAATTCACATAGAGCCAATCAAATTACAAGCAACTACTCAGATTGGACTCACCACTCAATCACCAATTGAACTAGTACTAGAGTTACACATGGAATATGGGGATCCAAGCCACACTAAGTGCATGATGTAGCCTAAACCCAAAGTTATGCCTTATATAGACCTTGTGCATCAAAAATACATGTTACAATAGGATATGAACATGATCCAAAAATTGTAACGAGATATCCAACTAGCATGAGACCTAGAGGCATAGGATACTACCTCTCACAAACAATAAGATGGTCATGATGTTAAAGTACAATATAAAACAAAGATATTATGCCTCCTACAAATATAAGGGATGTTATCCCTATCAAATAAATTAATTTTAGAATATGTAGGGAAGTAGTTAGTTGAAGATTTTGTGCCATGAATGGAAAGAGAGAGAGGTTAGGCATACCTAAAATGCATAGTATGACCAAGAACTCTTGGTGAATGCCACCATCAATAGATGGTCCATTTGTGATGTCCTTATCAACATAAGTATCAAGGTCAATATCTTGACCAAGAACACATGGGAAAGATGGGTAGGATAGCCTTGAGGCTCTCCCCCCATGTACTCTTTATGACCAAAAAGATCAGAGCACAACTAATTAGAATTATGAAGGGTGCCATTTTAGATATTATGAGTGATGAATTCTATGCCAACTTCAAGGTAATCAATTTGGATGAACAAGATAACTATCCAATGCTTCTGGTAAGGCCATGGTGATACCTAAATAATGGTGATACATACTTCAAAAATTGATATATGACCTTCAATAATGGTAAGGAAAGGGTAGTTATTCCCCTCTCAAGTGACCAAGAACCCCCTATGTGGAGAGAATTGATATTGAGGATGAGATCAACCAGATATATAACATCATAGTGCATGGTGTCAAGAATATCAACCCTTCTGATCAAGGATTTCTCTCTTGGGAAGATGGGAAGTCAACTTAAAACACCACCAATGTTGCTTATGATTGATGGGTCAAAGAGGCTTATGAGTCTACTACTCAGAGATGCCACCTAATTTGAGTAAAGGCATTGAATCTTGTGAAGTTTGGCTAGGTCCAGATTGATTTCACTCTAAAATTATGGGTGCCTTATGATAATAAGAAAGGAAAAAAGGTACTCTACCTAATCAAAGGTAAGCTTGCAGTGCTCCTAAAATTTGAAGGAAGCAACCTAGTGGAAAAGTATGTCCATGATCTTGATTCATGCATCCCCAAATAAATACATAGAATGGGTGCACTAGTGTATACATTGAGAAGAAGTATTGCTTTTTGGTGTGTAGCATAAAAGTCTAACTTACCAACCTATAAAGATGTGAAATTAGTCATTTACACTAGATTCCTAAGAAGTAATGAGGACTTGGATATATCAGAATACTTTGGTAACTCTGATCCCATAACATATGCACACTTATGTGAATATACATAGACTAATTATAATGCAACTGACACAAAGAACTTATGGTTTCACATCTTCTATGGAAATATAAAGACATGGGCACAAGCATGGTATGTGGTTAATGAAATGTGTCATGAAATAACTAATTTGGATGCCCTTAAAGAGAATTTTGTGCACACCTTCTTCTTTTCCTCATAAAACTTAAGGTTGATTAAGCCACTACAAGTCATTTGGAGGGTAGTATTAAAGGACACCACAATCCTTGAGGAGTGTCTAAAATACATGTTTAGGGAGGAAGGGCTTGCACTCATAACTTTCTTTGGGAAATAAAATCTTAATAATAACTCAAGTGAAGAAAATGATAAAACTTGGAAGGATCACTACTAAAAAACTATGATAGGGAAAAGAAAGATTATATGCCAAATAGATGCTATCACTCCTAGTGAATAAGACCCAATTCATCTCTAGATAGAGACAACTAAGGAAACTTAGAAAGTTGAGGACTTATAGTAGGCAAAGAATTAGCCCTACTATGCAACATTAAATACCATCAAGGTGGAAATGAATGAAAAAGGAGAGCTAAATATGGATACTCTGGGTACCTATTGGTCTAACATGTAACTAGAGTGCATTATGGATCACTTGAGGGAATTCCAAGACTTGTTCCCTAATAATTATCAATATATGAAGGGCACCCACCCATACCTTGGGAAAATGAGCATAAATCTAATAAACAACATCAAACAAGTCAAGAATCACCCCTACATGATGAAATCAAACCTCTATGCCAAGGATAAGATACAGATCGATGTAATACTAGTTGTAGGGATCATTTAACCTATATAGGAGTTTGAGTGGGTAAGCTTGATGGTTATTATCATAAATAAATATGGGTGCATTTTAATTTACATCAATTATAGGATTTTGAATTCTACTTACATCACTAACCGCTTCCCAAATCCATTCATTGATGAAGTATTGGATGGCTTTATAGGCTATGAGATCTACACCTTCACTAATGGGTTTTATAGATACCACTAAGTCCATATTGAGGATGAGGACAAGCCCAAAAAAAATTTCAACTAAATTAGGATATTTTACTTATAATGTGATGCCATTTTGACTCAATAATATTTCAACCATGTTATCTAGAGTGGTGATAATCATATTTAAAGACATCATCCACAAGTTCCTCTAGGTATACCTAAATGACTAAATGATGTATGGCCTCATGGATGACCATTATGATAACCTTCACCTAATGTTTGAAAGGTGACGATAGATTCATATATCCTTGAACTTGAATAAGTGCATCTCTATGATACCTTTTTAAACCCTACTAGGACACATCATCTATAAAGATGGTCTACTCATTGATCCCATGCATATTGTGATAATCATTCAGCTCTATACTCTTTCCACATAAAAATACATTCACACCTTTCTTAGCCAATATGGATATTATATAAAGTTCATAAGGAGGTATGAAAAAATTGTGACACTACTAGAGGATCTCTTTCATAAGGATGGCCCATTTCATTGGGGTAAAGTGCAAGAGGATGTATTTGAAAATTTGAATGTCAAGCTAGCTAGCATGCCTATTTTATAATTTCCAAACTAGATGACCCCATTTCACATCCACATCGATGTATTTGGCTCTATGATTAGTGTAATCATAGTGTATCCTAGTGAAGGCAAAATAGATCACCCCATCTCCTTCACCAACAAAAAATTAACAAAGGCAAAACATAACTATACTACAACCAAGTGTGAGGCATTCACCATCATCTATGCCCTAAAAAAATTTAGATAATATTTATTGGCAAGCCTATTCATATTCTTCACATACCATGAGGCACTTAAGTACCTTATGAATAATCCCATTCTCCATATGTGCATTTGTAGATGGATAGTTTTAGTTCAAGAATTATAGTTTTCCATCATCATCAAGCTAGGAAAACAAAACTCGGTCCCAGACCATTTATCTCATATCAACTTTGGTAATGTAATTATGCCTATTGAGGATGATATGTTAGATGTACAACTCTAAAAATTCAAGTGTACCCTTGAATACTTGGTATAGATAGTTATTTCCTAACATCTAGATCTACACCCCTAGTAACTATAATTGAAGAAAATAAATAGCTTGCAGTTCATGCTTCCCTTTTCCATCTCACTAATGGGGAACTTCAAAAACATGATCTAGATGAAGTAATACATAGATGTGTCTTGGAACATGAAATGGAATCCATTTTACATGAGGCACATGAAGGGGTAGTAGGAGGCCATTATAAGAGATATGCAATGACGTGAAAGGTATTACAATTAGGCTTTTGGTGGCCAAGTCTATTTTAGGATGTAAAAGACTACACCAAGGCATGAAACATATGCCAGTGTATAAGAAATCCCAACCATTAGGATGAGAATTCTCTCATCCCCATTTTACCTAGGCATCATTTAAGAAATGGTCCATGGATTTTATTAGACCCATTACTCCCACAACATGACACATAAGCATAAGATACATTCTAAAATCCACTAACTATTTTACCAAGTGGGCCAAGGCTATGCCAATCAAAAATTTCATAGATATCATAGCCACAAGGTTCATATAGGACAACATCATAAGCCACTATGAGTGCCCATTCAGATTAAATAATGATAGGGGCACACACTTCATTAATGAAACTATGCATATCTTAGTGATAGAATACATGGTGGCACACCATAAGATAATGCCTTATCACCCCCAAGCAAATGACATCGCTGAGGTGTTCAAAAAGATCTTGGGAATGTTTCTCATAAAAATATGTGATTTTTGTCATGAAGATTGGGATGATCAAGTGTCAATAGTGTTATGGGAATTAAGCTCAACCTATAAGCACCTAAATAAGGCTACACCATTTCAATTGGTGTTTGACACTAAGGTGATTCTATCGATGGATTTTTTGGTACTATAATTGTATATTACATGAATTAGTTGATTAGATGAGTAAGAATAATTGAATATAAGACTAGAGGACTTTAAGGACTTAGACAAGGTACATGATGAGGTAAGATGGAGCTATAAGATAGAGAAAGCATGCCAAAAGCTCTAGCATAACAATCATATCAAGCATAAAGTACTGATTAAAGGAACATTAGTTTTGATCTATGACTTCAAGTACCTTAAGTACCTAGGTAAGTTATAGATAAGGTGGATGAGTCCATATGTCATATGCAACATATTATAGACTGGTGCATGCAAGATGTGCATGTTGTCAGGTGAAATACTCCCTAGGAATTTCAATAATAACTAATTGAAGCTATATCAACAATTGGGTGGCACTTGTGCCATTAGACACTAATATCTTATTCATAAGTCAGTTGTATTGTGTGACCATAATAAATTTTGGCATAAGCCAAACAAGTTCCTTTTATTTGTTTTGTTTTGTATTTTTGATGTGGTGATTGAACAAATAGTGGATTAAGGCCACTAGTAATTTTTTTTGGCACTTTAACATATAATTACAATTGGGTGAGTCAAACATAGATGTTATCCAAGTGCTTAAGGCCAAACACATAACTTATGGTCATGTGAAGTTTTCCAAATTTAGACACAAGGCACACTAGATCTTCAAGCGTAAGATTTAGGAAGTAAGGCATTGTTAGGCCAAAAAAAGGGTTAGTTTGGTGATTCCATGCATAATACCATTAGGGTGAGTTGATCAAGGTTACTTTCTAAGTACTTATATCTAGACACCTAAGTTTATAGGTGCATGAAACTCACTAAACTTAAAGCATATGTAAACCAATAGAAGCACATAAGATACAAGTGTGTAAAAGATACACAATATGATCATGTGTAAGAGATAAAATAATAATAATATGTTAGAGGTATATCATAATGGATTTGTATGGGGTAAGATACACCAAAGTAAGAGGAAAAAAATGTAGTGACATCAACCATAGAAAATAAGTGCACTTAAAATAGAAGTATAGTAGGAAGAGGAAATGGGACTGAAGAGGTTGAATCATGTGCATGTGAGGTGATGTTCTAAGTTTACCATATTAGAGGTGAATGTCACACCAAGTGAATAAGTCGCAAGAGAATATCATGAAGACAAACTGGCATCCACCTAAAGTGAGGTAAGAAGTGACCATTTGAACTACACGTCACTTTATCAAAAAGCCATTAGAATAATTTAATGAGGTGATGGTGGAAGTACAAATATCCACATTGAATGTGAAAATGATAGTAGATTTTAGTGTATTTTTTAGGTTTTAGTGAATCCCAAGGAATATAGGCACCATTATGCCATTAATCAACTATAATTATAGTGGTAGATGAGAGTAGAGGTATAAAATTATGAAAATCTAACTATTTTTTATTATAAACCTTGTAATAATTTGAATTTAGAATAATAAACTAGAGAAAAACTAATGAACCAAAGAGATAAATCAAGGAGACCCTACTACAATGAGTCTTTGAGCACCCCTAGACACAAAAAGTGAATGGCTAAGTAAAAAATTGAATTGCCTTCTCTATAAAATTAGAGTAGAGAAGCAAGGGGCATAAATTGTGAATTAACTAGGTATAAAAAAAGTTAGAGTGATTTCAAGGCCACCATTTGTGACACACAAGGCTCAAAATCTGAATGTATAATCATATACCTCACAATTGTGAAAAATGCCAACTAAAATTAAAGGTTTTGGCAAACTAAATAAATCATGCTTCAACACTAGCTAGTTCAAGATGGGGAAAAGTGGATGAGTTTAGGTCTAAAGTAGGTGTATATTAAGCCAAGAAAGTATGATTACCATTATAATATATTACCACAAAAATATTAGCAATTCTAGTAGAGGGAATAAGCATCATCAAATTTAATCTAGAGGTTCTTGAGAAGATGTCATACTAGGACATGCAGTGTCTCAAAGAGGTCTTGATTGGAGATTATTAGCATTATTTATGAACAAATACCACCTAAAATAATATACCCATCACACTTAAATCAATGTACAAGACCTATCAAGAGACTAGGTGGTAGACATAAGGGAAAAGAATGTAATAGGTGCAACACTATTTAATGTCTTAATTTGAGACAAATTGGCAACCACCGACATGAATCAACTCTATGAGCTATTGAGTTTTGGGAAGCTAGAGGAACTCATGAATTTACACCTCTTGTGTATCCATAGGGACTGATTCTACTTTTTAGGGAGGTTTATGAGGCTATTTGTAAGCCTTATCGACTAAATCACTAGACTCCCAGGCTTTGGCATAGAGATGATGATGGATGATGTTGAGGTAGAAAGGGTTGAAAAACTCATTGGATACTACAAGGGAGGTTTTATATTACTAATCAAAGACATCCATGACCTAGGAATGAGGGTATATTCATGCCTCATAAGCTCAAAACTCTTCCTTGATAGTTGGTGGTCAGATATTACAAAGGCCTACCTATGCATTTCCTACAACATGGCACAGGGGTTAAAATTTAATATCACCAAGTTCATCATAAAATACAAAATAAATAATTAACTTGAATGTCATATGGTTCAAGAGACCTTTTAATGGGGGTTAATTTTGATATTAATTGTGATGGAGGAAATAAACATGCTTGATGGTGATGAGGATACTCTTTAGGTCTTCCCAGTGCACAATGACTCCCCAACATGAAAATACTAGAATTATGAAACACTTATATCCCCCCTTTCTTCACCCTAAAGTAAAAATCTTGAGTAATGGGATAGTGCACATGGTATATCAAAGTATTTGAAGAATAATGGTCCACTTTTGAGAAGACCCCCCAGAGCCTGATTAGAACATGGACTTTTTTAATTATGAAACACTTTTGTAGTATAATTAACACTCATAGATGGTAACCACTCTAGCTAGCTAAAAATTCCTTATGCATTTTTAGCCAAATACTATAGATATGCATTGAGAAGAATATCCAACATGTATTAGGTGGAAATTTTGGTAAAGGATGTAGATGTAAAAATATGTAGGTTGAGGTGCCAATACATGTACCTAGGAGGAAAAGAAACCAAAGTTGAGGAGCATGACTCAGATGGCACTGGCATCCTTCCCCTCAAAAGAGAAGTCATCCTTGAGCACATCAATATGCTCTTCTATAAGGTGAATCCAAGGAAAAATGGAGTACATGTAGACAAAGATGATGACCTCCACCTTTGGGTTAGTGAAGAAGGAGATTTGACACCAATGGCATAGAGAAATCTACCTAGAAGAAGTGGGGAGAAACCCTAAAATAAATACAAGAGTGAATCCAATTAAAGTTTTCCTCCAAAAATGAAGCCACTCCCTCTACACCTAATAATAATTACGTGGCCTTCATGTTAGGGATTACATTACCCAAGCCAATGGAGAAGAAAAATAATAATTCCAAGGGGCCAGTCGTAATGCCCATGATAACCTTAGTGCAAATGGAGGTGTAAGAGGCACGTGAGGAATTAGAGGCAAATAAGGTGAGTGAATAGATGGAAGAGGAAGATGAAGAGGAAGAGGAAGAATAATAAAATGGAAGGATGAGAGTATATATAATCTAAGAAGAAAAAGTAAAAGAGGATCCCAACACCATTGTAGTTCAAGAGGCTATCCAAGGTGGCACTAATTTTATGTTTAGAGAATTAAATAGGCCCACACCCACATCATCTAAGAAATTAGATAAACAAACTCTTCAAACTAAGGAGGAGGAAAGAGGCACATAGAAGAAGATGGGCCACAGTGAATCAGAGATAAAAATGGTGCTAGTGATGGAAAGGAAAAGGGAGGACATGAAGGCCAATGAATGACATCAGAGGAAATTATACAAGTAAAGTCTAGGGAGATAAATGTTGAGGAAAAGATAGCCACAATAGTGAAGAAGATGAAGGCAGAGATAAAGAAGGCCCAAAAGAAAAGGGCTACGAGAGAGATGGAAGGAAATAGGGTTACCAGGAGCACAAAACCTATGAAGGATAAAGTAGTCGAGGTTCCTACCACCCCCACCAGCATAGTCAAAAATTACACACCATAGGCACACCCAAGTAATGAATAGGTATGTAGAGATAAGGAAGGCAATATTGGTACCTTAAAAGAGTAAACAGATGATGCAATAGAGACCTAATAGACATAAGAGGGAGAAGTTGGCATTGATGAAGAAGAAAAAGAAGATGAAGGAGACAAGTTTAAAGAACCCCTATAGGAGCAAAGAGGAGATACCTCAAAGGAGGGAACTAGATAAATCACCAATGTTGAATAATAGGAGTGGTTGGAGCTCATCATCACTGAAGAAGAGGGTACCAGGTTGAGCCTATGAGAGAAGGCACATGAGGTATTTACTAATTAGGATTATTATATGATAGACTACATGCCCTATAAAACTACCATGATAAGGACACACCAAGAACTATCTTTTGCCTTTGATAATTACATGGATGAGCCTCATTTTGAGGTATTATAGAAGGAAATCCTAAGCATAGATCAACCTAAATAAGGGCATAAATCACTTATTATCAACCCTTATGCAATAAATCTAGTAAGGTCAACTAATTCCCTCATCTGAATAGACTCTGAGGTAGTGTGGTAAAACATCATTAATAATGTTAGAGTGTCAATTTGGAAGAAGATAATGCTAGAGGTAGAGGAAGAGATCAAGGTCATGAAATTCAAGTTAAAATAGTTGGCTAAGCACATAGAGTAAGTTGAGCCATCCCTCTTGGATGGCATTGCCATTTAAATTTTTTTAGAGGTTGATAATGTGTGTGCACTAGTGGAACAAATGCTCTTAAGATTGAAGGTAGAATCAATTCTAGAAGAAGAGTAGGACCCTTATGCCACCATAAAATAAGATCTTACCACAAAGCTCAAAGAAGAGTAAGACCTCTTCACAAAGTTTGAAAAAGGCATAGAAGTGACTGACACAATATTTTGAAACTTCTCCACCTAAGCATCAATCATCAATGTGCACCTAAAAAAGGCAATAGGGGAGAAGGACACATTGATAGCATAGGCATACACTATGCATATGGCCAAACAGGTAGAGATAATGATGCAAGTCAATATTTTGAGCACCCAAATCAAGACTTAGGAGAACGACATAAAATAA
>JARHVA010004865.1:135000-175000 GCA_037957365.1 Torreya grandis
TTTATATTTATTGAAGACATTATACTTAGACCCTATAATAAAATTATGACCTCACATACAGTCCTATATTCAGACTCAAGTTAGTGTATAAATTGATAAAGGAGATCGTTTAAAGAGATTTAAACACACAAACACATGTAAGAGATAAGTACAGACCTTTATCATTCATTAAAGAAGTTATAAATTGTTTTTAAGGGTTAACAAGTCAAATTTATCCTTCTTGGGTTGTCTCAATCATCACTAACCCTATGTTAGGGTTTCAAAACAAGAGCTTGGATTGTAATAGTTTCAACTAGTCAAAAATCACAAAATTTTGGTATTAGTTGACTTTTGATGTGGTATATCATATTTTAAAGCTTTTATTATAGTATGGACTTATTGTGTATGGTTTTAGTATGATTTTGTGTAATAGGATAACATAGACCTAATTAGGCCGAGAAAAACCTTGAAAGGGATTGAAAAGGTGAATTATGAGTATAGTTCAGATAATAAAATTCATAGGGGGATATAATTAAATAGAGGGTTTCACAATATAATCAAATAATATCAAGAATAAAATTTTTGACCATAAAATTATAAAAGACCAAAAAATGACTATAAGGAAGCATGTCATAGTAAAGAAGTAGTTAGTGATGAAAGGGATATATTGAGAAGTTGTATGGATTGAGTGGGAGTTCAGAGAGGAATTTAATGTGTAATATAATGATCAGATAATTCTAAAAAATATTAAAACCTTGAACCATGTATTAAACCAAGTTACCACTGTGCTTTTGTCATGGAATGAGTATGTTGAAGCAAGACCAATAAGAAAGGAAGAAGGGGATAATAGAGAGTTGAAGGATTGAGATTTTTTGAAATGGTAATAGGTAATAAAGTAAATTTATATGACTGAGTGAAGTATTAATCTATAAGGAATAGTGCATAATTGGTTGAAGAGTGGACATGTGAGAAAGATAATGGTGCAAGATGCTAGAGAATAAAGAATGACTAAGTATAAAGGATTGTCTAGAAGGAGATAGAGATGGGATGGTTCAAGAGTGGGATTAAGATCATAGTACAAAAATAGGATAAAGAAATAAATTTAAAATAATAGATGTCTACAAGGAGATTCAAAATCCAAGATAGAGAATAAGGATAGATCAGAGTTAGGTATTTTTTAGAGGTAAAGTGTATATGCTCATGTTTCTATCCATAACAAGGTCAAGTGAAAGATACCTATGCATCATAATAGTATGCCCAAATCACACAAGTTTAATTATGAAAATAATAAGTTTAAGAGGTTTTGTATCAATTATCTAGCTAGTAGCCATTTTCGCAAAGTTTATGCTAGTAACAGGCCTACTACTGAAGCTCAAGGAGTTATCATCAAGAGCCACTTTAGAAATGATTTTAAGGATAAGCTAGTATTTGGGGAGATTTTAGTCAGCCCAAATGAGGTAAGGATATTTGATGGGAATATTATATCCTTAGATGGAGATTTAGTGGATAGGGAGGGGTCAAAACTCCATAATGAGGTTGAAAGGGAGAATAAAAATTATTCTATCAATAAGGTAGACAAGGGAAAGAGGAAACTAGTTGATGAATACAAGGAGGATATTATGAAAGATTTGGGGATTCAAAGGAATAACCCAAATCTTATTTTTAACACTATTATTGACTCTTCAATGGGTCATCAAAAGATGGTTAAAATCAAGGAGGAGATAGACTTGTATAAATCTATCATAAGAGGTTCATGAGGGAGATTATAGATCTCAAAGGGAAAGTCAAAAGACTTCAACAAAATAATGAGCTCCTAAGTTAGAGAGATAAAAAATAGGACTAGAGAAACCAAATTAAAAGAATTAGGAATAGGGTTAGGGAATTGCATTATGAGAATGATAGTCTCAAGAATAACATCAATTACTTGGTTGATTATAGTAAAGAGACCATGAATGATGGCATTCAAAATTTAGAAAATTTAAGGTCACATTTAGAGGGACTTTTAGTTCTTGATAATACATCTCTGGGTAAGAACATTAAATGTCTTAAAGATATAGTTAAAGAACAGATGTTCCATCAGATATACTCCCTTCTAAAAGTTATTAGTTAGATGTGTTAGGTATCTCTAGTGTTTATTGGTTTTTTGGATATCTTACAGATGTTTTTAGCTATGAAACACCTTTTGGATCTCTTTTAGATGTTTTTTGGTTGTATTTTATTTGTTTTAAGTTGTTATGAGATTGCTTTGTATTATCTGATATTTTGGGCTTGGTGAGGCTTTTAGACTCTTTTTGTATTGGTTATTCTTGTAGGGATTGAGATCCATAGTTAAATAAACTAATTTAATCTTAATATAAATAAATAAAAATAAAAATTATGATAAATTTTTCATGGATGTTTTTGAATATTTTCTTTCACTTATACATAGAAATAAGAAATAAAAAATTATAAAAAATTGTATTTCAATTTAGCATGGCCAATTTTTAATTGATTACATGGAAACATAATTTTAAATGTTTACATGTTTTTAAATAAAATATTGAATTGATTCATAAAATTAAATTCAATAATTCCATCAAAAATAAAATTTTAATTACGACCATGCTTTATAATAAAACATTGAATTGATTAAAAAAAATGAATTCAAAAATATTTTTTTATATACTAAATTCCAATAACCTTCAAATTATAATAAAAAAATATGATATTTAATATGAAAAAATAAAGTGGAATATAATAACAACAATATAAAATTATGACATTTGATACTATAAAAGTTAGTAAAGATAGTTTTACATTTTAATCTATATTGGAATATGTCTGACATTTGATGATGAAGCTTAATTTTTCATTATTAAACTAATGTTTATAAATTTAATATGTCTAATTTATTATAATGTTTAATAAATTTTAATAAAATATTATAATATAATTTTGTAATAATATTTTATTCATACCTACCAAGGTAGGGTAACGTAGGAATACATTAAAAAAAAAAATTATCTGCTCTAGCCAATGAAAACCTTTGACAATACATACTACCTTAAAAATTCTAAATTTTAGTACCCAAAAGTTAAACAATATTCATCTACGTGAATTCTTGTAATATTCTAGTTATATCAATATACTAATTACAATCATTTAAAATGTGACAAGTGTAATAACATTAAATTTTTCCTTTTGATAATATTTATGATTTTTTTAAATAAAATTACCCATTAATGACACATGATCCTCTATTAGTATTAATATAATAATAAAAACTTATTTGAAAAGTGAAAAATATATTAACATTTATTTGGTCATCAAGATTGCAATGACAAGAGTAAAGTTATTTAGTGAAAAATTTAAAGCTACCAACACTATTAAATATTAAATATTTAAAGATTATTATACTTTATTTAAACCTTCATGTCCTTCATACCCTTAAACAAATCCCTCCACACCCAAATTACTAAATTAATTCATTCTAAAACTTCCAAGTGTCAAAGATCCATGAAGGAAAATAGATTTTTGTGTCCTACATGTCCATTCACATGAATCCTACACTCTCAATAAATCTAATTAATTGGAAACTATTCAATGAATATTAAAAAATCATTGAACTAATCAAATATCCTTTCACTTCATGATAATAAATAACAACCATCCATGCTTGATTTCCCTAATCACCTATTTGAGGCACACTTTTTAACATTATATTATTTAATCTCACTTATATATATATATATATATATATATATATATATATATACATATATATCTCACTTTAGTATTTAATTTGTGTGAAAAAAATTGTATTAAATATCAATGAGATCTTAAATTTTTTTAATTAGAGAATATTTTACAACATTTTTTATTAAATATCACAATTAAATATTATCAACATTTGGAAACTTAACCACATGATATAGATAAGACAACTACTATAGAGCCACGTAAGGGACACATGCCATGTTAAATTCATGTCTACAAACTAAATTTAATTACATCAAATTTTGTAATTCAATAAAAAATAATTAAAGATGAGTATTTTTATAATGATTTTTTACAACATATTTATTTTATAGTAGTTTTATGCATTAAGTTTAGATTAAAATTTTATATGAAAACTCAACCATAAACATAAACATAGTTCATTACAAAGGTAGGTCCTAGCTACTAAATGGCCCTTGTTAATATTATAATAAAATATTGTATTAATTTTATTCAATTGAAACTATAATAGTTAATATTTAATATTGGCATGAATGAAGACACATTCCCAATACAATTGACCATACAAAATGAAAGTACAGTAGGCTAGGTGGGCTTTCATGCCAACACATACACAAAATATTCATATCAAGAGATGGATTTTAAAAATTATGAACCACCATTATGAAGGAATGAGGTGGTTTAATTACCTAAAGATGAAGGGAGCATGTATCCCAAGCCTATTTCATATAGTTCAAACCAATCTATTCTAGAACCATTTATCCATTTTCCTCATCTCTATTATCATTGTGCTAATAGGGGAGATAGAGAGTGATTACAGCATGCCTCATGTTATGAGGTGTGTTCACATAAGAAGGTTTGGAAAAATTAATGATGGGGGGGGGGGGGGGGTCTCACAGAGCTAATATTGTGAATTATAGAGCATGATGCCAATGTTTCTAGGGAATCCATCATTGGATGGAATAAGTGTATGGTGGTGATGAGGGGTATTAAGATTACTATCATGGAGGAATTAATAGGGGATGCCATGGGCATAACTTATGAAGGGGGAAAGTATTATAAAGATTAGATAAAGAAGAAAGAACTCCTTCAGTACTTCTTCCACACAAATGAATTTGTGAAAATAGATAAGAAAGGTTTCCCCTGGGTAAATCTCCCATGACAATGGCTAGAGGTATGCCTCTAGGTAATGAGATACATGATTCAAGAGGGTAATTATACCTAATATTCTCTCATCATTTTTTTATTAAACCACTTCCTGGTTTATAAGATAAGCCTATTGCTTTTCTTGCTAAAGTCACTATAATGCACAACCCTTTCCCACCATGTTAATGATTCCAACCCCATTATGCATTAAGGGATTATATTATTTTTAGTTAAGTATGGTCAAACTTTTCAAGGTAAGGAGATCCCCTTGGGGGGGTACTTCATCAAAGAGGAATCTTTTAAGGACTCTCTAGAGGAGGACCCCATCTTGGGGTCCTACTGCCCATCTGTTAGCACTCCCCAAGCTAGCCTAACTAAAACCTCCACTAAAGACCTTACACAAAATATATTTATTCCCAAGCCCAAGAGGATCTTTATAGATTAGGGCACATTCATTCAGGCCACCAATAAGGGAAAGTTTCTTATGTCTAATGATTTGAAAAATAATAAGGAGAAGCTCAACAATTTCAACAAGGTATAGGAGAATGGATTGACCCTTGCAAGCCTTATCCAAGAGTGGAATGCCTAACATAGGCAAGTGGACTTGATTGTTCAGTCCATCAAGCTAAACTAGACCCCTGTTAAGTAATGACTAAAGATAATGGAGACCCCCACACATGACATACCCAACTTGATTGCTATCAAGAAAATACAACTATAGGTATAGGGCCAGAAAAGGCTATGCATGATCCTCCCAAGTGATGGTGTTGAAGGACCTGGTAATAGGATGAGGGCCAAAGTTTCCAAAATCAAGTGGGGAGTTATAGAGAAGATATCTAAGGAGGTGAAGGAAACATTAGAGCCCCCTCTCTTGATCTAGTTTTTTCCTATTTTATTTCATTGCTTACAAAACTCTATAGCTAGTTTTTGATGTCTTTTATTATTTATCCTTGATGGCTTATTCCTATTTTTCATAATACTTTTATGGTTCTTGATCCTTGTAAAACATGTTTTTTTACCTGATCAAATAAAAGATATTTAATATTGAAATAAATTCTTATAAAATAATCTTGTAATAATAGTTTACATGTAATTATTACATTTAATATAAAATTTTATAATATATTATTGTAATAATATTTCAATTCTAATATTTTAATTAAACTTTATAGTAAAATATTATAATAAGTATTAATAATTAGAAATTATTCTAGTTTACACTTAATATTTAAAACTATATAGTTTACATTTAATATTATAACAAAATCTTATTATAATAATAATTTAAATGTATTGTGGTGGTTATTGGTATGTCTCTTGACAATGTTATTACTTTTAAAGACATGACGTATAATTCCAAGATAATAATAACATTATATAAGGATGAGGCTCTTCATAATAAGCTAAAAATAGGCTTCCTAAGGGAAAGTATACCCTTCCCTTGGTCAAAAGTGTCTACAAATTTTTTATATAACTTATGATTTAGGGGAAGAAGAGGCTAGTGCACTTCTACAATTTCCTCATGCTCAATAGTTTAAAAATAATCACATCCTCAATCTATCATTTCATTTTATAAGGTCTATAGAATGTATGATGGAATATTAAAATAATGATATTATAGATGGAATCATCCATCAGGAGCTAATCCTACTAATAGTGAGGGATGATAAGCCATTGTTAGATAATAATTTGGTGGGTGAAGAGGATGCCAATCCCAACTATACTAAGAATTTTAGGATTGGGGATGTGTAAGATAAGTCAATGAATGGATCCAATGAATCTAAGTATATAATTATCCATTCAGCTCACAAAAAAAGGTGAAGGCCTCATCAAAGATAAAAAGGAAAATGGTTATATTAGATGATGATGAGTGTATGCAATGCAAAATGTAGTATATCTACAAATCAATATTATCTTAGAGAAGATAAATCATACTTATACTTTTAATTGGGGATACATTAGATAATCAAGGTCATGACCAATATAGATATGCTAGACCTAAACAATGGATCTCTTACAACAAAAAATATCACTAGGGAGGGTTCCAAAGCCTTCAGTCAAGAAAAACTATGTAGTTACCCTAACTAGGTCCTATGTTTTCATATTCACTATACTAATAACAAGTAATGAAATTTTCTGATCTAGTTCTTACCAAAGCTTGTGGCCTAAAGTGGAGGATAGTAAACATGTATAGGAGAATCTTAATTAATTTATTTATAGGTAATACCCTAATTCATGGAGATAACAATAAATTTAAAATCCAATACTTATACTACTTCTATCTGTTAAAGAGAGGAAAAAAGTTAGAGATACTTACATTGAAGATTAACCCATCGAGACTCAATATCTCCCTTGGATAAAGGTGATTTACAAGAGGTTGTTGTATTTTTTAAGGATCACTAAGAAAGTCTAAAGTATCCAAGAATTTCTCCACAAGACACGAATATTCTCCAAGTAAAAACCCTAAGCTAAGACTCTTCAATTAGAATGGCAGAAGAGTAGATAATTAAGAATCACAAATGAAGAATTAACTCTTTTTATCTCTCTAATAATTTCAAAATGAATGTGTTTATATAGGTAGATAAGTGATATGTTAGACCAAATGACCAAGTCAAAATTTAGAGTAAATCAAGTGATCGAATAAGCCAAGGCTACTAAAAACCAAAAAACTCAAAGAAGTAAACCTTAATTAGGAAAGGTGAACTCACCAAGTCAAACCAAGGATACATGTCAAAAAGGATGGTAATCAAACATCAATGTAAAATTAGTAATAATCCTTACTTAAACAAATATGGGTAATGAAAAATGCTAAAATAACATTGATGATCCTTACTCAATCATATATGGAAAAAGGTGCATAAAAGGGAAAACAACATTGATGAGTGATAAGTAACAAGCCAACCTAACTCAATAATGTAAAGGGTACACAAAAGTAGAAATAGACTCAGATGTCCACAAAAAGGGTAGTACATCAATGAAAAATGGTAAAATAAAGAAAGACATTGAGAAATATAGAGATATGGTGTAAAGAAAAGAATCCAAAGTTTCTCAAGCATATTATTTGGTTTTAAATATAGATGAAACTGAAACAAAGTAGTGCTAACATGTTTTTAAGATATGAATAAGAGGTAATATAGAATAAAATAAAATATATTTAGAAACACACATTCCTATCAAGGTGGGGAATGAAATGGGTGAAGGGGAGAATGAAGGGAAAAAACCAAGGTAGAGTAACTCTTTATCAAAGTCAAGATACTCAAATTAGGTCTATCAAAACAAGAGGACTTTTGACCTTAATGACTCTAAATAAATTCTCCTAGCCACACATGTCTTAGGTCAACAAATTAAGTATGTAGATAATCCCATGAAATCTATATACATGAAAATTAAAATGGACCTACCTTCCCACAATGTGTTCCCCATTCCTTAGGACCCCTTATAGAGTCATCGATCTAATATGAAGATTGGGTACTTGCATAAAAAATTAAGTAGCACCATTTATTTTTTCAAATTATCCTATTCTAATCCACTATCCTACCACACCCCAATAGACCTTGGCTCTATTGTGAGGCCAACTATGGAGTTTGATCTTAGATTAGAGATAAGAGATGTGCTTTAAATCATGTTTTTTGGTGTGAATTTGAATTTTGAGATGTGTATGTTTCCTTTTCTATATCATTTCATTTTTTGTTAAATGATTTGGCTTTTAACTTTCTTAATGGATTTTTCTATTCCTCCTCTATATGGATTTGGAAAAATAAACATGGGTACTAAAGATGACTTTCATTTGAATACTTAAGAATTGGTTGCTAAGAGAGAGATATTAGAGAGCATGGTGTTTAAGAGTCTCATAAATTTAGGTGAAATGAAAAGTTCTATCTTTAATTGAACCTTATTTTATCCAATGTGGAATGAAAGGAAATTAAATTAAGAGGAATGGATCATAAAATCACAAAAAATGTGACAAAGGGTGGAAAAATGGATATAATGACATTGAGTATGATTTCATATCATAAGAGTGAGGTAAATGGAGGGAAAAGTGCTAACATGGTTTGTTTTGAAAATTTCATCTATCAAAAGAAGCAAAAACTAAAGTTGAGAACAAATATCAAAAACTTATAACCATTGCCAACACATTCTAGATAGGGAATGAAAAGATAGTAATTGTATTAGGAAGGCCAAGTCCTATCCATGGTCTTCAGTTGTAACTCATAAAAGAGAAACCCAAGCATGTGATAAAAAGTGTAGTAAATCAAGGAAATAATGAGGACAAGAGTACATCATGAGGAAGACTAGGTCCTATCCATAGTTTTACAATATAACTAATGAAGAAGAAGGGGAGACCAAAAGACCAAAAGGAAGGACTAAGATTTGAGAAAAGATATAACTACTACATAGGGTGAGAATGAAAGGAATATACACTAACATATATATGAAGTATGATCATGTGAGATACAAGCTTGTATCTTAGAAGGCTTCTTAAAGTTGAATTATTTTGGTATCATGACATATATAATAAGAGTGGGCATCATAAGATGCCCCAATAGGTAATTGGATGTAGGGATGGGTATCATAAGATGCCCAAAGGATGAAGTAACATATGGGTGGGAATCACAAGATGACCCAAATTCTAAAGTAATATGTGGATCGGCATCTTGAGATGACCCAAAATATAAAAAGAGGAAGACAAGATAAGAAGAAAATAGTAACCTATATTGTGTCTAAATGGATTCAAGTTGTCCAAGATGATTTTGATAGAAAATTTCATGATGTTGGATAAAAGGAAAAAGATGATAAGCAATAATAATGAGAGATAAAGAATTAAGTTAATGTGTAACCATAATTTATTCCATATATTCTATTATGAATGAAAATTTACATAAAATAGAGAACTAAGCTGGTCAGACAGAAGAGTAAGGGAAATAATCAAATACAAGGTCAACTTAGTTGATTGTGTACTAATAATAAGGGGATGCAAAGAGTGTATATTTGACTACGTCAAATTTCTAATACTAGATAGAAGGCTAAGAAGAGTAAAAAGTTGACTGGGTTGACTATGTACTAATGGATAAAGGGTATAATTGATAGATAAGAGATATAGTCATGTTGGTTAACTGTGCTTGATTAGCAAGGATAAAGATAGAGTCTGTAAGAGAATGTATTGAATAGAAAGATAGTGTTCTCAAATTGGGTAGAATTTTTAAATATAAATGATGCAATAAATGGAAGAAAACAAACAAATAATTGGATCAACATGAATGATGTAATTGGGGCACACAACACAAAACCTTGTTCCAACATTAGCCAATGTAAGTTTTTGTAATATAACACACAATGATTAGAGAGAAACTAATCAACTAAAAAGTAAATGATAACTAAGTGGTCATCTTGAGTTTTATTAGATTATTAAAAAGTATTATTTTAAGTGTGATAGGGAAGTTGGCTAAAAATAAGGAAATAGAAACAATATATGGATGGTTTTAGGATGTTTAGGCTGAAAGGGATCTATGTTGACAATGGTACTAGCTTAGTATTAGGGCCTACCCCCTCAATTCACAATTTTATAGTGATAAGGGTGTCAGGTTCTTTGATAATATATACCATTAACCACATATTTATACTTATCCAAAAAACCAAGTTGGTTTCCCCCTTGGTGATGAAATCTAAGTAGGTAGGCCTTGGGAAGACAAGTGTTAAATGAATTTTTACTATTGTGAGATTTGGTAGTGTGTGAAAAAGATTAAAATAGTGTAACTAAATTCTAATTTTAAAATCCACTTATTGGAATATGTGAGCTACTCTAAGCATGTAGACAATTGAAAATGAAATTGTGAATTAATTACTAGCAAATAGCTATTAATTTTGAAATTTAAAATGGTATAGAGTTAGTCTAGACATCACTATATGAAAATAATATAGATTAGATGTGATTATGTTGATATTGTTCTACAAAATTAAAATTCTTTAAGAATAATGTTGAATAAGTCAACTTAATCTTTTAGATAAAAGATAGGATAAAGAACTAAGTCGATCAGGTCAACTTAGTTTGTTGTAGGGTTGCATTTTTAAAGACTCCTAATGTGTACATAGTATAACTAAAATGAAGTACTAAAATGACTAATAAATAAAGAGATTAACCTTGATGGGTTGAAAGATGATTATGATTATAAATTTTATGTTGAGGTGCCTTGACTGGTAATTTCAAATTTTGTAAACTAAGTCGACCTATTCAATCCAATTCTATAAAACCTTATGTGTTAAAGAAGGATAAGATGATTAAGTCAACCTATTTGACCTTGTTTGTTAATCTGAATGTTGATTGATAGACAATCAACCTGTTCAACCTAGTTTGTTGATGTGGATGCTAGAAAAGTGAATAAGATGATAGATTTAAACTATTTGACCTTGTATTCTTATTTGGGATTGAAGAAAAAGTATTATGTTGACCTATTTGATATAATAACATGTATTTGATGAGGACATGTACATAAATAACATAGTCATTTTGATGTGACTATGTGTTAAACCTAAAAACATAAAGTTAGAACTATATCGACTGGTTTGATACAATATCATAAATATGCAAAAATAATAAGATGATAGAAATGAAAATGTGAACTAAAACTTTCAAGGGTTAGATTCATGTCAGGTTCACTAGAATGTATGAAAAGTGAAATGTAATAAATCTACAAGTCAATACTAGCTTAGAGAAGATAAATCCTACTTATAATTCTAATTGGGGATACATTAGATAATTAGGGTCATAACCAATATGGATCCACTATACCTAGCCAAGGGATCTCTTACCATAAATAATATTACTAGAGATGGTTTCAAATCCTTTAGTCAACCAAAATTATGTAGTAACCCTAACTAGGTCTTATGTTTTCATATTTACTATACATACATGCATGCACATGTGGATGCACATGTGCATGTGTGTGTGTGTGTGTGTGTGTGTGTGTGTGTGTGTGTGTGTGTGTGTGTGTGTGTGTGTGTGTGTGTGTGTGTGTGTGTGTGTGTGTGTGTGTGTGTGTGTGTGTGTGTGTGTGTGTGTGTGTGTGTGTGTGTGCGCGCGCGTGCGCGCGCGTGTGTGCATGCGTGTGTGTGTGTGTGTGTGTGTGTGTGTGTGTGTGTGTGTGTGTGTGTGTGTGTGTGTGTGTGTGTGTGTGTGTGTGTGTGTGTGTGTGTGTGTGTGTGTGTGTGTGTGTGTGTGTGTGTGTGTGTGTGTGTGTGTGTGTGTGTGTGTGCACGCATGTGCGTGCGTGCATGCGTGCGTGTGTGTGACACTATCAATAAAGGACAAAACTTTATTTTATTTTCTTAAAAAATGATACATAATTTAAAATCTATATTTGACATAGATATGTTTGCAAATATACAAAATTTAAACTATTTATTTTATTTTTCCCCTTGAATGAATTTTAAAACTTGTTTGTTGTGAAAAATTTTAAATAGAGGAAGGATTTAAATTTTGAATTAATTTTATTTAACTTTGTTACAAAATATGAAATTTATATTCTAAAAAATATTTTATCCACAATGTATTTTATAATATTAATTGAATTATATTTTAAAATATGTATTTTACAATATTTATTTTAATTAACATAGTATTTGAAAATATTTAAATTAAAACTTATTTTATTTTTAAGGATTTATTTTGAATCATGTTTTATTTTCAAACAATTATCAAAATAAAACATGATTCAATGAGAAAACTTATTGCATTCCATGAGAAAACATCCCTCACCCACTACATCTACATGGTTTCTTTCAAATAGAACATAAAAATAATATCATACAGTCATTGCATTCCATGAGTCATATAAAATTCATATTTTTTTTCAAACAACTGATGTGTTTATTATGTGCTTCCACACTTTGCATACATTTATCTTAGTATGTGTTTCCACACACTCTAAAATATTAAGAGTGGGTGGGTGCCTACTAAAAAAACTATCATAGGTTTATATCACTTAGAATATGAAGTTTAGGGATACCAAAAATTAATTTAAACCATAAATGTGATCCATTGTAGGCACATTGTAAATAATTTTTTATCATCATATTAAAGTGTTTACATCCATTTTCCACTACATCTACATTGTTGGTTACAAATAGAACACAAAAATATATCCTATAATCATTCCATTCCATGAGACCACATCTCATTCATACATTTTTTCAAGAAATTGATATGCCTATTGTATGGTTCCACATTTTCCATACATTTAATTTAGATTGGATTCCATACCACTCTAAGATATTTAGAGTGGGTGGTTTCCCACTATAAAAAGTATCACAATTTTAAGTCATTTTGAACATGAAGTTTAGATCTACCAACATAGAATTTCAACCATACATGTGATCCATTATAGGTATAGTGAAAATAAGTGTCAATCATCCCATTGAAGTATTTACATCACTCATAAACTAAAATTTCATGGTTTATTATGAATATAACAAAAAAAAATATAATACAATCATTGAATTTCATCAGATTACATCTCATTCATACATTTTTTCAAACAATCGATGTACTTGTTGTATGCTTCCATATTTTGCATACTTATACTTTAGATTAAGTCAAAACCCACTCTAAAAACTACTATAGGTTTAGTTTATTATAAATATGAATTTTATAGCTACCAAAAAAATGTCAACCATACATTTTATCCATTACAGGTTCAATGAAAATAATTATCTATCATCCTATTAATGTATTTACATCCCTCATCTACTATAGTTGCATGGATGCATGCATATAGAACATAAAAGGATATCATAAAATATTTAATTCCATGAGATTACATTCTATTCATAATTTTTTTTCAAATAATTCGCATGCCTACTATATGCTTCTACATTTTTTATATATTTAATTTATAGTCGACAGCCACCCACTATAAACTATTTAGATTGGGCAACTGCCCACTATAAAAACTACCATAAGTTTAAGTCATTATTTATATTGATTTTAGAGATACCAACAAGTAATTTCAACCATAAAGGTGATCCATTATATGCATATTAGTGAAAATAAGTGTAAATTTTCATTTTGAAGTGTTTACATCCCTCATTCACTAAAACTACATGGCTACTTGCAAATATAATACAAATATATGATGGAATCGTTTAAATTAATGAGACCATATATCCTTCATACATTTTATTTAAACAATCTAGGTGAATTTTGTGTGATTCCATATATTACATACATATAATTTATATTGGATGGCCACCCAAGCTAAAATTCTTAGAGTGAACATTTTCCTACTAAAAACTACCACAAGTTTAACTCATTATGAATATGAAGTTTAGGTATACCAACAAATAATTTCATACATACATGTAATCCATTATACACAAAGTGAAAATAAGTATTCATCATCTTATTTAAATATTTACATCCATATTCCACTAAATTTTCATGGTTACTTGTAAATAAAACATAAAAAATATATCCTATAATCATTAAATTTCATGAGATTGCATCTCATTCATACATTTTGTCAAAAAAATTATGTTCTTATTGCATGCTTCCACATTTATCATACATTTAATTTATAATGGGAAGCCACCCACTTTATAATATTTGAAGTGGTTGGTCACCCACTCTAAAAACTATTGCAGGTTTAAGTCACTTTGAATATGAAGTTTAGAGCTACCAACAAAGAATTAAAACCATACATGTGATCCATTATAGGAATAGTGTAAATATGTATGTATAATCATATTAAATTATTTATATCCCTAATCCAATAAAACTCCATGAATAATTGAATATGTATGTATGTATGTCACATATATACATACATACATATTCAATTAGTCATTAATTTTTAGTGGATGAAGGATGTAAAAATTTTAATAGGATGATACATACATATTTCAATATATATATATATATATATATATATATATATATATATACATACATACATACATATGCATACATATATATACACACACACACACATATACACTCATAATTAGTCATGAAGTCATAGTGGATGAGAATATATATATATATATATATATATATATATATATATATATATATATATATATATATATATATATATATATATATATATATATATATATATATATATATATATATATATACATACATATATATATATACACACACACACATATATATACACACACATATATATGTATACACACACACACACACACACACATTCTCATCCACTATGACTTCATGACTAATTGTGTGTGTGTGTGTGTGTGTGTGTGTGTGTGTGTGTGTGTAGTAAAATATGAGGACACTAAAATTTACTCATTAATTTTTTGACAATGTTTAATCTTGACATCCTTACCTTACTTATCCCATTGGCCATTTTTTTAACTTAACATATATATGATAGTTTAAAATATTATATTTACTAATTTTTAATTAATATAAACATCATGATATAATAATTATTTTTATTTCAAGTTCTTGTCAGTTAAACCCAATAGTCTTTATCCTTCTAAGACAAAACCACACTAGGTAGATAGGGTTTCACTATGGCCTTATCCTTCACACTCCAAAGGTAAATTTTACAATTTTATATGTTTCATATCACCCCTCTAATTATTTTATAAATTTTTATTAATATAAAAAATATAAATATTCTTCTATATAATCACATCCAGGCCTCTCCAAACATATCTAGCAACCACTTGGAAGTTTTACTGCACATTGAATAAAAGAGCACTAAGCTTTCCTATTTTGATTTTGATTTATTATAATAGTAAAAATAAAAGTCTTAAGTTGTTTTATTTTAGGTCAAAGGTACTCATTTTTAATAATTAAAGTCAATATATTTAGTTATATTCATATAAGAAATATCAAGATTCACACACTCACTCTAAAAGAGAGAACTACATTGATTTGAGGCACTTTTTGGCTATGTGGGAAAAATTCAAATTATTATAGATTTTATTAGGATAACTAAAATATAACCCTTGTCTAATTACCCAATTTTTTATTTACTATACATTTGTTTTTTGTGAAGGAATTATGGTTTGGATTTCTCAAGTCTTTTTCATAGTAAAATAACACACAAATAATCAATAAATCCTCTCATATAGTAACAAGTGATTGTGTATATACACAATATTTTTCAGTTTTTCATTTATTGAAACTTTATATTACATCACATTATTGATTATATATCTCCCTAATTGTATGCCTTAAATGGTACACTAATAAATGGGTGGGAAATCTCGTGATGTTTTGAAAGAGATGTTGGATTATAACATTCTTACATCATTCATATCATCAGTATAGATTCTTTAGATTATGTTTTAATTTACCTCCTTCCATCCTATCCTATTAATTTGTGATAGTTTAACTTATATCTTATACCATTTATTTAGTGATTTTTTTGTTCTTATACTATATCATCTATCTCAATGTAGTTCTAAGCTTGTCTCCCATCATATACATTATACCCACCTAGCTGATGCCATTATGTGTAAATCATCTTCTCTAAACTTCATCAACTATGTTAATATCATCAGATTAGTTCCTAGGTTAGTTCTATATATTATATCAATATATAAGGTTCATATTTCATTCTAATAATATTCTATATACTCTAATAACTTTGATTTCACTCACACTTCTTCCCTAAGTCATATTTGGAGATGTTTGTGATTTAGAACCTTTTCTTGAAGAATTTTATCTTGTGATAGTATTTTAAAATAAATAGTAGTCATTTCAAGTCTTAGTTAAGGATATATTTTTTATTTTTTTTAACCATTATAATTATTTAACCCATAAAATCTCTTTTAAATATCCACTTAAACCAAAGGGAGATTAATGTTCAATGGGTCCAATATTATAGGTACAATCATTGAGAGGGGGGTGTGAATCAATGAGCCCAAATAATCTAGCTTCAATTTCAAACACTTTCAAGTTTTAAAATAATTACCATAAACATTCATGAAGCATACACATCATTCATAGTAATGAGTAAGAGAGACAATGCAAGATCAATCACATAACACATGACATATGTGGGAAATCCTCTTGGGGTACAAAACCCACTAGAACCTAAAATTAGAATACTATCCTATAATAATAAGAACTAACTTACACTAGATGTAACTGATCAAAGAACTACAATCCCTATTTAGTGAGTCTACAATCCCATAAGGTGTTACAACACCTATCTAGTTGAGCTACAACAACAACCAAACTTTTAGAAAGATTCACTTTGAAAGGATGTTGAAACCACCTTAGATGTTGAGCTACCAAAAACACACCTATGAACACATCCACATTTTGACTGATGTCTACAACACATGATGATGGACCTCTACTTATCACTCTTCCCCTTCACTCACACTCAATCTGTAAGAGTACTATTATTCCAACAGAATTAAGACCTACATGCCATAAAAATAGTACTCAATATATTTTTCTCATAAAATAATATATATGGAAATATTCCCATCCTTCACTCCATAATTCACACACACAAACATCTCTCAAATCTCTCCTAAGTCTCTCACTCCAAGTCTAGAAACCATTATCTTTGGTTCCACTATTTATAGAGCATACTTGATAATAAAACACCTTGGTCAGCCATTATGTATGCCTTAGTCCTTAAGTCATATATGATAATAATGAATATATTAATATAATGTTAATAGGTCATCCATAGCATCTGTGTGTCACCCTTAAGTAGTTACACCTTTTAGTAAGGCACTTGTAGCTCTTATAGGTCTCATGAAGACATATTTACCTACTTATAAATTCATCAATTAAACCAAGAAAATAGGGCCAATTTAAATTACATGGGTCCATAATACATAACCCCTTAGTAATGGTAAAATTCTTATAGTCATAATTTCACTCTTTTGTCTAATCTCAATCAACATTTTGTGCACATAGTCACTATGAATAAACACATAGTCACCATATAAATATTTATTCATACTATATATAAATGTTAAAACCTTAATAATGCATAAAAATTGTTTTCATATAGTATATAACACTCCCCAATAGCTAATTCACTAATAAACATTGAAACAACATCTAGATAAGCTCAAATACTCTTCTCGGCTCACTTGTATAAGAAGCACAAACACAGTCAAATTTGAACCTTAATATATTTTACTGTACACACTTATAAATATTAAATTTAGGTTCAATAGATCTTCCTTGGAGTCCTATTCATCTTTTATTTTTACATCATGGGTAAATTCATCATTGATAAAAAAATATGGTCCAAAAACCATAGACTAGTTTTTCCCTTGTTAAATTTGAATATTCAAAAGCAAACGATCACATTTAAACTTTGAAAACTATGCTCACATCTTGTGTCCCTTTAGATTTATATAAATATAGAACCATAGATATTATATAAACTTTAACTCATAGGTTAAAATGCTTAAATTTTAAACCTTAGTCATTTTCACCTCATCTCGTGAACCTTGTAATGTTGACTCAATACACACCATCAATCTCTATAGATCAACCAGGGCTTTAAATAACATGATCACCATTATATATACCTTATAAATATTGATATAATGAATATTTTCACCCTCACATTAATTTTTAGCACTTATACCATTAATCATCAAGCAGTTGTCCTCATCTCTCTGCTTCCTGAGTCTTTGGAACAAACATGCTCCATTAATTCTTTTGTAAGAAGCTCAATCTTAACCTTTGTTAATCAATAAACACTTTGGCATCTTTGAATTAAAGTGAACCATATATATTGATTATATAATTTAATAAAATCCATTATATATTAAATTTTTCCTAATATTTTTCTTCATTAAAAATAGACTAAGTATGGGGACAATTGAAATACACCTGGAAGGCCAACTTTACACAATCATAACTTTTACTTCGCTCACTCGCATATTCTAAAATTTAGACCATATGATATCCTAACATAGGAGAATACAACCATGTAAAATAATAATCCTATAACCCTCACATGTGTGAGATATATTTCCATTAAAATTCCTTCTCAAAATCTTCTATCACAGAGCCAACTATGCTTAGAACTTATTTGTGAGGCCAACTTTGGTCTTGCATAAATTTTGTCATGATTCAGTGTTTGACCTAATAATTATCAAAAATAAACTAGGTAAAAAACTTAATAAACCCATATTATTACCTTCTCATGAAACATATAGATGTGTGAGATATGATACCATCAAAATGCTTACTCAACTCTTTCTTGCCTCATGCAAATTTGGCTAAGTATGGGAAAACACTATCAAAAAACCTAGGAGCCCAAATTTTTACTTGCATATCTCTTCAAATTATTAAGTGAATGACCCAATTTTTAGTGAATAATAAATAGGGACTAATTTTATCACAACTATATAACCATCTCCCCTTAATTCATCTACATGTGGTAATGGTGATGTCATCAAATTACCTACTCAAATTTTTTGCCACTAGACCCAAAATGTCAAGATGACAACAATGATCAACCAAATTAAATACACAAATGCACATAACAACTAAAAGCTTACAAAAAATATTAGGGACTTATTTCAAATTATCAATACTCCATACTCATCCCTAAACATCTATAACCATGCCAACATAGAATATCAACCAAGCATACTTCAAGCATACTAGGAAAAGCACATTGCACACTTTGTCATTGTCATAGATATTATAAAAGAACTTTATCCACTCACCTAGACACCTTCATAAAATAATCATGACAACATTTAAAACTCTTCAACAATCTCCCTATTTTTCATTGATGTTAACAACCATCAAATAACAATACACATCTCACCTTCCTTCTCTCTCTTCAAGCACTCTCACAATGGGATCTTTATCCCCCTTTGAAATAATTATAAAGTTTGTAAAATATAATCTTGAGGACCTAAAAATACAAAAAATAAGAGAGAACCACATTATAAATATGATACAAACTCCTCCTGACCTTTATCCTACCTCTTCTTGCCTTCACAAACTTCCTCTTGCTCCATGCCAACACTCTCTTCAACCAAGAACTATAGTTAATGAATAAAGGACACATCAAATACTAAAAAATTATGTAACACATCAATACAAATATAATATGGACCCACATTAAAAAATATGAGAAATTTCACCTTATGATCATCTTCAGATCTCCACACACCATGAAGAAGCACCACATATGCTAACTAGCCTTCTCTTCTCAAGATAATACAAGGACCATCAATATAAATTCATGCCAATCACCAAATATAAAACATGATATCAAAAAACCTGAGAAGTTTCCTTGAAAAAAACATACCTTTTTATTTTTTAGAAACTAAGAAAAAGGCACTCTTCTTCACACTAGGCCTATGTAGCCTCCTTATAGCCCTACCTAGAACTTGCATATCCCACTATTTTCATTAGACACATCTTCAAGACCTGTAACTTCATATTTAGATCACTATCATATTCCACTTCAAGTACAAAAAAATTCAACACCTAGCTCAATTTATGTGACATACTTCCTTCATAAACCAACTTACTAATTAAGCCTCTATCTTGACATACACTTGAATAACTTGAGAACCAAAAAAATTAAAATCTATATGAAGATTAATATTAAAACCCATTTGTCCCATTCAACCTATTAATAATTCTTAGACCTCAATTCATAAGGCAAACCACTTTTCTAGCATAGCCCAAAACCTTAGAAACTCAAAACAAACAAGGTCAATAAACCTTCTTATGTTCAACTCACACCTGTAAAACATCTTTCACACCTAGAGAGACTCATCACATACTTCTAGACAAATATTTTAGCCCTCACACATTTGGGATAAATGACTTCCTATAACCCATTTTAGGCTTGCTTTCCCTTAAGCCAAAAATTGAGAGCACTAAAAAACTTCTATTGGCACAAACATACCTTTAAACCACAAAAGCACTTGGAACACATAACAAACAAGTGTATAGACATTTTTTAGAATCATACTCTATTTGACATTGCATCAAACTCATTATTCCATCTAGAAACACCCATTCTAACTTTGCACAATAGCTCCTTCACAAACCTCTAGAGCAAACTCATGAACTTGTTGCTTCCCCTTAACCAAAGACCTTATCTAATTTGAATTATCATCTTGAGCATTAAAAATTTCTTATCCAAAAGAAAATAAGAAGCATAGGTAGAGACACCTTACTTCATAATGTCTTAGAACAATGTGAAATCAAGAGTTACCAATAATTCCTCATATTCTTTCTCCTCCTTGGTCATCTGATATTTTTAGTTCTTAGTCTTCTTGTTAGGCTTAAGAGAAGCAACATTCTCACCCACTAAAACATTATCCTTTTCTTCTAGAATTGGATTGATAATACATGGAGACAACAAATATTCATGACATACATTTTCATCTAAAGAATCTTCTTTACAGATTAGAGCCTCATCATTAATTAAAAGTAATTGATGTTCTTTGCATGATACATGCTTATTACTATAAGGATTTTCACTTGTATCCATACATACCTTAGGACTAGATTGAACTAAAACCTTGGTATTCTATTTGATTTTGGTCTCTTCACTCTCAACATGACTAGACAATGAGACCTCTTGAAATTCTTCAACTTTTGAAACATTCTCCACCATAGCAAATAGATTACTTGGCCCTATAGTCTCATCATGACTCACACTTGTCACCTTTGGCTTCCATGTGTTAACTTGCCTTATTCCTTCACTCTAGGAGCCTTCTTGAAATCATTTTGACTTGATGGCCTTTGTTTTTATAATCTAGTAATGTGATCACTCTATTCACACTTATAAAACACCATACTCCTTGATGGAAACATAGTTTGTCTTACTATGTTTGGACATAAACTTGTAATATGTCTTTTGTCATGACAAAAAAAAAACCTCCCTTTTTCGAAGAGGACTCACCTTGTCTGGTCTTATGTGGAAAATGATTTTCAAAGTATCCCATAATAAGATAGTTAAATAAATTAACTCTATTCATACCTTTTGACTGATGACCACCATCATAGTTCCACGTAAACTAATTTATAATAGGTCTCTTACCCTCTCTAGACCTATGAATAGATTGATAAATTGTATAATAGTAACCATTAAATCTTGCACACCTCATGGCATTTGGCTACCTAATTTGATTTGTCTTCATTCTTCCAATACCTTCATTTCTTGTCTAATGATTTATCTTCAAAGTCTTATTATCCTAGTTTACATTAGTCTTCATCTTGTCTTGAGTAACATTATTTTGTTCTTCTTCATATCCAAGACCAGTTCTATCACTATCATGATTTTGACCACTCAAAATGTTGTTTAGATCACATGAGCTCTTTTAAAATATCAAAAATGACTTTACCTTCCTATATGTCTTCTCTAACTCAAATTTTAATGATTCATTTTCAAAAACATACCTTAAACATGAAACTTATTTAGGTTTTAGGTTTGTAGACAATATTTCCAATTGACAACTGAGATGCTTGACCATATCTTCATTCTCTTTGGTATCTTCATTAATTCTTTCCTCATACACACTAAATTTATCCTCATATTCCTTGAGTTTATATTTCATATTATTATTGATCTTCTTCTCAGTCTTTAGTTCTTCAAGAGCATTTATCAATACCGTCTCACATTCCTCCTCCTCATCATCATATAAATCACTCCAAGTAGACACCTTCTAATGTGAGAAAATTCCTTCCTCAATGATGAATAGAGCTTCATCTTTAGTAGGACATCATCTTCATGATCATATTCTAAGTCACTATCTTCACTCTCATTTGATGAGCTTAAATCTTCTTTGGTATAGAGACTCTTATTTCTCTTGAAGGAATTCTTTTTATTGTTATACTTTCTTAATCCTTTCTTCCAATATGTCTTCTTTATTTCATCTTGAACTTCATTGTTCTATTCATTATCAAGTTTTTCATGCCTATGAAGGCACTTATGAGCAAAAAGTCTTATCTCTCCACAATTGAAACATTTAAAGGGTAGTTTATTCTTATGCTTCCATAAGCTTGTGTTTAATTTCCTAGTAATCAAAGCATTTAGTTCATCCTCATTAATATTAGATATGTCATCCTATTTAGATTTATTACCTTGGAAATTCTTCTTAGAATTCATATTTGTCTTGAATGATACTTCCTTATTTGGTGGTATATCATCATTTACTCTCATTTCATATGTAGTAAGGGTGCCATGCAATTGATTCATCTTCAACTGAGTAAGATCATGACTTTATTCTATAGTAGATACTTTTAGATTAAACATAAGAGATGGAGACCTTAATACCTTTTAGACTATAGTAGCCTCTTCAAGATTCTCTCCAAGACCTCTGATGATGTTCATAGTCTGATCAACTCTCTATAGAAAGGATGTTATATAATCTTCTTCCTTCATCTTGAGACTTTAAAATTTCCTTATGTGAGTCTATAACTTAATAAGCTTGACCTATGAATCACCTTCAAAAATGATCTACATTTTGTCCCATATCTCTTTAGTAGAGTTACATTGGATTACCTTGGTGTATTCAATCTCTAAAAGACCACAAGTTATAACATTCATTACCTTAGAATTGTTCTCAAAAAACTCCTTATCTGTAGAACTATATGGAGGAGGAATAGGAGAAAAATAACCATCTATAATAGATTGACATAAATCAAACCCTAGGGATATAATGTATGTCCTCATACTTACACTCCAAAAAGCATAATTGGATCCATTGAACATCAGTGTTTTCTCAGTAGATAAACCTCCTTAATGCCTACTCATATTGTACCTTAGATCACCTTCAAGTTGTTTAAGCCTTTACCAAAGGACTTTCTCTAATACCAACTATTAGAGGTAGAATCACTAAGTGGGGGGTGAATCAGTGAGCCCAAATAATCCAAATTAAAATTTAAACACTTTTAAGTTGTTAAATAATTACTAAAAGCATTTATGAGGCATACACATCATTCATAGTAATGAGTAAGAGAGACAATACAAGATCAATCACATAATACATGACATATGTGGGAAACCCTCTTAGGGGAGAAAACCCACTATAACCTACAATTGGACTATTGTCCTATAATAAAAAGAACAAATTTAAACCAATTTCAAATAATCAAATAACTAAAATCCCTATTTAGTGAGACTATAATCCCATAAGGTGCTACAACACCTATCTAGATGAGCTATAATAACAACCAAAATTTGATCAAGATTAACCTTGTAAGGAAGATGCAACCACCTTATATGTTGAGATACCACAAAAAAACCTATGCACACATCCACATTTGGATTGATGTCTACAAAACTTGATGATGGACCTCTGCTTGTCACTCTTCACCTTCACACTCAATCTATAAGAGTACTATTCTACCAATAAAATTATGACCTATAGTTCATAAAAACAATCCTAAATATATTATACTCTTTAAATAATTTATAGTGAAATCTACCCATCCTTTTATCCATAATTCATAGAAACAATCCGCTCTCAAATCTCTCCCAAGTCTCTCACTCCAAATCTAAAAACCATCATCTTTGGTTCCACTATTTATAGAGCATACTTGATAATCAAACACCTTGGCCGTCCATTATTAATGCCTTATATATTAAGGCACATATGATAAAAAGACATATCTAAATACAATATTCATAGGTTATCCATGGAATCTATGGGTCACCCTTAAGCAACTACACCTTTTAATAAGGCCCTTATAGCTCTTATAGGTCTAATGGAGACGTATTCACCCATTTAGCACTTCATCAAGAATAAAAGAACATAGGACCAATTTAAATTGCATGGGTTCACACTAAATGACCCCTTATACATCCTTAAATTCTTACAATCATCATTTCACTCTTATGTGCAAGCTCAATCAACATTATGTGGACATAGTCACCATGAACAAACACACAGTCACCATCTTAAGCTTTATTCATGCTACATACAAATTCTCAAAAATTCATAATAAATATAAATGGTCCTCATGGATTATATAACACTCATCAATAACTAATTCACCAATAAACATCGAAACAACATCTGCATAAGCTCAAATACTCTTCTTGGGTCACTTACAGAATAAGCATGAACACACAATCAACTTTGAGCCTTAATATCTTTGACTGTAGACAATTCAAGAAATTAAAATTAGGTTAATTAGATGAATCTTGGATTCATATTCATATTTTATTTTTATAGCATGGGAAAATTCATCTTTGATCAAAATATATGGTCCAAAAACCATATACTGGTTTTTCTCTTGTTAAATTTGAATATTCAAAAGAAAATGGTCGTAGTTAAATTTTGAACACTATGCTCATATCTCATGTCCTTTTATATTGAGATCAATATCACACCATATATATTTTCCAAACTTTAATTCATTGGCAATAATTCTCAAATGTTAAACCTTAGTCACTTTGACCTCATCTTGTGTACCCTTGCAATGTTGACTAAATACACACCGTCGATCTCTATGGATCAACCAAGTCTTTAACTAGCAATGCTCACTATTAGATCTAGATAATAAATTATAAGATAATGACACTTTTCACTCTCAAGTTCCTTATTATCAGTTATACCATTAAACATTGATCACTTGTCCTCATCTCGCTGCTTCCTGAGTCTTTGGAATAAACACACTTTATTGATCCTTTTGTAAGGAGCTCAATCTTTAACTTTATTGACCAACAAAGACTTTGGCCTCTTTGAATTGATATGCACCATAGATATTTATTTTATAATTTATTATGAGACATTATATATTCATTTTGTGTTTATATTTATCCTCATGCAAAATAGACTAAGTATGGGGACCATTGAAATATGCCTGGAAGGCCAACTTTGCACAGTCATAACGTTTGCCTCACTCACTCACATATTCTCAAATTTGGACCATATGATATTTTCACATAGGAGAATCAAACCATGAAAAAATTGATACTATAAACCTCACACATGTGAGATATATTTCCATTAAAATTCCTTTTCAAAATCTTCTATCATAGAGTCAACTATACTTAGAACTTGCTTGTGAGGCCAACTTTACTCTTGCATAATGTTTGTCAAACTTTGGTGACTGACCTGAAAATTAGCAAAAATAAACTAGTTAAAACATTTAACAAAACCATATTATCATATTATCTTGAAATTTCCACATGTTTGAGATATGATACCATCAAAATTCTTACATGGCTCTTTCTTGCCTCATGCAAATTTGGCTAAGTATGGGAAAACATTGTCAAAATCTTGGGAGCCCAACTTTGTAATTTCATATATTTTGACACAATTAGGTGCATGACCTAAGATTTATCAAATAGTAAATATGAAATAATTTTATCAAACCCATATGACCAAATCCTCCTGAATCATCCACATGTGGCAATGGTGATGTCATCAAATTACCTACTCAAATTTTCTACCACTAGACCCAAAATGTCTAGATAACAATAATGATCAACCAGATGAAATACATTCATGAACACAAGAATTCAAATCTTAGAAAAAATATTAAGGACCTATTTCACATGATCGATACTCTATAATCATGCCTAAACATCTCTACCATGCCAAACTAGAAAATCAACCAAGCATACTAAGACAAGCATATTGTACTTTATCATTGTCACAAAGATTATTAGGGAACTTCATCCACACACCTACACAAATTCATGACATCATAAATACATCATTGATAAATCTCCAACATCCACTCTAAGTTAATTATTTTAAAACACATACTCTTTTATTTATTTAGTAGATAGATGTTTCTTGTTACTTAGTGAATGAATATGAGTTTATCCTTCTCTAGTTTCTATCTAGACATAATATTGGTGAGAATATATGATTTATTAAGCATTTTATATTCCATTTTATATTTCTTGTACCCCACTTTTTTTGACCCTAGAACTTTACCAATTACTATCATTCTAGTCCTACTATCATTTAATTTCATAGAGGTATAGTGAGAGCTACTTATTTTTATCATAGGCTTAGGTTTTGGACCCTTTCTTATTATAATTTGTGATGTCGGAAGCCCCCTAATATATATGTATGTATCATTAGTCACCCAAACAAAATAATTATCACAATATCTATTTGATCTCCTTATCTGATTATGAGTCTATCAAGATAGTATAGTTATAGGTCAATCTTGGCTCATGCATAAAATATAGTAAACCCAACACGAAAACTATTCCAATATTCATCTCTTCTTCTAACATTAATTGATATATATATATATATATATATATATATATATATATATATATATATATATATATATATATCAATTAATGTTAGAAGAAGAGATGAATGTTGGAATAGTTATATATATATATATATATATATATATATATATATATATATATATATATATATATATATATATATATATCAATTAATGTTAGAAGAAGAGATGAATTTCCAACATTCATCTCTTCTTCTAACATTAATTGATATATATATATATATCAATTAATGTTAGAAGAAGAGATGAATATTGGAATAGTTTTCGTGTTGGGTTTACTATATTTTATGCATGAGCCAAGATTGACCTATAACTATACTATCTTGATAGACTCATAATCAGATAAGGAGATCAAATAGATATTGTGATAATTATATATATATATATATATATATAGTCTATAAACTCCATCAACTATCCTGATATAGTTTCCTTCCTATCTACGAATTACATTGGCCAACTTGATTCATTTTGTATTTGCATAAAATATATTAGCTAAATTGATATAATCATTTCATCTATTTTCATTCATTGAATGTTTACGAATTGGTTTTCAATGTTGATTTTTGAAATTTGTTTTATATTTGTTTAGTTTTCCCTATAAATAATGTTTTAGTAGTTTTAAAACTATATTATTATTATTATTATTATTATTATTATTATTATTATTATTATTATTATGCAGAAAAAAGGTAGAACTTATGGAGGCCATAACATTTGATCTATAGCTCTATTTTATCCCATTTCCATGCCAAAATGACTAGCTCAAAAATTTAAATACATACATAACTTACCCTTCTAGTTATGGGATGTTTTAAATATTTCTGAAGTCTATATATGACCATCTAAGAGTCCAAAATTATAGTTTAATTTTATTTTAAGGTTTTTAATAAATTTATAAATTGTCAATTTTTGTAACCAAACTTGAAATTAATCCAATAGGTTAATTTTAGTGTTTGTTAAATTTTGGATATTTTTAGATTTTCATGCACTTGCATGCAAAAGTTACTAAAAATAATGACTTCTAAAATAACAAGTTGAGTTTCATTTATTTTTAGAGTTTTGATTATTGCATGTCAACTCCAATTTTGAGTTGAGGATTATTTATGCATGGTTTTTAATTATTTGAATCATTCAATAAAATTCAATATAGGTTATTATTTTAGAAGCTTTTCCAATTGGTAATTTATTTGTCTTGATAGTATTCAGTTTCATTATTTAGTATCAAATCAAGTTTTAATATTGGATGTGTAATAGATGGTGAAATGATGAGGAGGAATAACTCAAATGAACTACATTATGTGATAGTTGTAGAGGAAATTAGAACAATTAACCAAGATTATTTCAAATTAAAGATAAAGGAGATCAAAAGATGATGTAGAAGATGACTCAGATCATCAATAAGAAATTGTTTAAGAGGAAAAAAAAGAAAAACCACCATAAATGGAAGAGAATATGGTTATAGCTTTAAAAGGAAGGAATGAAGGAATTAAGGTTGACATTCCAAATTATGGTAGAAGTTAAAAACTAGAGGAGTTGATAGATTGGATGAACATGGAGATGTTATTTGAATGGAGAAATATGAGAGAATACAAGAAGGTAAAGTTTTCATGCATAAATTTTTAGGGTCATGCAATGATTTAGTGAGATAACCTATAGAAATAAAGATAAATAAAAGGTAAAGAGAAGATCAATTAATGGAAAAAGATGGAAAATAAGTCAAGCGAGAAATTTATTCTTGTGGATTATGCATAAAACCTATACAAAAGATTTTAAAATTTGAGGTAGAAGTATCATAGTATACAATAATATACATATGAGTTTTATAAGATTTCTATATGTGTGGAGCATGATGAAACAAAAGAGCAAATGACTGCAAGGTGTGTAAATGGTTTGATGTTTTCTATTCAATATTAATTAGGAATTAATAGAAAACTTTTCATGGAATAAGTTTATTACTTACTTTTGAAGGCATAAGAGAAACAAAATAGATATAATTTTAGAACATATATTGGAGCAAGAAGAGGAAAATCCCTTCTAATAAGGGGAAGAGGTGGATTTAAAACAAATAGATGTGGATTTGATACCACTAGAGGAGAATCATAATGTGGTGGAGAAAGACAAGAATATAATAGGCAAGGGTTTCAATACTAGCAAAGAGGAAGAGGATTTTAAAGAGGATAAAGCTATGGTGGTGGTAGAGGATGATTTACAAATCAAAACATATATTATGTTTGTTATATATGTGGAGAAGAAGGACATAGATCATTTGATTTTACACACTACCAAGATTAATAAAGGAGGTGAGAGGATCACCCAAGAGTGAATTTATTTGAAGCTAAAATAGAAGAGATAAATATTGAAGTTACAACAAAAAATATTGGAGAAAATATCATGATGAGAAGAACAATGATTGATCCAAGGAAAACATATGTTCAGAATAAATAAGTTGATAATGCATGATGCAAATAAATATATTTCAAACAAGGTGTACTTTACGAGTTAATATATGTAAAGCAATTATGGATGGTGGTAGTTGTGAAAATATGGTTTATAAAGACATGATTGAGAAACTAGGTTTTCAGTATGATAAACATCATAATCCTTATCATATTTCATGGTTTAAGAAAGGGAACGAAGTTAAAATAGATAAAATGTGCTTAATCAAGTTTTCTATAGGTAAAAGTTACTAAGATGGAATATGATGTGATGTAATACCAATGGATGCATGCCATGTGTTATTGGGAAGGCCATGGTAGTTTGATAAAAAAGAAGTTCATGATGGAGAAAATAACACATATAATTTTTGGAAAGGTGGTATGAAGGTAGTTTTGATACCTATTAAATAATAAGGGAAGGATAAAATCATGTTGACTAGAAAATAATTTATTAAAGACATGAAGAGACAAGGTACTGTTATGTATTGTAGTAAAGAAAGAAGACATAGAAGTAGTGAAAATACTAGTAGAATAAAAAATAGTGTTGAAATAATATGAAGATGTTATAAATAATTAGTTACTTTATGGTTTACCAATAAATATAGATATTTAACGTTATATTGATTTGATTACAGGATTAGCTCTACCCAATCAACTAGCTTTTAGGATGAGTCCAATGGAACATGTAGAATTGGATAGTAGGTTAATGAGATAGTGAGGAAGGATATAGTAAGGGAGAGAATGAGTACATGTGAAACAACATATTTGATTACTCTAAATAAATATGGAGGGTGGAGGATGTGTGTGGATAGTAGATCAATCAATGAAATTACAATCAAGTCTAGATTTCCTATACCTAGTTTAGATGATATGATGGATGTTCTTGTATGAGAAAAATATTTTACCAAGATTGATATAATGAGTGGTTACTATTATAAAAAATAAATTGACCCTAGGAGAAGGTTGTTCAGACCTCTACAAATTTTATTAAACATGGGATTACCCCTAGACCTATGGATTGCCTATAATAGGGTAAACCTCTAAGTTGAAGGGATAACTCCCTTTGATGAATAACTTAGGCTCATACACTACTTGCTTGATTGGAAAAGGGAATAAATAACTGAAATAAACCTAAATATAGTGTTAATGCACCAAAATTTGTTGACCACTACCATACATTACACATCACATGATGACCTATAAGACAACATGAACATACACATATCCTAGTATGAACATACTGCATAAATGTTTTGTATAAGGGTGAGTCATTTTAAAGATAAAAGGGAAGAATAATTACACTTTAAAACCCACAAGATACCCTTAATGACACCAAATACAACTTGACATAGATAAACAACCACATGAAGCAAGATAAATAAAACACAAATAGGGTTATATACATCTTTACTTGATAAGATTGACCATTTAGATATTTATAATTGAATGTAGTAATATAACAAGGTAAAAAACTATTTTTTTATTGATAAAAGGTAGAAAAAATGGGTAGGGATTCACCATACCCAGGTAGAGGATACATTTCAAAGAAAAAGTGGCTCAATATATAACACAAGTATGAGAGAAGAGAAGAAGAGAGAAGGAGAGAGAGGGTAGAAAAGTGTCATGTGAGTTAAAATAAAGAGAGGAGTTAAGGAAATACATCAATAGATCACAGATGACATGTCTTTCTCCTCTTCAGATGATCTGACTCTCCAAGTTGCATGGGAGTTGAATTGTTTGTTTGACACCTTGACTAACTATTGAAAACTTCCCTTCTTCTTGACACATTGAAGGACAAGTGGAATTATTGGTGGTTAGATAAATTTATCCAACATGTTATTTTTCTCTTGACAACTCTCAATTGTCCCCAATAGGTTCTCTTTGACACATCACCTCTTTTTCATGCAAGGTGCCTAGAGAGTTTTTCATCTCCTTAGGTCTATTTTGAAAACAAGTGTCAAAACTTGGTTTCAGTTAATTTATCTCATCTAAAATTCATGGATTTCATATTTTACTCATTTAATACCTTAAATAATCCATTTTTAGGACTCAAACTAGCCTTATTAGGTCATTGTCAACCAAAAGCCTCAATTAGGCCTCATTCTTTGTATCTTTTTTTAATGCAAACCTCCTTGTTTATAAGAAAGTATAGAATGTGCTAAGAATATAATTAAATATTCCAATACTTTTTATGGCCTTAAAATTGTATACTTTTTATGGCCTTAAGAGAAGTGTATAAACCATAAAATAAATTATGTAATAGAATTTTAAAATATTTTAGGCTAGTTTATTTTATGGTTTATTCTCACAGTTTATTCTCACAGTTTACATAATTTATTTTATGGTTTATACACTTCTCTTAATAGTCTTGAAACTCATAGCTCTCATCAACCTAACCGTTTGAGGTTACTTCTATTAATAAGTTAAAGGTGGTTATTGAAAGAGTTGTGACTATATACAAGGATTTCAAGGCCTAAAAATAGTAATTATATATTTTTAAATGGATATTTATCTTGTTTTTTTTGTGTCTTAAAAGTCTTTTAATTCCTTGGAAACTCAAGACCTCATCAACCTCCCTGTTTGAGGTCACTTCTCTTAACAAGTTGTAGGTGGTTGTTGAAAGAGTTGTGACTTCATACAAGGCTTTCTAGGCCTAAAACCATTCTTATATATTTTTAAATGGATATTTATCATGTTTTTATGGTTTATTAAAATAATTTTAATGCCTTGAAAACTCAATACCTCATCAAACTCCTTGTTTCAAGGCCAAAACTCTAACTCAACTAACTATAAGAATGAATTAGGGTAGAACTAACTGTGTTTATGGCATTGAAGATATTAAAAACTCATTCAAAACCTCTTAAAGTAGTTTTTTTATATTTTTTATGGTGTTTTGAGACATATAAATGTCTTGAAGCTCTAAATTTTCATCCACTTTACTATTCAAGGTCCATTTCCTCACCTAGTTGGTTGTAGGTGCATATTTGAAGAGTTGACTATGTTAAAGGTCTTCAATTAGGCCTTTTCAAGCCACCCTATGATATATATAGATCTTATCATTAATTAAGAAATATTTTTACATACATTAAAGACCACATCTAACATTTTCAAATCATCTTCAACTCTATGTTCACTATTCTCACCTATAGTCCTATATATGGCTCTTACTATGTTAGTTAGCTTTGGTCTTCAAACTCTTGACTATATCTGCTTGGAGATCCTATTTATTCCAATCCCATTTTCAAATTTATACACCATATTTTTTCATGTATTGATGAACTTCATGAGACATTGACAACATTAGATTTACCTCAGTTGTAGACCTATAGGCCTATAGGTAATAGAGACTACAACTTATGCTTGAAACTTTGAAGGAATACAAGACATGACTATGAGATTGAAAGTTCATTGTCCCTTTCATTAAATCAACATATTTAACATGAAAACACAATCTCAAGCTCCTAGAAATGCATATAAAAAAAACTTACAACTCAGTCTGCTATTAGCTTTGTAAACCATCAAAGACACCTTGCTCAAGATGACTAATTTGAGTATTGAATGAATGGACCTAGGAGAAAACTTTTATACTTATTTTATAGGTGAATAATATATGGAAACATAATGAAAAGACATCCAAACATGTTTTGAGCACAAACCTTTATGGTTTGAATGCAAACCTATAATTCTACCTTGAAAACCTCTCTTACATGGATATTTACATTCATTAAATGACTTGTACCTTTATGGAGAGCATGAAAAAGACTTAAAAAACTTTATATTATTTTTGAAGACACATAAAAACATTCTCCTTTAGAAAATATTCCACTATTTTGCCTAGAAAGCTCCAGAAAGACACCTAGCATGGTTGACTAGCTAATTTTAGACCCTTAACTTCTTAGAAATTATTTATAAAAGTGATGGGATTAATATTATTAAAAATACACAAATTTTTAATTTTACCAAGACAATAATCAATTCTCAAATTTTTATACTCTGACCTTCTCTCTCTTGGTCGTACCATCCATTTCAATTTTGCCTATATGAGCTTGTAAAAACGTTGATAAGAGAGATATGATGTTTTTGGATCCCTATGACCTTTTAAATACTATATAATCACTATTTTGGACCTAAAAACACTTGATCATGCTAAAAACCTTATTTATCTACATATTTTCTCTCCTCCCACATTGTACTTTATTGGGAAGCCCCTAAAACTAGTTTTACTTGATCATAACTAACTATTAATGACTTGAAACTCTTTGGTCCATACCATGAAATATTTTAAGAACCCTATTGACCTCAATTTAACTTTGAGACATTTTTAAAGGCACCACAAATGACCCTTTTAACCATTTTTGACTCAAGAGACTCAAATAGACCAAAACACATAAAAGAGACTTACCTTAGTATTTCCAAATCTACCTTAATAAATGCTAATAAGGTATTTTGGACTCAACTAGGACCTCCTACATCAACTAAGGTTAAAATTTTTTACTATAGGGATCCTATTTTGACCAAAGGGATCAAAATTGGATAACAAATTGGTGACTCATAGGGGTAGCATGCCTGCTATGCTAACTAGACCAGTAGCCTTGTCCTTCCATTGGGATATGGAGTCAATTACATGCCAAGATAACAAGATCATAACTTGAAACTTGACCAACAAGACAAATTGATTACCTTAAAAACACAACAAACTAAGACACACACACAAAATCAAATAAAGGAAGACACACACATGTGCTAACTAAGTAGATAGGGAACACAATAAGAACACAAGTAAACTAGACTATATAGAAACTAACCTAAAGAAAACTTTTCCTCCTAGATAAAAGCATAATATTTTACCATATATTTCTCCATGAGATGAAGTTGTGCATGATTCAAGTTTTATTTTGATCTTGTTCTTGATGTCTTTAATTACTTTATTCTTACCACTCTCTTTGGCATGATCTCCAATGCAATAATACCAACTAAAACATATCACCTATGAAGGTGAATTATTCTTGTGACTTAACTATCTTCTCATGATACTCTTTGGATAAAACTTGACTCAATGATGCTTCATCAAAACATGGTCTCTTTGTCATTCATGGCATATTGAATAACATCATATTTATTATCAGCTAAAAACTTATAAATATCTTCAAATAGATTTACATACTCATACTCATCCCCATCTTCATCTTATTTCTCATTTTGTACTTGATCAAATTCAACTTGTTCACTTTAAGATTTTTAAAATTTAAGGTTGGATACCACTTCAAAAATCTTGGTACTTTGGAAGCTATCATATTGTACTTCAAGAGGTAAATCATCTTCAATAATGTCTTCAACTTGGATAGCAAGAAGTGTAGGTTTTTTAAGGACCTCAAATTATCCACATATCTAATTGAAAATTTACCATAAGTCATCTTATTCCATGGAAGTAGCAACAAATACATATTCTATTATATTTTTAGATTCAACCTCTTGATCATTCTCATGAATATCAACCAACTCACTTGATGTGATGTCCTTCTCAAGCACATCCTCTCTCATGTCTTGATCAAGATCATTATGAATAGTTGCAACATGGTCTAGATGTTCTCTTTATTCACTCAGTAAGGTTGACTTTTTATTATCTTCACTAAGGGGAGTCCTTATAGTGAACTCTTCAGCATAGACACTTGCATCATCTTCTTGATCAGCTACAAGTTTAGCTTGATCTTATTTTCTAATCTCCCATAGTATGGGTTATCCTTCAAGAAGGGATGAGGTGAGAGGGTGGTGAAAAATTTCATGTGTTGGAGAGAGAGGATGAGGTGTGATTGATGTTTCATGAATGGGCATGGGGATGGAGGGATCAATCTTGAAATTTGGGTTTTTGGAAATGGGATATTTTTGAAGGAATTCTTGAATGGAAAGAATGTTTAATTGGGATATATACATTTTATTTTATTCAATAATCACCTTACCTTTCTCATATCCTTCTTGAGGATCTTCAAAAAATTCAACTTCATCTTTCACCTTCTAAACTAAGGCCTCTTTTTTACATTTAAATTATTCTTGGATAAATTTCTATGAGGAAACAACTATATGTTATTAAGGAGAGGGAAATGAGGCTTTAATAAAAACAAGGTCTTATTTTTTGACATTAAATTATTGGTCTTCACTCTCTTCATCTTTATTTCCCCAATACTTCACTACTTGGTTACAAGTTAAAACTTTGAAGCTATTATGCTCTTTTGAGGATTGGATTGGCTCTCTTGGAGGATCATATTTAGGATAGTGAATGGTTTCATTAGGAAAAGGATCATAAAATAACTAATATGGAACACAAGAAGACAATTAAAGAGGGGAAGGAGAGACTTGTATAGGTTCATATTATTCCACAAGAGTTGGCATGGTATAATTAGTAACCATAGTCCAAGAAGGCCTCCAAGATGAAGATACATTTTTTTATTGATGGATAATAGGTGTATCTTGAGGAGGAATTAGAGTCGAAGGAGGTGTACTAAGGATAGGGGATGATGATTAGGGTTTCTTATATTGGGTCTATTTATTATCCCATCTCTCTAATATATTTATTGACCATTGGATAAAGGTTCTCATTTCACTCAAATCATCACTCATAATGTATTGGGTTTCCTCTCCAATTGATATCCACTTATCCATAAACATTTGAAATTATTGTATAATCTTCTTTATGAGATGAAAATGGATCATATTAAGATATCTATCCCATTTTCTCATTACCTCTTCTAATTTTAACATATTTGGTTTGAGTGCCAACAAATATATGGTATGAGATTGGAAGGGACCTTTATAAGACCTCATTTTATTTTATTTTGTTTCCTCTTAATAGCTTGGACTTCTTCTCTAAGATTCTTACTCACATCTTATTATTCATGATATATTTCTTCATAAAATTCTTCATAAGGTTGTTCAACAACATCATGATCATATGGAGAATGAATAGGCTGACCATAGGGCTGTCATATCTCATAGGGATAACAAAAATCATGATAGGGATGTTGAGGAACATAGTATGGGTCATGACAAGGTTGGTAAGGAGGTTTATAATAGGAAGTCTCATCATATCTAGCCATACCAACTTCATTAGTCAAATGAAACACCATATTTTTAGAAAATTATTTTAAAATATGTACTTGGGCTATTTATGACCAATTTATTACATTTGGAGTCACCATTGATGTTTGATGAATGCCTCCAAAGGATTATAGGAGGAAGAACACACAAAAATTCCTTCCACTCTTTTGGACCTTAAGTCCCACTGGGCATGTCATAACTATTATAACCAAAGTTTTCACCCTATGAGAAGGCTATTCATACCTATCCAAATTTGGTTAAGCATGGGATTACCCCTAGACTTGTGGGTTGTCTATAATAGGTGTAAAAATATAGGTTGAAGGGTTATCTCCATTTGATGAATCACTTAGTCTCACACAATACTTAATTGCTTAGGTAAGGGAAGAAATAACTAAAATAAAACTAAGTATATTGGTGATGCACCAAACTTTTATTACCACTACCACACATTTCATAATACACTATGACCTAAAAGACAACATAAACATACACATATCCTAGAATAAACCTAGTGCATCAATGTTTTTTTAAGGGTAAGGAATTATAAGGCTAAGAGGGGAGAATAATTCCAATTAAAAACCCACAAGGTACCCTTTATGACACCAAATATAACCTAAAATAGAGAAACAACCACATGGGGCAAGATAAATACGACACAAATAAGGTAATATACATCTACACTTGATAAGATTGACCATTTAGAGATATATCACTATATGTAGTCATTAAATGAGGTAAAAAATAATTTTTTTATTTATCAAAGATAGAACAAATGGGTAGGGATTCACCATACCTAGGTGGAGGATACATTTCAAGGCCAAAGTGGCTCAATATATAACACAAGTGTGAGAGAAGAGAAGAGGGTAGGAAAGAGAGGGTAAAAAAGTGTCATGTGAATTATAATCAAGAGAGGAGTTATGGAAATACCTCAATATGTCCTAGATGACATGTTTTTCTCCTCTTAAAATGCTCCAACTCTCCAAGTGATGTGGGAGTTGAATTACTTGTTTGGCACCTGAACTAGCTCTTGAAAACCTCCTTTCTTCTTGACATGTTGAAGGACAAGTGTCCTTATTTTTGGTCATATTAGTTTTTCCTACATGTTTTCTATGCTCTTGGAACTTCTCAACTAAATCCAATAGGTTATATTTTACACATCACCTCTTTATCATGCAAGGTGTCTAGAGGGCTCTTCATTTCCTCAGGCTTATTTTGTACACAAGTGTCAAAACTTGGTTTCAATTACTTCATCTCATAAAAAATTCATGTATGGAATATTGGACTCATATAATACCTACAAAAATCCATTTTGAGGTCTCAAACTAGCCCAAACAAGTCATTGTTTATGAAAAGCCTCAATTGGGCTTCATTCTTTGTAGCTTTTTTTTGCAAACCTCCTTATCTGGAAGAAAGTAAAAGAATTTTTTGAGAATATAAGGGCATATTATAGTACTTAGTATGGATTTACAACACCATGTACAATTTCATTCTTTGAGAGTGAGTGAAGATGTCCTTTTCTACCCTTTATCTCTCTTAATTAGGCCTCCATGCCAAGAGAGTGAAAAAAAATTCTACATAATCCCCACACATTCCAAACCCAAAATAATAAAATTTATTAACTTATTAAACATCCTCCTTGACCTCCATGTCAAATTTGATATTCTAGCTCATTATACAAACCTAAAAAATAGAAAAACTTAGTGGTTTTAATCCTATTCCATACAGTTATATAAAACATCATACTAACCAATAGCATGGGAGGATTCTCATTTGAGTATTTAAAATTTCATGGATGATTTAGAATTCCATCTCATCCATTTGGAGGCATGAAAGTTGATTTATCTCTCACCTAGTTTTTATGGCTCTCCTTAGTAGCCTAAAAGTAATTTGGGTTCTTAAGGAAGACTCATAAAGATGGATTTATGAATCCTATATAATTTCATTTGGTTAATAAACTTTCCCTAGGATCCCAAGGTCCCATGCATCATGTGTGATCCATACCAAGAAAATCAAGATGCCTTATTAGCTGGAAATAAGCATTATAAGAGAGGTGAGAAAGTTTTAGGTCTATAGGTGGTTCTCCTAAGTTAATTTTGGTCTCCAATGACCTCCATAAGGTATTTAACATCCATATAAACACTTTATAATGGTTTTCCAACAACCCTCCTTCATGAAGTCTCTCTATACTCTTATTATCCTGTGCCTAGGATTCTTGTGTTAGTCTATCAATTATACCCTAAGATACCTATTTCATCTTTTTATTTATATATAAAAAGTATAAAAATTTATTAAATTATTTTTACATGTTTCCATCCTTATCAAGGTTATCAATTTCTCATTCAAATCTACCACCTTTCTTTCAAACATGACTATCTAGTGAGCCTGTGTATGCACCCAGCATGTGTATGATTGTGTAGGGTCTACCAAATATGTTTTCACTCAAGATGTGTCTAAGGATCATGAAATAATTTTCACACATTATACCATTATACTGAAATTCATTACCTTCCCTTAGAAATTCTTTCATTCTCTCTTAAAGTAAACCTAGATTTCTCAAGAATAGGCAAGTTGTAAGTTTCATGTATTGGCTGTGTGTACACAAAATGACCTTATAACCCCTCTTGGTCACTTCCTCTACTTCCAATGACTAAATAAAATTTATTCCTTTCCTAAATTTAAAAAAAACTTATACAAACCTCTGTCTCAAGTTTTGAAAACCATGGTTATCCAAACAAACATATAGGTGATCAATGGCCTATAGGTGTGTTCTCTTGAGATGGTCTACCAACTTGGTTTTTCAAGAATCCTTATACACAATAATTGAAAATATTCAATATTAATGTGATATTTATTATTTTTATACTTCCATAAATATTTCAATCTCTATGTTTTCATCAACCTATTTTGTCTCAAGGCATCTTTCACTCTTGGCTAGCTGGTTGTAGGTGCACATATGGAGAAGGTCCGACTGTAAGAATGAATTAGGGCAGAAATGAGAATGTATATGACCCTATATGTCATATAATCACCCTATTTTTTTTTCAAATGATCTACCATCATGTTTTTTATGGTTTAGACACTTCTCTTAACAATATTACAACTCAGAGCTCTCATCAACATAATTGTTTGAGGTCACTTCTCTTAACAAGCTGTAGGTGGTTGTTGAAAGAGTTATGATTACATGAAAGGATTTTTATAACTAAATCCAATATTATATATATTTTTTAATGGATATTTATCTTGTTGTGATGGTGTCTTAAAATCCTTTTAATGCCTTATAAATTTAATACCTCATCAACCTCCCTATTTGAGGTCACTTCTCTTAACAAGCTATAGGTGGTTATTGAAAGAGTTGTGGCCATATAAAAGGCTTTATAGGCCTAAAAAAATCTTATATATT
>JARHVA010004865.1:180000-260000 GCA_037957365.1 Torreya grandis
CATATTTATATGATTTCCATGGATAAGATGATGAATTTTAATAAGTATATTGGTAGCTACATATATCAAAAAAGAATAAAATATAGTGGAGGTTATGGATAAGAAGATATTAAACACAATCCAAGGAAGTTATGATAGGTATTTGATATAGTTGGAAGGAATAGAGTAGGAAAAAACACTTGGATTATATGATGGGTGATGAATAATATTAATAAGAACAAATGGCAGCAGTACAATTAGAGCAACTCATAGGAGCTGAGTTATTTTCAACTAGAGGATAATGACGCAAAAAAAGAGGTAGAACTTCTGAATATTCATGCCAAAATAACCATATAAAAAATTTCAATGCTTTCATAACTTGCCCTTCTAGTTATGGGATTTTTTTGATGTTTCAATAGGTCATACATGACCATTTGAGGGTATGAAATTATAGTTTAATTTTATTTATACATTTTTTCTAAATTTAAAAATTGTCTATTTTTATAACCAAACTTGAAATTCAGTTGAAATTTGTTCAATAGGTTAATTTTAGTTATTAGTTCTATTTTTAAAATTTTTAGAGTTGTGTGGTCTTAAACGTGAAAGTTACTAAAAATAGTAGCTACTAAAAATAACAATTTAAGTTTTATTTATTTTTAGAGTTCCGAATTTTGCATGTCAACTCTAATTTTGAGTTGAGGATTATTTATACATGTTTTGTAAGTATTTGAATAATTCAATATGAATAAATACATGTTATTTTTTCATAATATTTACCTATTGGTAATTTATTTATTTTTATAGTATTCAAGTTAATTATTTATTTATTTTCCTAATACCATTTTCTACCTATTTATTTAAATTCATTGAATATCTGTGAATTGGTTTTCAACATTTATTTTTGAAATTTATTTTACAGTTCTTTTATTTTTCTTATAAATTGTTTTTTTTGTTTTAAAACTAATTTTTTATTATTATTATGGGCCAAGGGATTGTTTGTTTTACTGACACCATCATGTGAAGGGTACTGCCCTAATACTCAAGCCATTATACAACATTAAACCTAGAGTTTAGTTTACACATACCTCATGGTATTTTATAAACATCTATGATTCCATTTTTATTGAGCAAGAGACCATCAAACTATTTTTTTTTGTGATTATGAGAGGAGCCTATTAGCTAGGGAAGTTACTCCCATTATATCCTGAGAAATAGGGTTAGTAGGATACAAGAATAGTTTAACATCTATAGTTAGTGACCTAAAATATTAGGCCAACACTAATTTATGAAAGAGAAAGTATATTTGAGATCCAATAATATAAATCAAATCATTTTAGTATGTCTCCTTGCTATTATTTTTGAAAATTAGTTAGATGTAATTTGCTTCCTAATTTGATTGTTATATTGTAGATTATATCATCCATCTCAAATTATTTAATGATGGGTTATTACTACATTAACAATCATGATACAATAATATGTTTGATTAAATACCACATTCCTTATTGTTAGATATATTTACATAAAAATTGACATCATTACTAGGCATGATGATCTTCAATTTTACTCCAATCCACCTACATCCAACATGTTGGGACATATTTCAATGCATACCCATTTATTATCACACATGTTTAGGCATATTGTGATACATATTAATTTAAGTATTTCACATGTTGGGGAAACTTGGGATGCCCATTATTTTCTTGTTGCACTGGTTGTGACACATATTAATCCCCATCTTTCCCTTCATAGACTCTTTAGAGGAATTTTACAATGGTCATCCTCACTTTCTCACCTTATTAATACCACATACTTATAATGAGGTATAATTCAAGAATATTTTGCATCTTACACATAAACATATTTTACTTCAATAAATATTTTAAGATAAATCCTCTGTATTTCAGATGTTTTGATTTGATGTTACATTATCTTTAGCATATATTTTACTTGTTATTTTGTTTTAGGTTATTTAATCTCTTCACACTTTTCATACTTGGAAGAGCTTTAAAATTTTTATGATCACATTTATAATAAGCCATTGATGTCTTTTCAATTCCTAGATATCTATTTACCTCCTATTTTGGGATGTTTTATTTCAATTATAGTCATCCTTAGTTTATTTTATGGATATGTGGTAGTAATTTGGTATTTTATTTCAATTATATTCATACTTAATTTCCCTTATGGATCTTTGTTATCACCTTTAGGTTTTTAGTACTCAAGTTCCTTCTTTTTTTGGATGTTATGGTCTTTTATTTTTCATTTTTTTCCTTTCTTGCATGTTACAAATGGCCTTAGTTTACCTTTTGGGTCTTTGATATCACCTTCAAGTTTTTAATACTTGAATCACTTCCATTTTATGACATTGTGATCATTTATTTTTCAAAATTTCCTTTCTTGCATCTTACAGTTAGCCTTAGTTTCCATTTTAAATCCTTCGTATCACTTTTGTGGTTTATTACTCCAATTTATTTTTTGATGTTTTGGTATTTTATTTTCATAGTATTAAATTTATCATATGATTATTTCTAGCCTTAGTTTAACTTTTGGTTCTTTGGTATATTTTTAAAATTATCCCTCCTTTTGGGATGATTTATCCTATCATTTCTTATGTTGAACCCTTTGTAGGTTAGTATTAATTATTCATTGACATAAATACTACGTTTTCTATTTCATACCATTTACATTATTAGGTTTCCATTTAAGATATTTGACTAAAATACTCTTGTACTTTCATATCACTTTATTTTCCTAGTTGCTTATAAATCAAAACTCTCCCTTTTTATGGCCATATAATATAAAATCTTAATTATATAATAATTTTGAACATGGATAGATATTACATGATCCCCATACTTCCCTTTAATTTCTATTGAGGTAAACTTAGGTCATTTTTGAGATTTCACTCTTTTATATGGAGAAAGTCTAGGAATATTTAGGAATCTTAGTTTTTAGGTTCTCTTTAACATTTATGGATAGGATATCTTGTGTTAATCCTACTCAACACCCATTATTGGTTTTCTAAATCGATATGTAGAAATAAAGTATAAAAATTTAAACTCATTAAAAATCCATACCATTTTAAGAAAATCATTGCTAAAAGGCAAAATAAAATTCATGAAAATTCAAATCACACCAAAGGATGCAATCTTTTTCCTAGCACAACACCTATTCTAGTAAAATTTAAGACTCCATAATTGGACTCATGGTAGAGTTAAGGTCTATAGGGGTAGACTGAGGTATAAGGTCTCATACTTATCTATATTTTATATATTATGGCTCCACCTAATATATCATGAAAATATCTGATCTTCAAAATAGATTGATGAATATAAAGGCATCCTAAAGAATGGGGAACACATTATGAGAAGGTAAGATCCCTTTTAATTTTAATTCATACTACCCTTCCTAGGATGATATTTATAATTCATTATTTATCCCAAGATATTTCTTATTAAGTATGTTTTTTTAGGGCCATTGGTGTTGAAATAATTTCAGTCTTTCCAATAGGATTAAAGTGTCTTGTTTCTTGTAAAGACCATGTTTTTAGCTTGGTGATACCTTTATTTCCCTCACACCAATTTTATCCTAAATAGGAAGGTTAATTTATAGATATCTTACATATATTTTATTTCCTATGCTTTATTTATTTTAGAAATGGTAACATTATGATGACTTTAAGTGTTTTCCATGTTAGAATATAATTTTCATCTTTCAATTATTGTGAGATGCTCTCTTAGTCATTTCCATATATTTCTAAGCTTTATCTTATTTTGTTTGAGACCTTTATTTTTATGTTAAATTTTTGTAGGCAATCTATCTCATTTTCTCCTTACATGCCTTCACACTTTCATGTTTCACATTTTTATAGGTGTCATATCCCTACATTAGCTAAAATTATTTGGGGAACAAATTAGGGGATAACTACTTTAATGTTTTTCCTTAGTGGAAATATTATTTTCATACTTGTTTTTATTAGCTACAATTGGATTATAGCCAATTGTTTACACCGTTAGTTTTTTCATCAAAGCATTTTATTTTATTTTTTTGAATTTATATCTCTTGTCTTAGTGTTAGAAAATTACTGTTATTCAATAAACTTATTATTTTAATAGGATTACCTTTTAAATTTGATAAATAATTAGCTAAGTAATTTGAATAATTATTGAGGTAAAAAAACCTAAGACCTAGGTTTAGTACAAGCTAATAATATTAAAATAAATTGAATATTTCCATATTCTTATAGTAATTGCATGGAATGATTGAATTGGAAAATATTTGAGTTAAGAGTAAAATTTATTGATACTTTAGTCAAGGTCATGGCCATGATTGTATTGGTTGTCATGATTAGTAAAAGGCACTTTTGGCTCATGATGGGGCTATGAGCACATCACATTATAGTTAGCATTTGAATTTTAATTAGATTATTACAATAATATTTCCAAACTAGTGTGTCTCATTGACCATTTTTATTAGGTTTTCCTTGGTACATAGGGTAGAGAGTAAGGAATAATATTAAATAAATAATTATGGGTTCCCACCCTCAGGCATACACGTTATTTTCCACCATAAAATTGGTGATATCAAAATTTAATATCTGCTCTCATAGACATTATTACCATCAATGATTGTGGGATCTTACATTGATCGAATGGTGGTTTGGAGCATATTTTTGAAGAATGTGATGGTCTAGAATGAATTTTAAGTAGAAGAACAATTAAAGGAGAGATAAAACAAGGAAAGTTTTTGAAGATGAAGCCTAGTCTCTAGTTATAAGTGGTTTTATCTTCCCTCCTTGTTAAGATTTTGTTCATTGGTTTCTTGTAGAAAGTATGACAAATTATATTTATTTTAATACCATATTTAGTGTATAAAACCATATATGTATACTTAGGCATATGTATATGAGTTTATACTTTGGCTTAGGAAATAATTCATATACATAAAACATTGCATATTTATCTTAGGGTTGTTTATTCTCCCTTTGTGGAGGAATGCCCTTTCATGGATAAAATGATGTTGGTATTATGCATCAATTGATGTGATATTGGTATGAAAAGGGATTAAACCCTAGTTGATTGAGTACTTTTTTTGTTTATTTTTATGGTGTGGGATACTAAGAGAATAGTTCTCTTTATCTTATTACAAATTTAAATATAATGTTAGGATAGTGTATGGCATGTAAACTAGATATTATTTCTATAATTTCTTTTTTTTTTGTTCTCTATTATTGAATAATATCCTTATATGGAGGAATGATCTTGAAAGAATAAAATATATAATGTGGAATGTAATTTTTATCAGTTTAGTTGGCACCATGCTTGATTTATATATCTTACTTATTTAAAAGGGGGAAAACCCTAACCCCTAAAACTATGATCTTTTGTGTTCTTTTGTATATTATTTAATACATGGTGATTGTATTGGATTTTTTTCTTGGTGAAATAACTTGTAAATAAATTTTTGTAATAGTGAAAGACTATTATAACATTTTATGGTTAAGGCCCCACAAAAAATATATAATTGTATATTATTTATAGTGTAACATTGATTAATGTATGACTATGATGAACTATAGTGACTTATGGATCTTCTATTATTTTATGATACTACTAATTAGACCCTTGTGTAATATATGTGTCTATTTTATCAACTTAAATTGTCATAAATTAAGGAATTGTTCATCTTTTGTTTGATATTAGTTGGTAGCAGACTAGACCTTTAGGTATGTGGAATCTTGTCAATAAATAAGGATTATTTTAGCCCTTTATCTTTTTAATCATATATTAAATGTTATATATGACTTTTTAGTATTTTAATTAATTTAAAATAATTGTATTACTAAAAGAGTTTTATAATGCTAAAATTACCTTTTATAGTACACATTTGTATCAATTAGTAGGTGGTAGATGGTGGGTTAATGGACTATATTTTACATATTATACTTTGAAATTGTCTAGAAAATGTTTCTATGCATAAATACAATCAAAAATAATAATAGTGTGACTACATATTATTTTTACCTTGATGATTGAGTCTTGGGGAATAATCAAAAGTATGTTGCCCTCATATGATCTTGTTACACAATATTTCAATAATTTTGGCATTATGGAATTACTTGTATCCTAATTTATTCATTAAAATGTTGGGTTGTGTTTAGATTTGCATGAGGTTTCTCCCTCTTTATAGGCCAAATTTTATCTTAAATCAATTTTGGAGTATGTATATTTATGTGATTAGTGGACCTTATTTGAGTTATAAATTCACATTTGGTAATTATGGTTACTAAATGAATGAAAAATTATGATATAAGTTCAATCTTATAGTATGAAACTTATAAAGGTTTTAAAACCATGATAGTACCTTTATATAAATTAATTTTATTGATAATAGATCTAAAATTGATATGATACTTACTACGAAGGGAATTAAGATCACCAACCTTGTGTTGACTTGTCTAATTATAATGCTTTAGTGCATGTGTGTATTTGTTTACAACTAGTTTATGTTTCTCGGTTGAAAATGTTGTTAAATACCTATATATGATTATTGGACCTTGATTGGCATATTACCTTAGGTAATTTTGATGTATGTGTTATATTTCATTGCTTAATTTTATGTAATATGAAAAACTTGTTATTAGTATGATCATTTTTCATACTCATCTCTTAGTATAATATGAGATATTAAATGATTGAGTGGATAGTTATATACACTTTATTTAACCTAAGTTCATCTTATTGTATGATTTATTATGTTGTAAATTTTAAGAACCCAATGAAGATTATGAGTCTGATTAAATTACTATTAACTACAATGTAAGGCTTAAGGTTAGTTATGGTATATCCTTAGTTGAATTTTAACTAAGTATTTAAGCCTTAACTATAACTACTTTGGTAATTTAATATTATTTATTTTAATAATAATTTAGTTTAGTTATTTTTTATTTCATTAATAATGGTAATCAAGTGAGTGATTAATATTAGGGTTTATAATGGTGATAATTTTTATACTCATCATGAATTGTGTTTTATACCATAAACAATTTCTTAAGTAGGAAGAATATTATTTTCCCTTATCAATTGTATGATGTATTATTTCAAAATCATTATGAAAATATTTTACTATGTTGATTATTTGGGATATGCTTGGAATTCATCTATTAAATATCTTGAAATAAAAAATTTAACCTCAAAACTCTTGTTTATACATTGTAAGATATCTTATTTGTTCAATTTCCTTCTAAAGTCTAATTGAATTTAGTGCAATTATATTTAATTTATCATTTTAGTAGTATTAATTACAGCATAATTATTTTATGGTTGTATCATGTAAAATGGAACTTTGTTGGTGGATGGCTATAATACTAATTGATTGTGTAAGCCTATTATGTATGGCTTTAACTTGATAATTGTGATTATTTCTTTTAATGAATGATTGAATTTGAAAAGAAGTTTTTTTCAAGATAGATAAGCATGATAATTTCATAATTAATCCATTAAAATATAGTTTATGTATTTATATAAGCACCATGTGTTTTATTATGATGGTATTATCATAGCTTTTCTCAAATGACATCATAAAAACATGTTGATAGTTATAGGGATATGGTATATGGGTAGTGTGATGGCAATTTGATGCATTATTTTTTTTTGTATAATCATCAACATGTAATACAATGTGTAAATATAAATGCCCTATTAATGAAACCCTAGATTTGTTGTTTTGAATGGTAGTATATACTTGTTCCTAAAAATTATTTATGCATCATGTTTTAGGATATGGTAAATGAATAGAATTATAGGAATAATTATGTGCATATCCATTAGAAAACTTAATATTTTTAGGCACATAACACTATAGTAATATTTATTATAATGTGAGAAACACGGTCATTGACTTGGCTGGTATGAATCATGCTTAATAAGTTATGATTTTTTCCTTAAGTGAGATTGAGTAAAAAATGCATAACTAGTTTCAAATATGGATCCATTATAATAATGGTATTAATATCATGATTATAAATTAAGAGATAAATTAATTACCATAAATAGTGGTACCTCTTCTCGAATGTAATTTGCTATTGTATTATTCACTATCTTATATTGACATTGGTAAAGTGTTATACTCCTTTTTTTGAGATAGTGTAAAATATTTTTATTTTATTTGACCATAGATGTGATTATAATAATAAATGTGTTATTGATTTGATTTAGAAACAAGAAATATTTAATATAGATATTTTTTTGTAATTTTCTTGTATGGATACTTTATATTAGGATTGTTCTTTGTAGTACTCTTTTGTAATAAAATTTATGTTCAATAACTTTAAATAATTTTTTAATAGTATAAGACTAACACATATACATTATATAATATTTAAAAAATGGTAGATACTTATATGCTATATTTTTAATAATATTAACCTTTGGAAGGTTGAGACTTTTTTTAACTCTTCACAAATGTACTACCTGTATCATTGATTAGTAAAAAAGGAGATAATTATTGACAAATTATTTTAAAATAATTATATTGTGATATATTTTAACATTAAACTAGATTAAATCTAAAGAATAAAACTACCTTGTTGGATAAGGAGTCACCCAAAAAACTAGAATATTATTTAGAAAAGAAATATCTGATCTATAAAAGAGGTGATGACAGTCAAATCAAATTTAATCATGTTATTGGTTTTATGATTGGTTATTATAAATTATTTCTCTTTATATAGATTATTTTATAATACCCTAGCACATTTTGAGGTAGGTACCTCATGAATTTTAAATTAGAAAAAAATTATATAAATATGTATGCATTATAGTAAGCCTTTTAACCTCATGCCCCCCCTGATAAACTTTCATACCAAGGGAAGATGAATATATTCCTATACATGATTCATATACTATTTTAATTAGTACATGTGTATACCAAATATGGTTAAAATATATGTATCATGACCCAAAAAGGCCCAAAATTTCACAGGTAATTTTTTTCAATCTTGACACTAGAATATTCAATCCCATTTTTATATTTTTGTTTTCTTGGGTTCTTCATCTCAACTAATGGATTTATAATTTTCCTTTATAAATTTTTTATTCATTATATTTTTTCATTGATTTTTCATTTACATCCATTTATTGACTATCATGAGTACACTCCCATTAATTTTAGTCCAATTTTTAGCCTTGTATCTTTAGGTTTTTTAAATTTAATTATTTCATCCACCATGATTGAGACTATGGTATTTAGATGAATCATTTATGCATAAATATAAGTTAATGTTTGTATATGTGAATTTTCATTATTCATTTATTATATTTTATTTATAGCTATGCTCTTTTTTGTTTTTATATATCTTTCCTAAATCACCATCCAATGTTAGAATATTATGACACTTGATGTGCTTCAAGTGGGGTGTATGAATACACTAGGTTTTTTCAGTTTCATCACTTTACAGATGGTTTATATTTCATGGGATTATTAATGCATAAATATACCTAATGAACATCCTAATAAGTGTACTATGATTGGGGTGGTATATCTTCATGATGATTTTCTAGATATTTTTGAATTTTATTTATTCATACCTTTATTATTATTGGTCCAGCCTTCTCCATGTATCTTTCCATCTTACCACTCCATCTAATTTTCTTATATATATTATATACACCCTATACTCATACCTTATTATCTCTAATAATATATTATTTTTCATACCTTTAGTTCCCATACTTTATAATCGTAGCCAATATAGTTCTAAGTCTAGTCTCTATCAGTTTTACTATATCAACATTGATAAGATAAATATGTGTTAGGAAACATCCTTTCTAATTATATAAATCTAGATGATACCATCAACTTAGCATTCAAGGTCAATTTTTTGTTTAGAGTCATATATATTCACAACACTCATATACTTTTTTGACACTCACATTTATTATCTTAAGTAGTAAAAAGAGGATTTAAAGGTTAAAGTATTATTATTTGAGGTTTTATCTTGCTTAAAGGTATTTGAAGATCAATAGGATTTGTGTTGAGGATGTGTTATAGTATTTGGAATACAAAACTAAGGATATATAGGTATTATTCATACCATTTGAGGTCTTCATCATAAAAAATATTTGATAAATTCCACTTAATCCAAAGGGGAGATTAATGTGGTAACAATTCAACCCAAATAAAAGTATCTCTATATTTATTCTCTTTTCATTATTTAGTTAATATATAGATTTATTTGTATATTTTATAGTATATTCATTCTTTTTTATCCTTTATTATGATATTCCTTATACCAAATAATATGATATAACTAAAATATTGGTTAGGTTTTATATTATCACCTTAGGTTGCATATATTTCTCATTTGTTGATTAATGCACCACTTACTTTCATATTATTTTATTATGTTACAAGTATATTAGATCTATGTTACCCTTGTTCATAATTTCCTTTCAAGACATATCCTTATTATATTTTCTATACACCCATTTGTCATCATTTCTATATCATCAAATTACTTCAGGATATACTTAGTTCCATACCTCATATTTTATGCATAGGATTTGGAACCCTATATATTTTTTATTGAGTGTGGACTTCCCCCATATATATATATATATATATATATATATATATATATATATATATATATATACATACACACATACATACATATACATATATACATATACATATACATATATATATACATATACATATATATATATATATACACATATATACATATACATACATATACATACATACATATACATATATATATAGGCATATACATATATCTATCTATATATACATGCATACATATATATATACATATATACATATACACATATATATATATGTATATATATACATATATATATATATATATATATATATATATATATATATATATATATATGTATATCTATATAAATATATATATATATATATACATATATATACATATATATATATATATATATATATGTATATATGTATCTATATGTGTATATCTATATATCTATATGTGTGTGTATGTGTGTATGTATATATATATATATATATATATATATATATGATTTTTATTGATCATCTTATTATGTCGATATAGATTCCACCATCCGTGCAAAATCATGAAGGTTGGGTGCTTCCATTACCTTAGTATCGTCAAGGATGGTCACCACCATCATTATATAAATATCCATGTTAGGAACCACACTCATTATAGGATCAATAAAATTGGGAACATGAATCACTTTAGAAGAAGTATGGGGGGTATCCTAGTTAGTTTAAAGGATGGGGATCATTATAGAGACAAGTAAGATATTTTGGTGGCTATTAAGGCACAAATAAGGAAATGAAAATAGTAACAACCCATCACCTATTATTATTCTTAGATATGAGTCTAATTACATGAAATTTACCAATTAATACACAATCAAAAACCTACTATGCTTATTTTAGAGTCTTAGTGTAACATAACATTAATGATTATCCATAGTTGGAGAGATAAAGTAAATACAAAATAGTATCCAATGTTAATATGGTAAGCACCTGAATAAATAAGGAAGTCTTCATAGAGGTTTTCACTTGAAATAAACATAGGGAAAATGGATTCCCTTACTAGATATTCATATAGATAACCTAATCATTAATATGTGAAAAGACAAGTATCCATCTCATGTGAGGGGGAATGTGTTAATTAATTAATCAAGCCAACTATTACTATAAATAAAGGCCAAGGATGTAAATGATTAAAATGTTAAGATAATAAAAATTTAGATGTATAGATATATTTTACACATATTTCAATAGGATGGAGTAGTGATGGCATTAACATACCTTTTGAAACTAATAAGTGTGTTATGCAATGATTTTATTATTAAAAAATATGAATTTATTTCACAATATGTTAGAGTGCACAAATAAAGGGAAATCAAAAAGAGATAAAATGGTATGGCACTTAAATAAAAAATAAATTTTACAATATGAATGAATGTATGGATATTTATCTAATAGGATATGAAGTTACTAACACTCTCTTGTATTTCAAAATCATTGTTAACATGATCCATAGATCCACCTCCAAAGTAATCATAAGGCCAAAACTAAGTTATATCCATGTGAATTGATCTTATAAAATTATAGTAATGTTACCTATTATGAGAATATAATATGTGGGTATAAATTTGGAAAAAATTATCTTTCATAGGGATTTTAATTTAAATAATATGAAAAGAGATGAAACCCACTACCTCACACTGATTGGGAAGAAATGGACTTATGATGGTCACGTGACCATCAACACAATGGATAATCAATTACAAATCCACTAAGATGATTTAATTATCATAATATAATTAAATAAAGTATAATTTAAGACCTATATTATACCTAAGTAATTATCCTCTCCATATGCACATAGGTCAAAAAAAATGTTTAATGTGGACACTATACTTAAGAGAGAAGCGGTGTGAAATAGAAAATTTTCATTTTCATCATAGCCTATGTAGGAATTATGAGGGATTTGAGGTTTATATAAAACATTAATTCAATTGATAAATATACCTAAGGAAAATCACTAGTTTTAGATAATGTCATACAAATTAATTATGAAGCTAGAAAATATGAAAATCTATTAATCAGTTTTGATCGATCAAGATTACATAAAACCTACTAAGGAACTTGAAATAACTTAGAGATTTTAATCATCTATCACTAAGTATTTAAATTTGGACATGGTAAATTTTATGTGTATATATTAAAAAACTAGACCAATGTATATGTTTTTCACCATAGATTGGTATATTCCCCAATGTTTTGTAACAAAGGACATAGAGAGTTTCATTCACAAGTTGGAGAGTCACATTCCATAAAAAAAACATGGATAAGTACACTAAAACAAATAATCAATAGTTATTTTCTTGGTTTTTCATAGATTATATAATCTCAACTAAGAGAAAACTTGTGAGATATTATATGTGAAGTTCCATATTGTACCTCACCTCTCATAAACTTTTCCAAACTTATAGGTAGGATAATGTCTAGAGAATATTTTTTATTCTTGTGTGGAAATATGAAGGACACACATATCAATAAATAAATATTGGTTACATAAATTTTATGTTACATTAACTTGTCTCCTTAATTATTGGTATATGCATTATGAATGTACAAGGTAAATAAAAACATGGCCACAGGTCCAACATGATTTCATTTAAACTTTTGTGTTTGAAGATGATAACCCCCTAATAAATATGTAATTGTATAAAATTAATATATATTTGTGTTATGATGGATGATATGATATTAAATCCATAGATAAACATAATTAAAAATTTGGCATCAATATGATAATCTATGAGAATGTGTAAAAATTCATTTACATATAGGAAAAAATGGATTTATCCTTAATTATTATAATGTAATTTGGAATAGTATGAGTAGATAAAAACATATAGAGAGTAATTATGACATGGAATTAAATGTACTATTTGAGCCTAAAATGAGTTTTAAGTTTCCTAATAATAAGGACACATAAAGTATAAGAATAAAATATATATAATACAAACATCATAAGACAACTTGATAGATATATATGGTGGATTTCATAATGGATAATGAAGTAAAATTTATAAAAAACCTATGTGAAAAATAATGGGTAAGCCCCATGATAATGTATCCAAATATAATATGATATATTAGATTTTGCAAGGACTACTATGTACTAAATAATACTTATGAAAATGATCCATTTCCTATCCCATTTATTGATGAGGTATTGGAAGTCATTGTACAACATGAAATTTATTTTTTCACATATGGGTTAAGTGGATACCATTAGATTGACATTATATTGGAAGATCAAATAAATAATATCTTTGAAACTTAGTGGGGAAATTCTACCTATAGTGCAATGCATTTTTATATAAAAAATACATTGATAATATTATATAGAGTTATGGTTACTACCTTCAAATAATACATCCATGATTTTTCATATGCTTATTTTGATTACTTGGTAGTATTGTCTTTGTTCAATAACACTTTCCTTAGCTATAACTAATGTTAGAAGGCATCGAGTTCTATAAATTTATGAGTCTAAAAATGTATGTTATTACCATTGTTTGGTGTGATACTGAGAGATATGGTGTGAATAGAAGTAATTTTGTATATTAGGTTCAAATCATAGTAATCATAGGGTTGAAACCAAAAACCAATCCAGTTGATGTACAATCACTTATTGGCCACATAGGATATTATAAAATATTCATTCATGGATATGAAAACATCAAAACACCTTTAGCACAATTTTTAAATGGAATATAAAAATATAGACTAAATTCAAACAACTTAAGTAATGATTGATCATAACATAATTTTTTGTTTTTCTAGAATGGATATAATTGTTCCCTATTAATGTAGAAAGATATAGATTACAAATTAGATAAGTAATTATGCAATTGGGAGAAGAAGTTTTGGATGATCGAGTTTTTTTTTTCAATTTTAATTTTTTTTACTACTAAAATCATATACACCATAATAAAATGATAAAATTTTCCATGGTATTCACACTTAAAATTTTATATCACTATTTACTAGCTATTCCCTTCAAATTTTTCATAGATCAATAGGCATTGTGATTATTTGGGAATAAAACATTAGTGTGAGGCAAAATTTTAAGATGGATTATTTATATTTAGGATTATCAATTTAAAATTAATGTGAATTTAGGAAGGGATAATATAGACCCACACCATCTCACCAAAATATAAATAATCAATTAGCCTGAGGATTTGTAAGATGGTTCTCTAGATGTAAATTTATTGAAGGTTATTACAATTATGGAACAATTGGAAGTAATTGTAAATTATTTGTATCATGGTACATTACCTAAGTATTACATGGACTAATAATATATATAAATAATCCTAAGGACCTTACCCTTTAGTTTTACCAATGGATTTCATTATAATCTTGGTAAATATGATGGCCTTTCCATGGTGGCTTTAGAGCATGAAAAATCATAGGTACTTGAATAATATCATCAAAGGGTATGGGGAAGATAATTTAAATGAGAATTGAATAAAAATAAAAAACTACATATTAGGATATAGTGGTGTATACTTTAGGATGCAAACTATATTACAAATCATTATAATGAATGTCAATTCACTAGTAAACGATGAGATGCCCCAAAATGCAACTATTTTATATGAAATAATTTATATAGGGGTATCAATTTCATAGGAAATACTACTCCAACCTCTAATTTATCCAATTATAGACACATCACAACTATTAAAGACTAATTTACTAAGTGGATTGAGGCAGTTATGACTCCTAGTTATGGTGTCAAAGATACTACAAAGTTCATCTAAAAAAAGATCATTACAAGGATCAGTTCCTTTAAAAGTTAATTATTGAAAGAGTCACAAATTTTATTAGTAATACCATCAAAATTTTGACAAAGTAATTTCATGATATTACACTAGAAGATAACTTCTCTATCATTCTCAAACAATCAACCAAGTAGAATCCTCTAACAAGATACTAGAGAAAAAGATCAAAAATAATTTAAATGCCTAGGGATATGATTGGGAAGATGAAATCCTAAAAATATTTCTAGTGTTGATAAAATTTAATAAGTGTGTGTTTTAATACATTTTTCTCAAATTGGTCTATTAAATAGAAGGTATCATTCTAATTAATCTAGTAACTTATTGATGTAAAACCTATACCTACACAAACCTCAATCGTCATATTGGCTCTGATATTTGCCTCCAATGTCTTTTTTATGATTTATTCGTTATTTTATTTACATTTCTTATTTCTTGACTTATTTAATTAATATTTCTCTTTACTAGGTTCATAAGTCTCTTTCATTACATAGACCTTTTAGCTATGTTCTTGACATATCATTCTTTAACACCCTCTTCTCTCTAATCCTTCTTGTTATCATCACTAACCTCTACATACATTTATTTCATCACAAGTTCACTCTCCTTTCTTCATCCAGAATTACCTCTCCTTGATGTATATACATAGGCTTGAAATATTAAAACGTGATCTCATGGTCCTTGGCTCCCTAGCTCAGCCTCATATGGTCATTCACCTACACATTACATCTACCATACATATCCAAACATTATTTTCAATATAAAAATTAGAAATTTCACCCACCTCTCTCTATTATCTTTATATATCTTTCCCTTGTAAGCCTATTTTGGCACAAACCTAGTAGGTTCTAAGGTCACTTATAAGACTATTTATTTGGTGGCCAATATCACCAAGACCAATTTTTGCCATTTCTAGCTATTGCACACTCACAAACAAGCATAGTTAGCAGTCTGGGGAAAAAAGTATAGGAATATTAAAGATCTCAACTAAAGGTTATTCTCCCTAGAGTTGATATTATACACCCTTATCTTATAGGTACAAATCAAACCAGAAAGTTGTCTAGAGTAGCTATATCACATGCATAGATGACTATACGAAAGTAAATACTCCTACACACCTCATATTATCAACTCAATCTATACTAATTTCTTAAAATAAATTTGTTTTACCAATCCTCAATAGTTTTAGCACATTTATGATCAATATTCATCAATTAAAACAACTAGATTCATTTTTATCATTATGACTCTTCAAAATTATTGAGATGATATAGACAAAGAAATTAAAATTTCAATAACATAGATAAGGAAGAAGATAAAAAAAACATAGTTGCATGCCAATCAATCACTTGGTTCCTTCACATATATTAATATAAAATTCAAAAATTTAAAAAAAAAGGTCCACATGTATTTAAAAGACTTAGGGAAGGGGTCACCTCATCTTCCAAGTTTAGAAAAACTTTAGTTTACATCAAAATAACTATAAGCTAAGTTCTAGTTCAATGCAAAATTGTATGTTATAACTTATAGATTACATTAGAAATGCAATGTGTGTATGATGGGAAAATAATTCATTTAATTATAACATGGAGGTAACAAGAATTAACTAATTATGAATAATCATTACATGAAAAATTATATAAAATTAATCTTCGACTAAGGTTGATTTGGCTCCTTCTTGGCACTACTCATGGCTGTGGTTGCAACTAAAGTAATAAATGGAGCTGAGTTGGTGATTGGAGTTGAACTAATATCTTGACCTAAAGTGGTAGGTGTTCATTCCTCTGAATATACCAAATTTTTCCTAAGTGTTCAAATAACACTTCTCATTTTAGAATTCTAGGAATTCAGATCATGAATATCATGTTTTGGCAACTTATGCTATCTATGGTGAAATGGTGGTAGTTAAATATTTAACTATTCCAAATAATTTATATTAATTAATGGTTGGGAGCCATCATGGACCAAATATTTTCAAAGTGTATGTATCTATCCTAATATAGGTGAATTATGATCAAAGATTAAACTATAGACTAATCTAAATGGATATTTACAATGAAATCTAAACTAAAGTGATTTTGTTAAAAAAGAAGCAAAATATAAGGGTAAGGAAAAAAGATAATAGTGATTATTTATCTTATACTCAAACATTATGACAAATTTTCAATTACAACTGGGTATACATTTAACTAGTATATAGTGAAAAATAACATAAGCTCAGATTTCACTACACACTAGGCAAACCTCCAAGGATTATATAGATAAGTACGAGTAAGAACTGAATTTAATTTAAAGATATACTACCACACTCAAATAAAATTAACACATTCTAATTAATACAAAATAAAATGAAGCAAATTCAAGATCATCCAATTAATTTAGCATAATCACAAATTAACAACCCTGTAATCAAAGATGCAATTTAGAATTTGTAAAAACTATTCAAATTTAAGACTTAAGACTAGAAATTGAGATAAAATACATGTAATAATTGACACAAACAAATTTGGAAAATATTTTTAGAATTCTTTCATTGTATTAACTGCTCAAAGTATACAATTTTTTCTCAAAATTCTCTCCATTTACAAAAATGTAGTACTACCTTTTATAGGAGGACAAGGTAGTATACCAGTCAATTATAAAATACAAATGTATAAAAATTAAGGATAACTATCCTTTTTATACAAAGTTATATAATATATTTGATTTTCCAAACTAAACTAACCTAGATGCAATATGCTAACAAACTAGCATATGCCTTTACAAAAGGATATTCTATTTTCAAAATATTACAAAGTTTTTACAAAATAGAATATAAATTAGTTGGTTGGTGGGCCCTATGCCTAAGAAATTACATACTATTGTTGAATTATGTTCATAGCCTTTTGGTTTTGTTCATTAACTATATCTAAGTCCATAACTGCTTTCAAGAGACAAGCTTCCCCTTTGTCAGCAAGATCATTCAATTCCTTATCATTTTTGGATATGGCTTCTTTGATGCTTCTAGCCTCAACTATCCTTTCTCCTGCATTAAGTATCATGTCCAAGATCCTACTATTATCCTCCCCATATTGGCCTTAACTTTTACTTTTTATTTCCAAGGTTACCAAGGTAGCCTTGTATTTGAATTCATCATCCTTGATGATGCCTAAGATAGTGGGCTATGCAGGGTTAGTTAGCATGGTCCCTAGGAGTTGTTCAATCCTCCTAATTAGCTCCTTATCATCATTTAGGATGCCTTATAGTTCTTGTGACCATGTACTCAAAATTTAGACCTTTTCTATGAAAATTCCTAGAATTGTATTCAAATGTCCCAGACTAATTAATTTAAACCCAAGAATTTACCTTCCAATCTTGATGTTGATGAGCAATGTTATTTTTTTTAAAATCTTACCATTAGGATATTAGACCCTTGACCACTATGTATACTATACCAATGCACTTTGCATCAACTTTATTAATTTTAAGGCCTCAAACATATCATAGAAGGATTCATCCAATAATTTTATCATTACCTTAGGCACTGATAAGGTAGCTTGTGTCTTCAAATCCTCATTTTCCTTCTCCAAGTTGGATATTCTTTGCTTGACACCTCTAATTATTTATCTAACCTAAGATAAATGAGCCCCAACTAGGCTTTCAATATCCTCTTTATGGATGGGTAGTTCACCAAGCTATTGTCCTTCAACTGAAGTTAATCCTACAAATGGCTCAACCTTTTCAAATGTGAAATCTTCAATCCCCACCATGGCCTTTCTAGTTGTCACTCCCTCTAATCCAACTTTCTCTGGATTGAATTTCATAGTAGTAGTTGGTTTAGTGTACTTTGAAGGCTTAAGAGCCTCCATTTAGGTACTAATTGATGTTCTTAGAGCATCTACATGATTGTTATTTAACCCTACAATGATCACTATTCTTCTTTCTTCCTATTCATTAATCAAAAGATTTATCCATGGCTTGATATTATCATGTGCATCAATGTTAATAGTCTTGGTCAACACCCATGAGTGGTACTAAGTTGGGATTTTCTACATTTTTCCATAGATGAACCAATCAGGGATGATTGGTCCATGGATGGAGTACTCATCATTAAATAAGTTTAATTCACTCATGGGGTGAGTGAAAGTCAATTTTGGATTCTTTGATCCAATTGGGGCCATGATCAATTATGCCTTTCTCTTCTTTAATGGTACCATTGGGACTAGGTCCAAGGCAATCTCTTTCCCTTTTTATTTTTCTGCCTCCTCTATTGGGCTTGTGAATCTTTATCTTATGGTTCCTCTTCATCAGATCCATATTCCTCAACAAGAACCTTGATGACATAATCCATTATTTCATTTGGATCCAAGGTAATCATGTCCAAGTATTCCACTAGAGCTTCTAGTATTTGGGGAGCGATTGAGGATGGTCCTTCCTTAGGTCTCTCTTCTATTTTATCTTTACCAAGACCTTATATTTGTGCTTTGGGATGATGCCTCTATATTTTTGGTTGATATTGATGGGGCCATGAAGGTCCAAGTAGAAAATGGTATTTCATAGGTCTAATTTACCATATGTCTTAGGGGCTTCTAGTCATTGGTCAATCTATGCTCAAGTCTAATTTTATATCCCTTGATCCTAGTTTATATTTTTTTGAAATTGTTTGCATTGATATATATGGTGTCATGGACACTAAGTTGGTGCATATACACTAGTTTGGGAAATTGATTAGATTTCAACTATGTGGAGATTGTGCCATTGAGGTCCCACATCTTTAGTTCATCAAGTTGTAATTTGAAATATTCCCTATGCTTGGCCATAATAGTCACCTGATCCTAATTTTATAACATAGTCTTGTTAATAGTAAAAGGAAAGAGATGGAAGAGGCATTTCCTCTTGTCTTTGTACACTCTATCCACACTATTAAGAAGTTGGTATGAAATTTATTGCTCTGCCAGCTTGATGGGAACATATATATGTAACTTTTGAGGTTGGATCAAAATCCCTTCAATTCTAATCACTATAAAATTAACATATAACTAAATGTCTCCCATTAGCTCCACATATTTCTTGATTAGATGGCTTAACTTGGGCATAGGGATCCCTATTATGGCTTCTACCAAGGTTGGATACACATAGTCATGGATTAATTAGATATTATGCCTATATTTGAATATGTGCAGCTTTGAATAGTTGTGGGAGATTGTAAATCTATCGTCAAGTGACCAATTTTTGATATAAGGGATCTGGGTGAAGACTAGTAAGGCATCCAATAGATAGGAAATCATGAATAATTGGGTATTGGTCTTCTTCTTAATGGATTTGAATTGACTTTTTAGATATATGTTGAGTATCCATCCAATGGGGGAGTGATCCATTTCTCTACCATGAAGTGAATATAGGACACCTAACTCTTATTGACATAAGAGCTTGATGGGGTTATAGATATCCTATTTAATAGGGTAATTACTACCCTAATCCCCTCTATAAATTGGGAAAATAGGATGTTACCAATAGGGTCTTAAATCACATGGTTCCCTTGGAGAAACCATGGCCTAAGGATGGTATCTATATCATTCTTTCTAGTCCATTCTTTAATAATAGACAAATTCACTTAGTGCTTTGGAAGCTTGTAATAAATGTCAAAGTCCAATGAGGAAATTAATGAAATTATTCTAAAGTTCCTTTCATGAATAATCCAATCCTCCTCAATCCTAAAGTCCTTAAAAATGGGAGCAAGGATGTTGATATAGTGGATTACCTCTAGTTTGGTAGTTGCATGGTGGAGACTAGCCCTTTGGAGTGTAACTAGGTCATAATACCTTTTGGTTATAGTGGCAATCTTTTTTTCTTATTTAGTGATGGTCTGCATCTCTTCAATGGTCCAAAACATCTCAAACTAGTTCTTATTGCATGTGTTCAATGCATCAATGTCCAAGTCTGTGTCCTTGAAGACCCTCCCTTCATTATTTGTAGATAAATACAACTTTGTCTGATCCCTGTATTATTGCCTCTAAGTTGTCATGGCTTCCAAACTTTACAAAATTACTTACTCTTATGTTCTAAATTATCTTTGGGTCAATTCTTTTGTTCTTTAATTTTAATTATACTCTCTTTTAGCTTAATTATGATTATTTTGAGCTCAAATTAGGGATTTTATGCAAGTTTTAGGGATCCCATGAAGCTTTAATGGTGAAGACTTACTTGGTCTTTAGCTCATACATGCCTTAGATTTGATTTTGACCTTTGCCTTTATACATTTGCATTTTTGAGCACATAAGATCTTCATTTTTTTTCATTTTATTCATATGTGGCACTTATCTAGTGTCTATCTATCAATTTTCATGGCATTTTCATAAATACCTTCAAAGCACTATCCATTGGTATTTAAAAATGCCTTTTCTTCACACCATTCTATTAAGATCCAAGGATAAATATGGGCCATTAATTATGATCCAAGCCTTCGCATGTCATTGGCCATCTTTGTAGTAAGCCCCATGGTTGTGCCACTCAGCACCTCTATAGGATTTCTAAGCTTCATATCTTATATCAGCCATATATTTAATGTGCATCTACCATGTTTCAATCCTATAGGCTCTCATAGAACCATTAAATAGTCATTCATAATTTCACATCATTGGATCAAGATTCATGATGAAGTGTGAACCATTAGATTCTACAAGATACATGAACTTTAATCAGTGCATAGCTATACAAAGGAATTAGGCTAACATACTTTTAGCTAAGTATTTTCATATTAATAAAAATTAAAATACTTGGTTTAAAGCATTTTATGCTAGGTTTTTAAATCATAATGTCAAATGACCCCTTTAAATGGCCTAAAGCATGACTTGTTTACTAGATAAAAGGTTAGACAAGCTTAAATTTGTCATCCTCATAGACATAAATGTTGGCCTCACAAGTGTCAAATGATGTTCAAGAGAATATCAATTTTAATCTCATGAATTTTATGGTTTTAGTGGGCTTAAAGTTGATGGTCATGTAGGCATCAATGATGACCTCATGAACGCCAAATGATAGTCACATGAATGTCAAATTTAAACTCATCAAATTCCTATATTGAAATGTAGGAGCACCACATGGTGACTTTGTAGGGCTTCTTAGGCTTTTTTAATTTTCAATTTTATCTTCACTCCATCTGATCATTCATCCCAATGAGGAAAGAGCCATCGATCATGATCTAGATAGTTGCATGTCATAGGTCTAATTTAATATGTGGGACCCTTTTCTATCAAAATTTAAATGTGAGAGTGCCACTAGTAAATCCATAGAGCTTCATGAGCCTTTGAATTTTCAACATTGGGTTTATTCCATCTGATTAAAATCCATGATTAAACATAGACCATTAGATCTACAAAGGAGTAAGGTTTTTAAGTTAAGACCCAGGATGAAATAAGACTTAGGCTAAAATGTTAAGACTAAGGTCTCATTCATGTTAATAAACATGAATAAGGCCTTAGCATTAAGGCTTTAGGTTACATAGGTAATAATAAAGGGGACCATGCTATAAAATTAAAAATATCCTATCAACATAAAAATAACTCAGTTAGAAATATAGGAAACAAAGGGGGGGAAATAAAAGGGGACTAAGAATAATTTTAGGCTAAGGTTTGGTTGTGTTAAAAAAACATAACCAAGCCTTAAAATAAAAATTGGAGATTAAGTCCAAAAATAAATTTAAAATATTCTCACCAAATGATCCTACCAAATACAACTTTAAACCAAGGGTTCGAGGTATGGTTTTTGGAGGAGAGCTTTCAGAACATGAATTCAGATTCAAATTTTCACAAAACCAAGGCTAGTGAAAACTTTAATAGAGTCACTCTATTAATTCCAAGTATGATATCTTTAATAGGGCCCATAAAACCTACAATTATAAGACATGAAGACCAATCATTAGAAAAGTTAGGCAAACTCAAAGCAAAATCATTAATCTAACTTTATCAAAGTGGACGATCTTCAAATTTCAATAATGTTCAAAACATGCCATGATTTCAAGGTTAAGGGTCAAAGTATCTCAAGGATCATAATTTTTAAAAAATGGGTGTATGTTGACCTAAAATAATGGTAAATTTTGGGGGAAAACATAACAATATGTTATAACTTATAGACTCTAGTTTGGACAAATAGCTAAGTCATCCACTCCACTTGATCAATGCCATTATCCAGATCCTTTTGTGGTTGAAACAAACCTTACAATTTCATAATTGGGATCAAACATTAAGAGAGAGACATGTTGTGTGTTCTTTGATTACACTTACTATTTTCCATGGGATTTAGGGGACAACTTCTAGGTTTCATATCTTTAATCATTAACACTAACTTGGAACATGTTTAGATATTCATTAATAACCATGCTTCTAGTTCAAAGAAGGCTTGGACATTGGTCTAATACTAGCTATGTGTCTATAGCCTCAATATATATGCTTTTGGCTCTACTAATGGCCTTACTCCACTACTAGCTAGGCATCCATAGGCCCAGTGGATATTACCAGAATCACCTATGCTTGAAAAGCTTTTGATTTTGCATTGCATTGTTATTTTTTGTATTTTTAGATGTTTTATTCTTTCAAAAAGGTTGAGAATTAAGGTATCTAGGTTTAAGGATTTGTTCAAGTGTTTTATCCTCAAAAAATCACCTATGGATACAACTATTATCCTAGGCAAGGATGTTTGTTAAGTGTAAGCATGATTGTACCTCAATAGATTAAGCTTTCATCCTACAAGTGAAAATCTTCTTAAAACCAAATTTAGGTTGAGACAATGTTTAAGCTCTCATGGAGAATTTGGTATTTTCCATTTATCTTCACCAAATTATTTAAATTGTAACATTAGGCTCACATTTTAGACCCATGTTCAACATATGTATGAGGTTCATACCCACATTCTTAAACTTTGGAGTTTTAAGAAAGCTAAATAAACTTTGAGCTCAGGGTTGTCCAAAAGGAATTATTGGAAATGAGGAACAAGGTAAAAAAAAGAAACACACAATAAAAAGCATCAAAGAAATAAACAAAAGGAAAAAAATAGATATATACATGCTTATGTACAAATAAGGGATGTGAAGGAAAGAACTAAAGAAAATAACTAGTCTACCTACACTAAGTCTAACCATCTTAAAAAGTTACTCCATAAATACCTCAGGGGGAGCATAAGAGAAGTAATGCTTGAGGTACTACCCATTGGTGGGTATTTTGAACTCTACTCCTTGTAAGTCTTTGAGTCTAAAGGTGGTATCTCCTAGTGTGTCTATAATCTGATAGGGGCCAATCCACATAAGTGTGAACTTTCCATGCTTTCCCTTAGGCTCAATGCTTTATCTCAAAGGAGAAATAAGTTCCCTTATCTAAAAACCTTGATCTTTGATCTCTTGTCAAACCACCTCTTCATTTTCATCTAATGTCTACTAAAATTAGAAAAAGATTCTTCTCATGCATCTTCTATCAAGATGATGTTTAGCAATCTTGAATTTTGAAGTTCCTGGCGTTCTTCCATATAATATTACATGAATTTTTATGTAAGCATTTTGAGAAAGATAGAAAATATATGTTATTAGCCATACACTAGTAAAAATGGTGATCTTTTTAAGGCTTTCTTGATCATTATCCTATCTGCCCATAGTGCATACTTGAGAAGCTTATGCTAAGTCATGGGCTTATCTACATCAAACTTATTAATTTATTTCATTATGGTATTGTTGGTAGACTCAAACACTCTATTTAATTTAGGGTAACTTTTGGATGAAAACTTGAAAAAAATGCCATTATCATACACACATTTTATCATCTCTATGGATATAAATGTGGATCCATTTTCACACACCAAAGAGACTACATTTCCAAATCCAGTACATATGTTCTCCAATAAAGTAATCAATTCCTTAGTCCTACATTGTTTGGTGGCTATAGATTCAGTCCACCTTGTGCAATAATATATGATAGTCAGGATATACTTGTGACCTTCTAATAAATTAGGGTAGATTACCCCTATAAAGTCCAACACCCATTATGCAAATGGTTTATCAACCATGATTGGTTGTAAAGGCATTGATACCTTAAGCTCTTGTGTTATAAATACTTGGCATGAGTGACATTCCATAACATTATTATGAGTATATTTGAAAATAGTTGGCCAATAGTAGCCATCTCTGAGGATCTTATGGCCTGTAGTCTTCCTAGATGGGTTCCCATTGCCAAAATTCTCATGGAAGGTTCTCATGATTTGGGAATATTCTTCTTTGGAGACACATCTTAGGTAGAAAACTTCAAATTTATTTCTACATAAAACCCCATCTTTGATCAGATAATGAGATGCTTTGAGCTTGAGGGCCCTTTTTTGGTCCCTATTTAAATCTACAGGACAAGTACCATTAATTAGTAAATGAATTATGGAATCATACCAATCACTGACTTGAAAGATTTATTGATCAAATTTCATAATAATTAGCTTGTGGATGGTATTAAAAATCATTAGATCAAGCCTTGGCACCTTACCAGTTTTTCCATTTTCATTTCTATGTCATATTCTTACAAAATTGGCATCCATTTACCTCTACATTCTCCAATCTCATTCTAACTCAGCATAAGTTTTATGGTAGGGTCAGGTAGAATAGCATGCACCTTATTTATAAAGATATAGTGCCTAAATTTATTTACTACTTATGTATTGCATATGATTATTTATCAATCAATGAATAGTTTAATTTAGAATTCTTAAAGTTAGTACTCATGGAAGCTATTGGGTGATCACACCCATCAACCTTTTGAGTTAAAACTACAACCATAGTATGGTTAGATGTAAAATAATAGAGATATAAGTCCTTTGAAAAGTTAGGACTTATCATTGAATGCCTTCCTAGATTCCTCATTCCATGCGACCTTAGAATCCTTCTTTAGCATGCCATTCAATGGCTTGAAAATCTCTAAAAAGCTAGAAATGAACTTCATTACAAAATTTATATTACCAAAAAATTATTTTAACTCTTTTCTACTATTTGGAGGATTTATCTTAGATATAAATTTCACTCTTTTAGGATCTATTAAGATCCCATATTTAGTTATGACATGACCCAATAATTTTACTTTAATAACACAAAATATGCTTTTCTTGGGGTTAAAGGATATTCCATACATTTTTCATCTCTCAAATACTTGTTGTAAATGCATAAAGTGATCTTCCCTAAAAATATCTTCCCTATTTTTAGATAAAATAGTTAGATCATCCATATATATAATGATACATTTACTGATCAAACCTTGGAAGACATGGTTCATGGACCTTTAAAAAGTAGCTCCTATGTTTATTAGCCTAAAAGGCATTATATTGTATGCAAAAGTGCCCCATTTAGCTATGAAATTTGTCTTCATCTTGTCTTCTTTTTCAACCAAAACCTAGTTGTAGCCTAAAAGACCATCAATAAAAGGCATCATGGTTAAACCTGAAATAACTTGTATCACTTGGTCGAGAGATAAAAGATGATAGTTATCCTTTTCATATGATTTATTCAAATTTCTAAAGTCAATGCATAACCTAATATAACCATTATTCTTCCTGACTGGTACCAAATGGAACACCAAGTAGAATGCCTGATGGGAAACACAATTCTAGCATATAGTAATCTCTTGACCTTTTTGAAGATCATTGGTTCTAAGACATGGTTCATAGGCCTTTGCTTATACCTGAAGGGTTTAAAATTTTTAAGGGGTATATTATGGGTGATAACTCTTGGATAAAATATGTTTGTCATCATAATAACATGCTATGACATCCTCATACTTGGTTAACAACTCTTTGGTCTTCTTGTTCTCAATGCTAGTACAAGATTTTCTAACATTAACGAATTGAGGCTCATCTTGGGGGTCAAGATCAGTTATATTGTAGTACTTCCCACTTACTTTGGGAATATTAGAAACCTTAGCCAACTTATCTTGATAAAATAGCCTCTCTAAGGTAATCATGTCTTTTGAAATCTTATTGTCATTCAGTTGAATGACCTTATCATCAAACTTGCCTTCTTAGATTGCATTTTCATCAGTCTAATCAATGATCTAAGACTCAAATGCTCCTAAACTAGTCATGAATTTCAAGATTTTTTTATCATCACTAAATAATTGAAAATGATTCATATTTTTTGGGACCAAAGGACAAGGTATCAATTCAATACTAAGTTGGGCAAGTCTTAGTCAGGCATGAGGATGGCTACAGTAGATGCCAAATCATCAGTAGCTTGGTTCTCCTCCCTTGGAATGGAAACAATACTAAAATCATTAAAATACTCAATTAGATACTAAAACCTAAACTTATACCTCTTAAAGTATGAGAGTTTGCATTGATATTTTATCCTTACCTAGTTGACTACTAGTTCTAAGTCACCATAGAATAGTAGTTCTTTGACTTTATTTTTTATAGCAAATTACAAACCTAGGATGAGGGATTCATATTCAAAAAATTTATTGGTATAAGGAAATTAGATTATATAGGAATAATTATATTTATTATAAATAGGGTCAGTTAGAATAATGCCTACCCTAGATCTAGCCTTACACCTAGCACCATCAAAATGTAGCTTACATAGCCCAGACATAACATGAGTACTCTTAGGATTGCATACCTTTGTAGTCTTTAAGGTCAAAAACCCTAAGTGTGAGTCAATTATGTTGACCATTTCATTCACATCATTTTACTTAGTGATCATGTAATTTATCCTCAGATCTCTTTCAACCTTGATCTAGTTTGAAACTCCTTTCTAAGGTAGCCATAAATGTGAACAATCTGTGGACATATAGCCATTAAGAACATTGGTATATTCCCTACTTAAAAAAATCTAATAAACATAAAAAATATCAAAAAATTGGATATCAATAAACCATTGTAATCTAGGCTCAAAGGCCAATTGCATATGAACATTTAATAATTCCCCAATTACCTTGACTCTAGATTTGTCTAATTAAGTAAAAACTCTATCAAACTTAATAGGTGTCAATACAAGTTTTTTGTAAATACATGATGGCATGATATTGGTGGATACACTAGAATACAATAAATAATTATGAAAATTCTTACTTAACATCTTGAGTGTGAGTATGAAAGGAGGAGATTATGCCTTAGCTTTGTGTATATCCATATTAGCATTGTTAGCCTTCAGCATTTTGTTATATTTCTTTGATAATTATTCCGTCAAAAGGTCCATTTGTTTTATGATCTATGCTAATTCATGAAATTTTATGTTATATTTTATCTTATTCATGTCTTCAACAATATTATAACTAGTCTTATTTGAAGAACTAGGAATATCAACTTTATGCTTAGAGGTACTCCCTTTGGGTGGTTTTGGATCATTACTTGAACAAGTGTCTGGAGAGTTCCAAAGTTATTTGGAGGTGTTGAGGTAGTCAAGGGTTGCCTCTTCTCTCTATTCCTCAAAGTATAAGTCTTGTTTAATAATTTTTGGAAGGCTTGTATTTCCTTAGGGACATTATCAGGTTCATTATCCTCTTGAAAATGGAAATCAAAAGTCTCCACCATGAAAGTTTGATCATCAGGCTTGGATCTTGAAGAACCTAAACCACTATATTTGTTAGGGAACACTTAAAATGTGTCTAAATATTCTTGTAAAGCTTCAAAATCCTTACAAATCTCATTGCAATCAATCTCACCATGATTAAATGTACAATTCACTCTATAATAATTAGGCAAAGTAATATTAGTAAGGTTAATGTCCATCATCCTCTTTTCAAAAGATGGTTCATTATTCTTATTATTATGAAAAATATCATTATAAAACCTATTATTAGGCCCATTAAACCTTTGGAATGAGTTCTTACCAGATCTCTCTCCAATATTTCCAACTTGTTTTTGTAGCTAAAGGAAATTAGTGCTTAACTTTTGGACAATTTTCAAGATAGACTCATTATCATTCTTGTGAGTTTTAGAATTTTGTACCTGGATATTATTAGTACTAGTAGTTAGTACTAAATCTCTTTGATAATTTGTATTGAATCCATTAGTCACAGGATGACTTAAGAATTCTAAATTCTAATTGGGAGAAACATGACTCAAAGGTAATTGATTCAGATTTAGGAGTTAATTTAAGGTTGGCATTCTAATTATTGTTGGGGAATATTTTTATAATGGACAAATGTATATTGATATTTGTGATAGAGTAGGCAATTTTTACTTAGGGATACATTTGATCATTGATGATCACTAATTCATAATAATCGCTAGCTAATGAAGTTATAGTTGGAAGAGATCTTTTTAGAAATACAAAAATCATAGGATCCACTGTATCCTTATAGATTTATAGAGGTAAAACCTCATCAAGTTTATAAATTTATATGGTAATTGTATAAATTTTATAGAACTTGGCATTAAAGGACCTTATGCGCTCACTTGCATCCCTCTTGATTGTGGTGAATTGGTGGTATATGACACATGGATTAACAATATTGTTGAACTGGTCTTTAAAAACATTGCTAAAACCATCCCAACTAGTAATATGATTGCCAAGCAAATAGAGAAACCATTTGTATGAAACATATTTAAAATTAAAGGGGAAAAATTTACATGCTACATATTCATGTATAACATTTAAAAATCTTAAAGCATCTTTGAAAGATTTAATGTGTTCTTTAGTAGTTTCAATACCAGTTAGACTAAATGTTGGCAAGTATTTTTTAGGGTTATGTGGGAGATCATGTACCACACATAGTACATTGATTGAATAATATCCCAACCAAGCCATACATATAAAAATGGTTGAAGGTAAGTTTACCTTGAAGAGGTGAGGTTGGCAAAGATTTGGAATGCCTATGCCTACCTTTATCTCTCATGGTTCTTCTATGGACTTATAGATCAAGCAAAGGTCTTCTTATCTCTAAATGTGATCTTATTCAAATCCTTAGAAATTCCATTTTGAATATTGAAGATCCTACTTAAAATATGATGTGTCAAGTTAATCTTTATAAATAACAATAATTAAATCTACATATTAAGCTAATTTTGTAAAGATTTGTATAAAGAATAGTATAGGAAATGAATATTTTACTAAGATAGCTCAAAGATGTGTCCAATTATGCAAATATTGTCTATCTTTATCAATTCAAGCTCAAATAAACCTAGATCTATGAAATATATACTAATATTTAATCAAAACAAGCTATTCTAACCTCAACTACCATGGATTATTATATATTAAGCCATCCTTACCAAAATCAAGCATCAAACTTCAAATAACTATGATATTTGTCTAAAGGAAGCACAAAGATATGTCAAAGACCACAAAGATCAATTATATTTACACTTTTGAGCAAATAATTATGAAAAAGTGCCAAGATAACATCAATCTTTGATCAAAACACTAATATTAACAAAGATTCAACCAATTGACAAAGAGGCCCTCCTAGCACCAACATGACTTGTTAATGCCTCTGAATGTACCGAAGGTGTCCTTAGTGTTCAAAGAACACTTCTCATTTTAGAATTTTTGGAATTCAAAGCATGAGAAGTAGGTTTTGGAAATTTATGTTACCTATGGTGAAGTAGTGGCAAAGCAATGTTTAACTCTTCCACAAAATTTATATTAGTTGATGGTTGGGAACCATCATGGACCAAATCTTTACAAAGTTTATGTATTTATGCTAATACTAGTGAATTATGATCAAATATTAAACTACAGACTAATCTAAATGGATTTTTACAATAAAATCTAAACTAAAGTGATTTGGTCAAAAAAGAAGCAAAAGAGAAGGGTAATACAGAAAGAGAATAAGTGATTATTGATCTTAGCCTCAAATATTATGACAATATTTCAATTACAACTGGGTATACATTTAACCAGTATATAGTGCAAAATAGTATAAGATTAGATCTCACTACAAACTAGGTAAACCTCCAAGGATGATATAGAGAAGTACAAGTAAGAACTGAATTTACTTTAAAGATTTTCTACCACACTCAAATAGTATTAGTAAATTATAATGTAGAGAAAATAAAATGAAGCAAATTGAAGATCATCCAACTAATTTAGCATAAGCACAAATTATCAACCTTGTAATCAAATATACAACTTAAAATTCATAGAAACTATTCAAATTTAAGACTTAAGACTAGAAATTGAGAGAAAAGCCATCTAAAAATTAACACAAACAAATTTGGATAATATTTTCAAAATTCCTTGATTGTATTAACTTCTCAAAGTATAAAAAAATTGCTTAAAATTCTCTCCCTTTACAAAATGGTAGTACTACCTTTTATAAGAGGATAAGGTAGTATATCAGTTAGTCATAAAACATAGATGTATAAAAAATAATAACATCTCTCCTTCTTCTAAAAAGTTATAGAATACATTTTATTTTCTAAGCGAAACTAACCTAGAGGCAATATGCTAACAAACTAGCATATACCTTTACAAAAGTTTATTTTATTTTCAAAATATTACAAAGTTTTTACAAAATAGAACAATTAGCTAGTTGGTGGGCCTTATGCCTAATAAATTTCTTGTTTTTGTTGAAGGATGTTCATGGATTTTTGGTGTTGTTCATTAACCAACTTTAAGTCCACATCTAGTTTCAAGACACACTCTTCCTTTTTGTCAACAAGCTTATTCAATTCCCTATCATTTTTTACTATGGCTTCTTTAATGCTTTTGGCCTCAGCTATCCTTTAAAAAAGGATATTCTATTTTCAAAATATTACAATGTTTCTACAAAATAGAATAATTAACTAGCTGGTGGGCCTTGTGCCTTAGAAACTTCTTCTTGTTGTTGAAGGGTGTTCATAATTTTTTGGTATAGTTCATTAACTAGCTTTAAGTCCATAGCTAGTTTCAAGAGACACTTTTCCTTTCTATCAACAAGCTTATTCAATTCCCTATCATTTTTTACTATGGCTTCTTTGATGCTTCTGGCCTCAACTATCCTTTCTCTTACATCAAGGAACATGTCTAAGATCCTCTATTATCCTCCCTAGACTAGCTTCGATTTTTAATTTTTATTTCTTAATTTACTGAGGTAGCCTTGTATTTTAATTCATCATCTTTAATGATGTTTAGGATAGTGGATTATGTAGGGTTAGTTAGCATGGTCCCCAAAAGTTTTTCAATACTCCCAATTATCTCTTTATCATCCTTTAGGAGTCTCTCTAGTTCTTGTGACCATGAACTCAAACTCTAGACCTTTTCAATGATAATTCCTAGAATTATATTCAAATGTCCCAGACTAATTTATTTAAACCCAAGAATCTATCGTACAATCTTGATATTGATTAGAATTGTTATTTTATCCTGTGAAGCTTGCCATTGGGATATTAAACCCTTGGCCACTATGTTATATTTTTCCAATGCACTCTACCTCAACTTTATTGATTTTAAGGCCTCAAACATATCATAAAAGGATTCATATATTAATTTGATCATTGCCTTAGGCACTATTAAGGTAGAATGTGTCTTTAAATCCTCATTTTCCTTCTCTTGGTTGGATATTGTTTTATTCACACCTTCGATACCTACATTGACTTGAGTTGAATAAGCCTCATCTAGGCTTTCAATGTCCTCTTCATGGATGGGTAGTTTACTAGGCTATTGTCCCCAAACTAGAGTTAAGCCTTAAAATGGCTCAACCTTTTTGAATGTGAACTCTTCATTCCCCACCATGACCTTTCTAGTTATCACTCTCTCTAATATAGCTATCTCTAGATTGAATTGCATAGTAGTAGTGTATTTAGTGTACTTTGGAGGTTTATGAGCCTTCATCTAGGTACTACTTGATGCTCCTAGAGCATCTACTTTCTTTCTATTTAAACCTATAGTGGTCACTATTCTTCTTTCTTCATCCTCCTTCATCAAAGACTTTATTCATGGCTTGATATTATTATGTAAATCAGTGTTAATAGTCTTGATCAGGGATCATGAGTGGTTTCAGGTGGGGATTTTATACATTTTTCCATAGATGAACCAATCAAGGATGATTGGTCCATGGATGGGTTACTAATCACTAAATAAGTTGACTTCACTCATGAGGCGAGTTAAAGTCAACTTTGGCTTCTTTGATCCAACTGAGACCATTTCCAATTCTATGTTTCTCATCTTCAATGGTGCAACTAAGACTAGGTCCAAGGTAAGCTCTTTCCCTATTTTTTCTTAGCCTCCTCTATTTGGGCTTGTGCTTCTTTTGATTTTGCTTCCTCTTCATAGAGCCACATGCCTCAGTAAGAACCTTGAGGGCATCCTCCACTATTTAATTTGGCTCCATGGCAATCATGTCTAAGTATTCCAATGGAGACTTTGGTGTTTATGGAGGGACTAAGGATGGTCCTTCCCTAGGTCTCTCTTCCATCTTATCTTTATCAAGACCTTGTGCAATCTATGCTTGGGGCTGCTGCCTCTCTATTTGTGGTTTTTATTAAGGGGGCCTTGAAAGTATAGGTAGAAAATGGTATTGTAGAGATCCCATTTTCCATATGTCTCCATGGGGCTTCTGATCATTGGTCAATCTATGCTCAAGTCTAATGTTATATCCCTTAAACCTAACTAATAGTATTTTAAAATTATTTGATCTGATATATATGGTGTTATGAACACTGAGTTAGTGAATATACACTAATTTTGGTAATATATTATATTTCAAGTGTGTGGATACCATGTCACTGGGGTCCCACATTTTTAGCTCCTCAAGTTACAATTGAAATATTCCTTATGCTTGGCCATAATAGTCACCTGATCCCAATTTTGTAACATAGTCTTCTCAATAGTCAAAGGAAAGGCATGGAGGAGGCCTTTCATTTTGTATTTACACACTCTATCCACACCATTAAGAATTTGGTATGCAATTTCCTTCTATGCCAGCTTGATGGGCACATAGATAGCTAACATGTGAAGTTGGATCAAAATCCCTTCAATTCTGATCACTATTTAATCTAGATATAGCTAGATGTCTCCCATTAGCTCCATATATTTTTTTATTAAAGGTATTAACTTGGGCATAGGGATCCCTATGATGTCTTATACCAAGGTTAGATACACATAGTCATAGATGAATTAGATCTTATGCCTATATTTGAATATGTGTAGCTTTGAATAGTGGTGGGAGACTATAAATCTGCCCTCAGGTGACCAATTTTTGATATAAGGGATCTGGGTGGAGGCTAGTAAGGTATCCAATAGATATGAAATCATGAAGAATTATGTATTGGCCTTCTTGTTAATGGATATTAATTATCTTTCTAGATATATTCTGATCATCTCTCTAATTGGGTGAGTAATCTCTTTCTTCACCATGAAGTGAATGTAGGACACCCAACTCTTATTAACATAAGAGGTTGAAGGGGATCTAGATATCCTATTTAATAGGTCATAATTACCCTAATCCCCTCTCTAAATTAGTTAACTATGATGTTACCATTAGGGTCTCATATTACATGGCTCCCTTGGAGAAACCATGGCCTAAGGATGGTGTCTACATCATTACTACCAGTCCATTCCTTAATAGTAGGAAAATCCACTTGGGATTTTGGGATCTTGTAATAAATATAAAATGCCAATGGGGAAATAAATTCAATTATTATAAAGGTCCTTTCATGAATAACTTAACCCTACTCAATCCTACAATCCTTGAAAATGGGAGTTGAAATAGTGGATTACCTCTGGTTTGGCAGCCATATGGTGGAGACTAGCCATTTGGAATGCAAATAGATTGTAGTACCTACTAGTTTTAGTGGAAATTTTCTATTCTTATTTAGTGATGGCTTGTATCTCTTTAATGGTCTAAAAAAACTTAGACTAGTTCATATTGCCTATGTTCAATGCAATAATGTCTAGGTCTGTATCCTTGAAGACCCTCCATTCATTATCTGCAGACAAATAGAACTTTGTCTCATCTATGTATTATTACCTATGAGATACCATGGATTAAAACATTTGAAAAATTGCTTACTATTATGTTCCAAATGGTCTCTAGGTTAATTCTTTTATGTTCAAATTATAATTAGACTCTCTTTTAGCTTAACTGCGATCAATACGAGCTCAAATTAGGGATTTTATGCATGTTTTGGGGCTCTCCTTAAGATTTAATGATGATGGATTACTTATAATTTAGCTCATACATGACTTAAATTTTATTTTAACCTTTACCTTTATACATTTACATTTTTGAACACATATGATCTTCATTTTTTTACTTTATGCTTGCATATCACTTATCTGGCATCTATCTATCAATTTTTTTGGCATTTTTCATAAATACATTCGAAGAAATAGCCATTTTAATTTAAAAATGCCTTTTGATTCACACTATTTGATAAAAATACAAATATTAATGTGGGCCATTGATCATGATTTGAGCCTTCACATGTCATTGGCCAACTTTGCGTTAGGACCCATCATTGTGTTACTGGGCACCTTCATGGGATTTTTGAGCTATGTATATTGCACCAATCATATATTAAATACACATCTACCATGTGTCAAGACCATGGACCCTCATAGAACAATTGAATAGTAATCAGTAATTTTATTTTGTTGGATCAAGGGTCACGATGAAGTATAGACCATCAGATCCTAAAAGATGCACATGTTTTAATCAGTGCATAGATATATAAAGGATTTAGGTTAAAATGATTTTATCTAAGTCTATTTCATATTAATAAACATGAAAAGACTTAGGTTAAATTATTTAATGTTAATTTTTTAAAGAATAATATCAAATGACCTCTTTGAATGACATAAAATATGCCCCATTTGCATAGAAAAAAGGTTAGATAAGATTAAATTTGATAGCCTCATAGACATCAATGATGGCCTTGTGAGCATCAAATGATGTTTGTGAGAACATAAATTTTAAGCTTGTGAATTTCTTATTTTTTATGGGATTAAAGTTTATAGTCATGTAAATGTCAATGATGGCCTCATAGATGTCAAATGTCGATCGTGAAAATGCAAAATTTAAGCTTGTCAAATTATTGCATTCAAATGTGGGATTACCATGTGGTGAATTTGTTAGGGTTTTTGGGCCTTTTAACCTTTCAATGTTATCATCACATTATTTTATCCTTGGTCCTTATGAGGTGAGATTCATCAATCATGATCTATATAGTTTCACATCATTGGTCAAATTTAATATGCAAGACCCTTTTCTATCAAACTTTGAATGTGGGAGTGCCACATGGAAACTCCACAAAACTTCATGAGCCTTTGAATTTTTAATGCTAGCTTTGATCCACCTAATTAAAAGATGTAATGAAGCATGGATCAAATTTATAAAGGATTAAGTTTTTAAAGTTGAGAACCAAGATGAAATAATACTTAAGCTAAAATGTTAATACTAAGGTCTCATTCATGTTAATAAACATAAACAGGGTCTTAGAATTAAGGCTTTAGGCTAAATAGGTAATAATAAAGGGGACCATGCTATAAAATTAAAAGGATCCTACCAAAATGAACATTATACTCGGTTAGAAATATAGGAAACAAAGGGGGGAAATAAAATGGGACTAAACATAATTTTTAGGCTAAGGTTTGGTTGTGTTAAGAAACATGACCAAGCCTTAACATAAAAATTAGGGCTTAAGTCAAAAAATGAATTTAAAATATTCCCACCAAATTCTCTTTCCAAATGTAAATTTTAACCAAGGGTTTGATCTATGGTTTTTGGAGGAGAGCTTTTAGAACATGAATTCATATTCAAATTTTCACAAACCCAAGGCTAGTTAAAAATTGAATAGAGTCACTATGTAAATTCCAAGCATGATCTCTTCAATAGTGTACCATGAAACTTGTAACTATAAGACATGAAGACCAATCATTAGAAACATTAGGAAATCTTAAATCAAAATATTAAATTATTAATCTAACTTTATTAAAATGGATGATATTTAAATTATAATAATGTTCAAAACATGTCATGGTTTTAGGGTTAAGGTTCAAAGTATCTCTAGGCTCCTAATTTTCAAAAAATGGGGGTATGTTGACCTCAATAGTAGGTAGAGTAGATATGGTAACTTGTGCTAAGTTGGTAGGTATATTTGATGTAATTACTGAGTTGGGAAGGACTAAAGTTGTAAGTGGTGTTGTAACTAGCACATTAGGTGGACTCTGTGGTGCTGAACTAGTAGGTAACACCAAAGTAGACATCTTTTTGGCCTCGAGACCCTGATAAATTTTTTTAACCTCTTACATGATGTGACCATACTATTATTATATCTATGAGATAAAGTCTATTCACCCTATATACTTATGTCATTATCCTTGGATGATTAGTTTAGGTAGCTCAGAAGCCTACCCAAAAAACTTCCACTTCAGTTACCTTCTTCCTCACCAAACTCAATTTTTCCTTAATATATTATAAAGTTAGTCCTTGTAAACTCTACTTGAAATTATTCAAATCTTATTATATCATTTGGTCAAAAATATAACAAGACACCAACTTCCTAATGTTATATCATTCACGTGTCAATTTTAGCTCATTTAAAAATTGCACTGCATACTTCTCTTATTCTGTGATCTTAGTAACTAAAGCATCAACAACATATATCCATTATTAGGAATCTTGGGTCCTAATGACTACTATATTTAGTTATTATTATGCCTCTAATGGGGTCATCAAATTCAAATAGATGAATGCCTTATTGGTAGTGTATAAAACTAATAAAATTTAATATGTTCTCACCTTCCTTGAGAACTTTAAATAATTTTTCTATTGTGGTTGCATGGGGAGCCAATTGTGATCTTAAAGAATTAATGTTATCTAAAATTTCATATAACCTTAATGCTTCACTTTGAACATCTTATCCTATCTTAAAGGGAATGTGGATTACCTATTGTTATTCCCTGAGGGTCTCCAACTCTTCTAATTATTTTCTTGCCATTTCTCTAGTGTGGGTCTCCATGCAGGACTTAAAGTCCTCAATATATGGGGAATAACCTTCCTTTCTATCTTGTATTTATGAAAGATATTAAATACCTTATATTTCTTTAAAAATTAGGCCTTTCCCAATACTATCTTTAATATTCCTCGTCCTCACCCTTTGTACTAAGGCTATTTATTTATCAAAGAGTGAGTTCACAATGGGAAGCTCAATCATCTTTAGGTTTGGCCTCTTAGAAGATGATTCTCCTAATTCCTTGACCTAATATATAAGACTAAACTTTGATGGATCTAATGGCCATTCATTTATTTGAGTGTCTTATGTAGGCTTAGTCTCAGGGGTTGGCTTAGGCATTGAAAGCCATATTATTTTGGACCAGTCTACATTCCCTTGATGTGGCATGGGATGAATAATGTAGATTGGTTTCTTATTGTGAGATATTTTTATTTCCACCACTACTATGGTTTTCATTTCTCCTAATGAGGGCATTGGTGAACTCAATTGAGTATAATAAAATAACACTTGGATGATGGGTTAGTTTGTGGTAGTGGAAAAAAAGGTGGGGACTGAAGGAGAAGTTGTTGACATAATGAAAATAATCCTAATAGATAATGATGACATAGGAGGAAAAGTAGAGAAAAATAGAAATGGGAAATAATAAATAATTAGTAATGATAGAATAGGAGAAATGCTAAGGGGAGTAGTAAATAGAGCACCCTTACCTAATGACCACCACTGAGGGGTGCCTTTCCTTTTATCCCTTACAAGATTAAAAACGTAGCTTGTTATAGCTCCTATTTTTCCACCTCATAGCCTATCTCACCTTCAATTGAAGGTTGTACCTACCCACTTGGTACTTTTAAAGATGGTCTTTGTGGCCTTTATACCATGGATTTTCTTTTATAACAAATTATTTTCCTCTCATCTTAAGGAGAATTCACCTATTGGGTAGGAGAGGGAGAGTCACACTAGAGGTTAAGGTTTTTGAAGTTGCCATAGTACGTGTAATCTCTTCTTGATCATAAGAGTCTATAAATATGATTCTTTCTTCCACTACCATAGTGTTGGCCTTTATCTAATTTGATTTTTTGAATAGTTCTTATTTTACCTTGCTTAGTTTAATAATAGACATTTGAACTTCAGTAGCCTCTTTTTCTTCTATCTCAACAATAGTTAATGTCTCCCTTACACCTTGATCTTGCTTTTGTTTTGGATCTATCATCATAGTGGGTGGATATTAGGGGTCCTATTTTTTGTCTCATGTCTAATAGAAAGATCTACCACTGCATAAATAAGATGATGTCCATCCCCTGATGGTGGGATCCTAAATTTCTATTACCCAAGTTTAAGGGAGTGATCTTCTCAAATTATCCTCAGTAAGTCTTCACTCAAGCTAGCAATCTCAACCCTTTCCTTTAATTTTTCATCATATTTTATGTTGAGGAACAAAAATTCACAATCAAAAGGATTATGTTTGTAAGGGATGCCCAAATTATGAACCTTTTATTACAATTTCCCATGAGGGTCCCAAACCCTATAGGGTACATTAGCTAAGGCATAAGCCTTCTTTACATTACCATCATATTTAAAGTGCCTATGGTATATGTATTTCATCCTCCCAATTGTGAGGTGGGATCCATGGAAGGTAATATTATTGTTATTAGTTAGGTCATCATCTATCCCATTCTATAATTTGAAATAAATTTCTTACTCAACAACTTTTTCTAGAATGAATTTGAGGAGAATAAGAGGGTCTACCTTGTGTCCAACAACTATGATAACAATAAGTTTGGGTATAACCAATAATCACCCAAATATATGAGTGTATTATTGATGCTCTTAGATATCCTAACTAGAGGTTGGCCATTAATTACCATCCAAAATTGAGGATATAAATACTCTATAATTCTAGAAATGTTCCTCACATATGCATAAATGTGGATAAATGAGTAAAAGTCATAGATTATATTCTTGATGTACTTAGTGTTTATATTATACATATATCAATTGTGTTCATAGATAATCCCTATTATGGTGTTAATTTTTACCCTTGGAGAGGGTTCTTCAGGCTCTCTCTAACTAAGCCACAAAATGGGAACAACCCCAAGCTATAGGTATCTTGTAGCGGTGTTGACCCTTCAAATAAGGTTGAGTTCCTCTTGGTAGATCATTGAGACTAATACTTATACTTAGAAAAGGGATAGAAAGGGGGTATAGGGTTACTAAGAGAGCTAAAAAGGTGATGCACCAAATTAAGTGAGAACTCACATAAGCATGAAATAAACATTGATTTAGCATAAGACAATCCTTTCTCACACAATCTCAAAAACTATCTAATTTACATAAGTAGTTCATAAACTAGGCTCACTAAGTAATGAATTAATCAAAGATTAATTATAATATTCATACCAAGCATCCATTAATGGTATAAAAAACATAAGTTTAAAAATGAAACTAACTTTATAACACCTAAAAATAGGCAAGAAAGAAGGATAATGGACATGGAAGAAACTCCTTCATAAAGACATCATGGACAAGCTTGTTAAACATAATTTAGAGGCAAGAGATAGGTGAAAAATTATCTTTATTTCTTGAAGAGGTATTTCATACAAATTTTGATAGGGTTTTTACCTTATCAAATGAGAGTCTCCTTTTTCAAAAAAATTATAATATCTCTTTTATATGGTGGATAAATGGGAGATATAAGAGAAAATGGGAAGAGAGAGAGAAGTGAGCAAACAAAAATCAATAAATGAGGCCCAATCACTTCCATAGAGTCCTAACCAGCTTTTGATCAATTAGTACTAATTTTTTCTCAACAAATTAACCTTTATCAACTCCAAATAGTCTTTAAGCCCTATCAATGGCTTAAAAACACACTATAAGATAAGAATTTGTTGAGGATGGTGAGTCATGATATATTAAAAGGGAATAGTCTCTAAAAAAAATTTAAATTTCATTAAATACTCCACTTGCCTTTCTCAACCTACAAACTCTCCATCTTCTTAATGAGCTTACAACATTGTGCTTCATGTTAATATGTTTTTTACATTATCTGGTGTCCCTTATGATACTCCTTTCATAATAATAACTTTTCCCTTACTTCAAACCCTGAACATACATCCATTATATATGAAAAACAATCCATTTATTGGTTTTCATAAAGCCATAATTTCAATGAAGATCCATAGGCTACTTAGTCTTTTGATCATGATCAAGACATAAATTCAAAACCCAAGATAGAATTCATAACTTGAATAAGAAAAATCTTCATGGAACTAAGATTTAATGGTAACATATGAATTTATAAGGTCTTCTTTTGGTGACCTAGATCATATTTTTATCTCGTATTTATACATTTTCATACTTGGGTGGTGAAATTTTTTGATCTGACCTATCTTCCTATGTGGCATCTCCTCACCATGTTTTTGCATATTTAATTTTTAAAAATATGATCATCATAGCCTTAAACACATGTATTAATCTCATACCTATAATAGATTAATTAAATTATCTATGTTGATATCTTTAGGGGTCTCTTGGCCTTAAATTTCAATGTCAGTCATTGATCTTCAATCTACATCCTAGATTATGACACTTGATAGCCCCGCTTGCTTTTTATAGATCCTATTGTCATTCTCCATCTAGTAAATATTATTATTCAATGTGGAAACCTTACAGTAATCTAGGATCATTGAAATATTTACCTCATTTACACTATTGATCTCCTTAGCATAGCTGAATGCATGCCATTGATCTTTTATCTACATGATCAAACATGCATCAATTATTTGTTATTTCACCATGATTATGACACTTGTCATCAACACATTCAATCTTAAGATCCACTAAAATTTTGAACTCATACTCTCCATTAGATATTAGTTTACATGATTGAATGCATGCCATTGATCTATATTGACTTATTAACTCAGATGAGCACTTGTGTGTCATTACTTCTTGCTCTGATCGAATGAGGTTTCAATACTTGGTATCCCTACATTATTTCTTAGGATATTGTTGAAGATTTTTTGAATCTAAATGTCTATTTCTTGTGTCTTTAATTTGACATCCCCCAACATGTCTCACATTGCTAGATCTTTTTTGAAGGCATATACTCAAAATTGAACTTGTGAGTTCTTTTACTTGAATTAACTAGGTGGATCATGATTGAGTTTAGAAATTTGAAGATCACCGATTATGAACTAGCTCATTATATTATCTATGAAAACCAATTCTTTTATTAGTCTTATATATTTTTTCACTCATTAAGAAGAGACAATTGAGCCAAAACCATGAAGGGAGTAATTCCTTCCCTTGATCCTCAAACCATAGATATATAGGATGATATCTTAGGCTATAAGTAAAAGCTTTATATGTAGGCTAATTTTGGTCAACATTTCAGGTGACCTCTTGAGATTACATGTCTTCTATGTAACAAATTATTTTCCTTATCTAATCTATTAGGTATACAGGGTCATAAGTCTTTCCTTCCTAGCTAATGAAAATTATACAAGGTTGTCCCTTTTCTGAAAACCCCTCTTGAAGAAATAAGGACAAGAAAAAAACAAACACTATGCCCTAGGAACTTAGGGAAGGAAAACACACAACTAAAAATATGTGCACAAGGCACTTAGAGGAAAATAAAAAAATGTACTCAAATATATACAATGACTATAAAATATTATAATAGAAAGAATTTAAATTAATTCCATTGACTAGGATGGGTAATACCTCTCCATCTAGCTAGGCAAGCTAAAAATCATTATGATGTTTTCATCTATGGATCAAGTAAGGGCCACTCCATAAGTTTTGAAACTTGGTATGGTTTTATGGATTGGATTTATTTTAATCCCACTTGAGGACTAGATCCCCCTTTTTTAAGTCACTTGCTATGGCTCTCTTTTCAAAGGCTTTCTTAACTTGAGCTTGATGTGACTCTAGTATCTTCATTACAATGTCCCTTAATTATTCAAGCTCTAAGAGGTTTACCTTCCTCATGCTCATAGGTTCACTCTCCATCAACTCAAGCTAATGGGCTAAATACAAGGTAGCTAACTAAAGAGAGATGGGTAATTTGGCCTCCTTCCCATATACAAGGACAAACAGTGAGTTGATAGTGGTAAATTTGGGCATCACTCTATCAGCCCATAAGGATATCCTTAATTTTGTGTGCCACACTCTCTAATTTTCCTCCATAGTCCTCTTGGTGATCCTTATCAAGTTTGTGTTTTTTGACTCTACCAGTCCATTACCTTAGGGGTAGTAATTTGAGGATGTAATAGTGTATGTGCCTAGGTGAAGTGCCCATTCACTCTTTCTTATGCCAAAAAATGCTAAGGAATTTTCTAAAATTATTGTTGTTGGTATACCAAACCTCATTACTATGCTATCATAGAAGTCCAGCATTGCTATTTCATTGGCTTCTTTTAGGGAAATTGCTTCCACCCACCTAGTGAAGTAGTCAGTAGCAGTGAGTATGCATTTGTGTCTTCTAATGTAAGGTGGATTAACCATTCTTATGAATTCTAAACACCTCTATGTAAAGGGATATATCACCTAGATTGGGTTGAGAGGAAGGTCTACCAATCTTTGCTTTCTTGAATAGAGAGAAAACTTTTGACATTTTCTCACCCATACATAGGCATCCTTAAAGAGTTTGGGAAAATAATAACCATCTATCATCACTTTTTATTCTATAGTATTTGGAGCAAAAATGCCTCTTATATGCCCATCATGAAATTGTTTCAAGAGCCTTGTCACTTGGTCATCGTCAATGCATCTAAAAAGAACTCTATTAAGGTCTTTTATAAATATAACACCATAAAACAATGTATAAGGTATGGAATAATATACAAAATACCTTATCTTTACTCTATCCATACCTTGTAGGCACTCACCTATTATCAAAAAATGTGTCATATCCTAGAGTCAGGTAGTGTGAGGTGGAGGTGCATTTGTTTGTGAGTTGTCTTGTGTCACCAAGACAACCTTTTTATCTTCCTAAAGGTTATCAACCATATGCTCACATAGGCATTTTATTATTACTATCTTATTTACCTCTATGTACATATCATACTCCATGACCTTAGTAATCCAACCAACCCTCTTCTCATTCAAGTCTTTATTAAGAAGGAAATATCTCACTCTAGGATGAGATACCATAAGATATATTTTTCTATTGGAGAGAATTGGTCTAAAATTTTTAAGGCTTCTTAATTTTATAATCACTTAATTTTACACAAAAGTATACCTTACCTCATACCCATCAATCCATTTACTATAAAAAGCAATTGACTACTCAAGCCCTTCACCATTCTTTTACATCAGCATAGTTGATATGTTATCAATATTGGAAAAGGCATACAATATGAAATCCACTAAGAAATTAGGATTCATGAGTGTGGGTGCTTGGGTAGTGGCTTGCTTAATAGCCTTAAATGTTGACTTATCTTTATTTGAACACGTGAACACTTAGCTCTTTTTCAACATGGTAGTGATGGGTTTGACCAATTTGGCAAAACTAGGTATAAACCTTCTCACAAAGTTTATTTTCCCAAAGAAACTCTGGAGTCCATTCCTATGCTTGGGTAAGGATAATTCCAAGATGGGACTTATTTTATCAAGATTAGTAGATAATCCCTAATTTGAGATAATAATTCATAAAATTTTTCCTTCATGAAAATCTAAGACATATTTCTTGGGATTCAATGAGATCCCATATTCTTTACATCTTTCAAAGACCAATCTTAGGTGATCCAAGTGCTCACTAGCCTTCATGGAGGAAAATGTTATGTCATCCAAGTATACAAACACCATTTGATTTAACAAGCCTTGGAAGCCATGTCCATGGCTCTTTGAAAATTTTCCCTAGTATTTGGTAATCCAAAAAGCATCTTTTGATAAGCATATGTGCCTCACTTTTTGGTCAAGGCATCTTGTATTGGTCTTCTTCTCTTACCAGCATCTAGTTGTATCCTGAGTACCCATCCAAAAGAGAGAAGCATTCTAAACTATAAACCATTTAAAGGAGTTTATTCATGGATGGTAATGGGTAATGATCTTTAAAAGAGACCCTATTCAAATCTTTAAAGTTAACACACAACTAGATCTCCCCATTCTTCTTCCTCGTAGGTACTGGGTTGGGTACCCATGAGGAGTACTTGATGGGAAAGATGATATTATATTCAATAAATTTATTCAATTATTTCCTAATTATCTCTTCAATTTTGTGGTTTATAATCCTTTACTTCTATCAGATAGGCTTGGCATTAGCCTCCAATTCTATAGTGTGTTGGGCTAGCTTGGGATCAAAGCCTCTCAAATCATTGTATTCCTAAGAAAAGATGTCTGAATATTATTTAAAATTTTCAATAAAATCATGACTTTCATCCTTATTGATTACCTTTCCAATCTTGAGGATCTTTTCCTTGAGGATAAGAACTCTTTCATAGTTCTCCTCATTAGTTGACATCACTACCTTGTCTTTCCTCATATGGTCTCCTTCATGGAAAAAATCTTCAAGGGTGACCAGCCCTTTAGAAATATTGTTAGACCTTAGCTAAATAATTTTATCTTCATACTAATGTTAGAATTTACCTTGGTTTATTGAGGAAAACTCAACTTCCTACTGTAAGAAATAAGTAATTTTCTAGTTAATGTCAAAGACTTGCCAATGAGTTTCATTGTCTAACATTGATGGTCTTACCACCACTTTAACAAGTGGCTACACTTTGGACTTCTTCAACTCATTTGGGATGTCAAACTAAGCTCCCACAACTACTAACCTATCGACATGTTAATTTTAGTTCTTTGTCACTTCTTGGATGTTGAAGGCTTCAAATTCATCAAGTACATCCCACACTCTATGTTCTTAGGATTTCATCAAGGGATTATTTATGATGTTTTGGATTTTGACCTGATGCATTATCAACTCACTATTTCCATATACTTGTATCTACTTAATTCCTCTCTTACTAGCTTACTGAAGGCCATGGATAAGTCCCTCATACTTAGTTACATTACAAGAGAAAATGAATTGGGACCTATAAGAAGAGAAGTACTTAGCATTAGAGGGAGATGATAGCATTACATGTGCACCTACCCCATGTTTTCTCTTTGAGCCATCAAAGAACAATTTACATAAACCACTAGTATCTTCATGTGGCTTAGTGAGGGATGGCATGGACTGATTTCCCTCATACAAGCAATAGATTCCCATGTCTCTTTCTTCAACATACTCTAAAGGGTCAATTACCTAATTTTCACTCCATAACTCATCTAAGAACATATCAAGTATGTTCTCAGGATGGGTGTCTATTTATTGACCAACTAGGTGGTCATATTCATTAAGGATGGTATAATTTATGTTTGAGATATCTAGCCTATAACACTCAATGTAAAATTGGGGAATATGCTTAGCTTTGATAGATACCTCAGTCCCATACCTTGTCTTGAAAACCATGTAGGACCAATCTGCTTCTAGATAAACATATAGCAAAATGAGGAGGTACATCTAGAATCAACACATCTTGAGCCATTGAAACACTAGGAAAATCATTCAAGATCAAGTTTAGACCTTTAATAGTACTAACTAATTTTGTGGAAGATCCATCAAACTGTAAAACTCCCTTATATTGGGGTTCATACTTCAACCAATTTGATCTGCTATTGACTTTAACATCACTAAAGTACTTATTATACTATCTACCATGCATTTATGTACCAAGGAATCATGAATAATTAATAAAATACAAAAAGGAGGAGGTTTGAACACATTATTTGATTTCCCTTAACTATATCCCTTGGTTGTATTAGTGAGAACCATATTTTCCTTGCTTGGTAGCTTGTCTAAAACATTGATCTTTGACAAACCTTCTTTAAGGATATCCACCTGACTAGGCATAAAACTCACATCCCACATTATCACACTCACATTAGACTTCTTCATTTATTTAACAATGTTGATGGTTAAACCACAAACTTTTTCTTGTGCTTTGGGAGCCACAACTATATTTTTTACTTGTGAGTTTTGGGGAAAAAAGACATTCCCTTGGTTTTGATTCTTTGGAGCTATTGGAACCTTTAGAGATATTGGAAAATTTGGAGCAATAGTAGGTTCACTTGTATTTAATAATAATGGATTAATAGTAAGAGGCTCTTTGATTGCTTCCTGATTACCATCCATGTTCCTTCTTTTGAACCTTATATTAGATACCACTGGAGTGTATGTTTGTCTAGAACTAGCCTCTTGATTGAGTGTATAACACTTTTGTGCTCATAATTAATAATTGTATCACCCAATTGGTTTGGTAATTCATTAGGGATCTAGCCTTTTTGAAGTTCCTATGGTTTGGTCATCATTGGAGTTTTTGTTGTTTAAGCCATGAGATCTTGATTGAACCCATAGCTAGCACCCCGATGTCATTGATCATTGAAATCCTAATTAAACTCAGTGTTTGGGAAAATGGATTGATTAAATGATTGATTCCAAGGCATAGTACCCTCACTTTCTTGAGTAATGTTTTTATGAGTAAGGACCAAAGTATTGTAAGTGCTTACATCATTTGGGTTATAATTGTTTTGCCTAACATAATTAGGTTGCCCTTGTCCTTGGCCTTGTCTTTGGAAATTTCCTTTGTAGGGTGGCCTATTTTCTTTATAAGACTATTGTTGAGGCTTATATGGAGCTTGATAAGGTCTATTAAACTAATATTTTTGCCTCTTCACATTCACCAATTGATTTTCCAAGGATTGACACATGTTCTCAAACTCTTGGAAATTCTTGTTTTCTTGGGACTCACTAGATATACTAGTTAAAGCCTTTTCTTGCTCTGGTGTAGGTATGGAAGCAAGTGTTAGCATAGGTGGAATGGAAGAAATGGGATTAATTATGATAGGAGGTGGTTGAATCTTAGGAAATAAAGACATTAGTGTCCTCTATGTAAGCTTTCCAACTTGTACTAGACAATTATATACTTTGATTGTCACCTCATAAGCACCCAGTAGTGTATTTCCTCTGATAGACTTGATCATTACTACAATATCACTATTGAGGTCTTTTAGATAGTAAATGAAATCATAATTATTAATAGGCTTGACATAGATTGGGATCCTATCCCATGTCTTTTTAAATATAGTATTGAAGTCTTGCATAACCTCATGAGGAGCCCTCTTCATTATGGTTAACTATTTTGCAAGTGACAAGTGGTCACTTTTGTCTTTAAAATTTTTACACAATGCATCACCTAACTGATACCATGATGAGATGGAGTTAGTAGTAAGGTTTATATACTAGTTTAAGTCTTTACCCTTGAAATAGATGGCCAACAACCTGATGGCCAGATTTTCCTCATTGATATCATGAATATTGCAAAAGTTGGCTATATCTCTAAGGTGATCAGAAGGGGTTGTATATTGGTCTCTTGTGAAGTAATTAACACATTTGAGAGTTGTCAATGGGATAGGATCATATTTTTATAGGTATAAATTACTTTAGACATTGAAATCCATAAAAGGGAAACCTTAGGGGTTACCATGGCAATGAAAGAAGCTAACAAATATCTTCTTGTAGGGGTAGATTTTGAAATTGGTTTGGGAGGATAACTTCCTTTTTATGGATGAGTAATAACAAATCTTAACCATTTTATTGAGTTTAAAGGTAATTCAACAAATTTAAAAGGAATGCCTCTAAAAGTTGATCTTATAGTCACTTTTGGTATGAAAGATAGTGACTGCTTTACCACCAAGATGTTGAATGTTCTTCAAAAATTTTAGATAATGAATTATGAAAGATATAAACACTACAAATTGATCAAACCACCATCAAAATTGATCACTCCTATTTGAAATTTGTCCCATCGGGCATGCCAAAAACTATTATGGTGTTAATTTTCACCCTTGGAGAGGGTTCTCTAGGATTTATCCAACTAAGCCACAAAATGGGAACAAACTTAGGCTATGGGTATCATGTAGTGGGGTTGAACCTCTAGATAAGGTTGACTTCCTCTTGGTAGATCACCTAGACTAATTCTTCTGCTTGAAAAAGGGATAGAGAGGGGGTATAGGTTTACTAAGAGAGATAAAAAGTTGATACACCAAATTAAGTGAGAACTCATGTAAGCATCAAATAAAAATTTATTTAGCATAAGACAATATTTGCTCACACAATATCATAAACTAACTAATTTACATAAGTACTTCATAAACTAGGCTCACCAAGTAAAGAATGAAGCAAATAGGAATTCTAATATTCATACCAAGAATCCATTAATGGTATTAATAACATAAGTAATAACTTGAAAATACCTAAAAATAGGTAAGAAAGAAGGACAATGGATATGGAAGAAACTCATTCACAAAGCTATCATGCACAAGCTTGCTAAACACAATTAAAAGGCAAGAGATAGGTGAAAAATTATATTTGTTGCTTTAAGAAGTTTTTGCATTATCAAATGAGAGTCTCTTTTTTCAAAAAATTGAGAATATCCCTTTTATATGGAGGAAAAATGGGAGATATGGGAGAAAAGGGGAAGAGAGAGAGAGAGAAGCAAGAAAATAGAAATCAATAAATGAGGCACAATTTCTTCCATGAAGTCCCAACCACCTTTTGATTGATTATCACTAATTATTAATCAATAAATTAACCTTTAATATCTCCAAATAGTCTTCAATCCCTCTCATTTTAGCCCTCTCATTTGCTTATAAACATGCTAGAAAATAAGAATTTTTTTAGGATGGTGAGTCATGATCTATTAAAAGGGAATAATCTCCCAAGACTTTTTAAATTTCATTAAATGTTCCACTTGCCTTTTTCAACATCAAAACTCTCCATCTTATTAATTAGCTTAAAACATCATGATTCATCTTGATATGTTATTTACGTTATCTAGTGTCCCTTTTGATACTTATTTCACAATCATAACTCTACCCTTACTTTAAACCTTGAACATAGGTCCACTATATATGACAACTAATCCATTTATTGGTTTTCATATAACCATAATTTTAATGAAGATCCATAGGATACTTATTCTTTTAATCATGATCAAGACATAAATTCAAAAGCCAAGATAGACTTCATAACTTGATGGAGTAGACTTTTGCATAGAACTAAGCTTTAATGGTGACATACAAATTTTTAGGGTCTACTTCTTGTAACCCAGATCATATTTTGATCTCATATTTATACATTTTCATGTTCAGGTGGTGAAATATTTTGATATAACTAGTTTTCCTATGTGAAATCTCCTCACCATGTCACTATTTATTTAATTTTAAAAATTATGATCATCATAGCCTCAAACACATGTCCTCATCTCATGCCCTTGGGAGCTTGATAAAATTTTCTCCATCAATATCCTTAGGGTTATTTTGGCCTTGAATTTCAATGTCAATTTTTGATCTTTGATCTGCATCCTAGATTATGACACTTGACAGCCCCATGTACTTTCTATGGACCCTATTGTTAGTATCCATCTAGTTAACATGCTTATGCCATGTGGTGGCATCACATGTAATCTAGGCTCATTGAATTATTGACCTCATGCACACTATTGATCTCCTTAACATGGTTGAATGAATTTTATCAATCTTTGATCTATGTAATCAAACATGCATCATTTATCTACTAATTCATCATGATCATGACACTTGTCATCAATGCATTCAATCTCAGGATCTACTAACCTTTTAAACTCATTCCCATTATTAGATCTTCATTTGTATGATTAAACATGTACCATTGATCTAGCTTGACTTATTGACTTGAATAATCACCCATGTATTATTGATCTTTGATCTGATCGAGCAACGTTTTGACACTTGGTAGCCCTATGTTCTTTCTCAAGATCCTATTGAAGATTTTTTTAATCCAAATATCTATTTCCTTTGGATTTAATTTGGCATTTGCTAGTATGTCTCACACTAATATATAATTTTTGAAGGTATATACTCAAAATGTAACTTGAAAATTATTTTACTTGAATGAACCAGGTGGATCATGACCGAGTTTAGACCTTTGAAGGTCACCAATTATGAACTATCTTATAATCTTATCTATGAAAACCAATTCCTTTATTGGTCTTATATGTAGCTATACTCATTAAGAAAATAAAATTGAGCCAAAACCCTGAAAGGAGTAATTCCTTCCCTTGATCCTCAAACCATAGTTGTAGATGAAGATTGCTCAGGCTCTAGGCAAAAGCTTCATATGTAGGCCAATTTTGGAAAATAGTCCCCATGACTGCATCTAAAATATATTACATCATATATAAGTTTCCACCTTATGACCTCATATCTTTGTGTAGTATCAATTCTTGTAGGTGGGTGTTGATAATTTCCCCTAGTGCATAGGTGTGCTTTGAGGTGATGAGAAGTTCAAGCAATGGTACCCATTTTAGATGAAGTAAATGAATATTGGGTGGCCAAATAGTTGATTTAAAAATTCCATGCCAATACAAATTCTCATCTGGAACTAGGTGATGGGCACAGTGTTCTTATTGGTTTCCTTGAGTGTAAAGGTCTCTCCTAGAAGAAGCCATTTCCTTACTACTCTTTCCATGTTATTATTTTTCTTCCAACCAACTACACTATACAAATAAAATGTAGCATCTAGAATAGAAAAAACATAAATGCCTCATTAACGCATTATGTAATATATATGAAATGATGGAGTTGTTATTAACATAATGTAAGAAACTACTATTTGTAACTCTCCCTTCAAAGAACATGTCTTGTAATAAGTCAATGCATGAAAAGACTTCTTTCTTAATAACTATACAGTGGAGTGATTGGAATTTAAAGGGTAGTAAGTCAATTTCAACTTATTTTCATTCTATGGGGATGTATTCCTCATAATAAAATGGGTTTAAATTCTCTATGACCTACCATAGATATGAGTCATTGGAATAGAGACCATCAAACACTATCACATCAAAAATTGTACATAGGTATTCTATCAAATCTTTAATAGAGAACCTATATGGTGTTGATGTTCCCTTATGTGCCCTAGATGAAGATTCCATTTTTATTTCTTAGTGTTAGTAAGGTTATATATCTTGAAAATGGTGTCTTGGATCTTTGTTATGAAAATTATAGATTGGTTTAGACATATTTAAGGATTTTGAAATTATAGTAAGCTATATGCACACGAGCTCAATGACAATAAAATGATGTGAGATTAGTTAATGGATCAATGTTATAGATTTTGGCATTTATTACATTTCATGTGACATTAATCACCAATATTTATGATCTCATCACCTTAATTTAATTTTAAATTGACCACCTAGGCCTAGTGGGCATGCCACATAGGATGCTTACTCATTAGGGGTGCCACGTTACTAGTTTTTGACACTTACCACTTATGGTTTAATTTGGGGGGTTGACATTTTAATTTAGGACAAATGATTTGATATGGTGAGACCAAAGTGACAAACTAAATGCCTTGACAAAATTTTCTTCAAAGAGATTAATTCAATAAGATTATTGGGGAAAGTCTTTGAAGATAAAGTTTTTGACCAAAAGGTTCTTCAAGGAGACTTACATTCTAGAGGAAGTTACTGTAGAGAAAGTTCCCAAATTAAATATACTAAAGAGAAAGTCCTTGAAGACTAATTTTTTTTTAATTAATGTTTTCACATAAGAGATGTCAAACAAAATTATCCAAGAGAAATTTACCAATCGAAAAGTTGCCTATTAGAAAAAAAATCTAAAATAAGTTCCCAAAGACTAAAACTTTTCAACTAAAAAGTTTCCAAACACCAAAGTGATAAAGACCTAAAATGTCTAAAATTTTGAATAAAATTATCCAAATAAGTAAAAACAAATAAAATAACCTAAATAAACAAACCTAAATACCTATCACACATAGCAAACTTCCAAAATTTCCATTAATAGATTAGTTTCAATAAGTCATTCCAATGGAAAATGGGTTGTAAGAGAAAATAGGTACACCTAATAGTGATTTAATTTTTAAAATGTAAAATTTAAAAATATAATAAAACCATCCAAATACACATTCATATACAAAATAATAAATAGGCCTTATAAAAACAAACGGGGTCCTCACTTTTCAAAGAAAAAATCCAAGGTGGGGTGTGTTGAATACAACAAACGGTGACTCACAGGGGTGAATATTCTTGAATTTCAATAACTATAATCCATGGTTTTTAAATCCCAATATCAATCGTGAACCATACTATAAAATATATGATTATATTATAAATATGAAAGAGACTCCTAATAACTCAATACAACATACCTACTTTACCCATACCTTGGACCAATGTGTGTCTATGTGATATCTTTTCTCCTTATCTATGGATTTTGGTAAAGACATGGGATGATTTGTATGTTTCATTTTTATTGGGAATTAAGATAGCATAAATTTAGGAATCTTGGGCATTCCTCTACTACCAACTAGGCTTCCATAACCCGAATAAAGATACCTTTGATCACACTTTCTTCCTTCCATCATATATTCCCATGATGCATGATACATTGATCTTATTTCATCATGTATGATTTAAATTCATTTTTATTTTATTTTTAAAATTATATATATATATATATATATATATATATATATATATATATTGGTTTTTGAATGGAAAAAATAAGGTGACCACCTTGAGCTAGTTTTGGTATAACTGAGTTCATTAGAATATCCCTACCAACTTTAATCACATCAATGGTTATTACCTCAAGTATTATAATTTAATGTGAATTTGATACAAGGAGATAATAAAATCTTTCTAAATTTTCATGGATCCATGGGAGAAGATTTTATATACATGGTGAAATCATCTACTTCATGACATCATCATGATTAACTCTCTCATTACTTACTTGGATTAGGAATCTTGATGTATAAGATGTAACAATCATTGATTCAAGTTAGATTAAAAAGACCCAAGTTGTTTCTTGATTATAATAGGAGTGATCAATTAAATTTTCATGAAATCAAAGGAAGATTATTCTATAAAGTGGGAAACTACTTAAAACAAACCATTAGACTAAGCAAATAAAACTATAAAAAGTAAAAATGGATAATCTAAAAAACATTAATTATTATAATAAAATAAAATAACTAAAATTAGGAATCTAACTTAACAAAATAATTCTAACCTACCCCTACCTCTACCACAAAATCCATTGTTACTCTAATACCTCTTCAAATGGAGAAACTATGAAGTAATGCTTCAAAAAAATGCCCATTGACTTGATATGTCAATTCATTACCTTGGAGATCCTTCAAAGGGAAAATATTTTAACCTAAGACCTTAGATATTTGATAAGACTTTATCTATAGTAGGGTGAACTTGGCGTGCGTTCCTCTCTTTTTATGGGCTTTATCCCATAAAAGCACTAGGTTATAAATCTTGAATTCTTTATATTTCACTCTCTTATCAAACCATATTTTGAGTATGTCTTGATGTTTGTTGAATTTTTGTAATGATTAATTCATGAAATATTCCATTTATATGATATCTAACAATATGGAGTTTATCTTCTCGTTAGGTTTCATGTATTCCTACATAATTTTATATGTTGGTAGATTCATCATGAATGGGAACATTGGATATTTCCCATAAACTAGTAAATATGGTGAGGCTTTAAGGTTCAGCTTTTACTAATTTTGTGTTTCTATTCAAATTTTGCTTTCTATATTCAAGAGAATAATTAAGAAACTAAGAGATGGTCAAGGCTTGATGTGTACCTAGATATAGTCTGTGCACTATAATCCAGACACTATGAGTACTCCTCTTTGGTTGTGGAGGAATGACACCTACAAAGAAAGAGACTTGGAAAAAGGAGGTGTTAGATGGATACATGGTGGGTTGCCAAGCGAAAGCTTGATCCCAGAAGTATGAATACTTCCTTAAGGGATATCAACCCACTAGTCAATAAAAAGAAGTGTCTGATAAATAGCAGAATGTTAAAAGACTGAAATGATAATAAACTAAAAAGAAACGAAAGCAAAAGCTTACCTGAATGATGCTATCAGACTAATTATAGTGGACGAGGTCGGGGGTGTTGCCAGCGTCGGTTGATCAAGGTGCCGACGTCGGTTAGTCTGCCGATGTCGGTGGGGAAAGAGATCGGCGTCGGTCGGGGCAGTAGGCTTGAACAGGGTCTGGTCGAGTCTGTGGTCCATGGACAGGGTCTGGTTGTGCAGAATGGTCTATGGATAGGTCTGAGATAGAGTTTGGCCCTGGTTGAATGGTCTGGGGTCTGGGTCTGATAGTCTGGTTAAATGGGCAGAGTGTATGGTCTGAGGACAGAGGCAATAGAGAGATGGGGAAGTAAAGATTCGGCTCTGGTCTGGTCTAGGGTCATAGAAGTGTTGAAGGGGGAGATATTACCTAAAAGTTATAATTCCAAAGATAATGAAAACATAGACAGTATATGTTCCTGTGCCTACCGAAAGAGTGTTGTTGATGTCGTACTTGTTATTGATGTAGAACCCTGATGCTGAGTCCCTGTTGTGCTTGATGTTGCAGAAGCCTGATGTAGAATACCTATTGCTACACCTGAGGGAGAGAGTGAGAGGCTTGGCTGAGAGATTAGCAGATTGGCAGATGGTTGAAGACTGAAGATTCGTGATTAGATGCATGATTTTGTGATTGTGGGGTTTGTGATTACCCAGAAATTGTGATTCGGTGAGAAATTGTGATTCGGGGGGAAAATTGTGATTTGCTAATTAGCCTTGGAAGAGGTTAGATGTCGGTTTAAGTAAACTGACGTCGGTGATCCCGCCGGTGTCGGCTGACAGTTGACCGATGTCGGTGGGTGCAGAATGCATAAAAGGCCCAGCAAGCCCATTCTACATCTGCCAAGTGCATAGTTGGTTGGAGATTGTCGAAGGTTAAGATAAATACGCATGAGAGTTTGTTAGACGGTTGGAGAGGAGTAAGAATAGGTCTTGGGTGAGTCATAAGATGGGAATTAGTCCAAGGTGAGGTGTCCTAGGCAAGGTGTCATGGGTGATGTGTCCAAGGAGGGGGGGTTAATTCAAAATAAGTTTATTATTTTAAATTAGTAATTGAATGGTTTAGGAATGGGTAAAGAATGGACCAAGGGGGAAGGTGACCAAGGGTTAGACACTTTTTAGGTGTCTACATTTGCCCCTTTTTGTCTTGTTGGTTGTTCTGGATGAACTGCAAGACAAAAACAGGAGGTGGTTGCCCCAAGTGTGGGATGATGTGGATTGCCTCGAGTGTGGGATGATGTGGATTGCCCCGAGTTATGGATGAGGTATTCCCCCTCAAAGCGGGAGTCGAGGGAAGGGGACCTAATCTCGGGTGCCGATTTGACAAAAGGTGGATGAGAAGGAGAGTGAGGGTGAATGCTGCAAAAGTCGTGATTGTGCACATACCACTTCACGAGATAGGTAGGTAAAATGGTCGCAGTCAAAAGGTCAAGGAGTGCCAAAATTGAAATAACCGAGCCCCAACATTAGTCATAGTTGATCGGGTTATTCAATCTAAGCTGTAGCTCCAAATGGTCATCGTGTTTCAAGTATCCCAGGCTCAGGAAGTGCTCCTAAAAACATGAAAAAATCACAAGTAATGCGGATCAACTGGCTTGCGATCCTATACTTGTGAGGGTCCAAAAATAAGGTCTGCAAACAATTTTGCTATTTATTCGTGAGGTAGCATGCATGCAAACAAAACCAAGACAGAGTTGTCTCAGAAGTGGTCAAGGTCTGAGGAGATAGGCGTGATCTCCATGGTCACTGGTCGGGTTGAGATATAAGTGATTTCAAATATGCCCCATGAGGAGTCAGAAATGACTTCGACATTGGCAGGGCTGGTTGATTGGTCATAATGAAAGATGAAAGGTTGACGTCTTGAGAGAGACAAACGAGCAAATGGGTGGACAAAGGAATGGCCGAGCTAACCTCAAAAGATTGAGTGCTACCTACATAGCCCTTGTGTGAAGGGCCTCAGACCAATGTAGTTCAGATGGAGGGTCAAAGAGGTCGACAGGCTGGTCTTAGTCATGATGAAGGTGAGGAGAAGATGATGTTACAGCCTTTTTCAAATGGTGTATTCTGTAACATTAGTCGGGGTTCTTCATCCCTAACAATTTTCCATATTCGTGATGGATGTATGCTAAAAATGAATTGAGGTCTATTTATGCTTCAGCAAGTATTGGTGTATGCTTAACATAAATTGTGTTGGGTCGATAGTTTCCATGTGTATTGTTGTCCACAAAAACTATGTGAAATGGACTAGGTCATGTCAATGGTCTGAAAATGTTTGATTGGTTTAATTTGAGCTTGGTTGGATAGATAATGATTTTGTTGGATGTGTGACCAAAATGTGTCAAAAGCGAAAGGCAAATTGCTCTTTCATTGACAAGGACCAGAATGAGAGCATGGATAGGGGTTGTTTAGAAACAAAAGACCCATTTATACATTGTGTCATTGACCAGTGGTTATGTTAGTTCGGTAATCGAATCACTTTGACGTTAAGTGAGCTCAAAATCCCTTGAGTGTGCAGGGGTGATAGGATTGATAATGAGATGGAAGGGGGAACCCTGTTTGGTAGGAACAACTTTGCCCCTTTTATAGGTGACCCTGAGAACGACATAGACAAGTCCATGACTCTAAAGTTTTGTCAGTCAATTTTTTTTTATTTTTTTTTGAAGTCAGACTGATCGATGCGGGAAGCCTGCGATGGGATATTGTCTTACTTTGTGGTCATGTCGTGAAGCTGATCGATGCGAGAAGCTTCAGAGATAATGCTATGTATGTAGTAAAATTTATGCATAGCCATCCTTTGAGGGAGTGGTCTATATTCTACTTTTGATATTTTTGATATGACGTTGGCCTAGCTGTCCTTTAGGGGAGCAGTCTAGTAAATACAGCAATGATGGTGCAGCTGTCCTTCGAGGGAGCAGTCTACATTTATAGTTTTATGACCTTGGAATATGTATCCCATTTTTATATACATTTTATTGATTTGTTGACTAGACTTTTGGTCATGGACTTGACTATAGTGGTTTAGAAGGTTTCCCTTTTATTAGGACAAAGCATTCATGCTTGCCAAAAGGGTTAGGATTGAGGGTTGAAAAGAGATAGGAATGACGGTGACGGGGTGTGCTCAAGGGATCGAGCTCAAGTTAAATGTCAAATGAATAATTATTTGACTAACAGTAGACTGGTCAAAGAGGCAAAACATAAAAGGGCTCAAGTTCTGATAAGTCCCTGGACCATGCTAGTGCGTTAAGGTTCGAGTCAATTAGGAGCAAACCTACCCCATTTGTTTCGTTCCAAATTGGTCACAATGATTAATGACGGTTTGAAGAAGTGATAGTTGCTTGGTTGGGTGGTGTTTGATAATTGAAGTGTGGTCGAGGTTTGGTTGATGCTGGTCAGGGTCATGATTAAAAAGGTTGATTGATGATTGGACTATATGTGGTCGAGTTTTAGTCGAGGTCATGGTCGATGTCATGGTCAAAGTTTGGTTGAATGTCTGGTCAAAGTTGGTAGAATGTTTGGTTGACTGTTTGTTTAGGGTCATTATAAGGTTGGATTCCCCCAGTTGTTTAGGGAGAATTTTGGATAAATTGGTCAAGGTTGGTTGAGGCTTGGTGGCTAAATGGACTATGTTGATGTCGAATAATGGGGTCAAAGGCGGCAAAGGGATCATAGTCTGGCGTGGAGATCCCGATTTAGGCAATGAGGTTTGAGAGGCATGGGTCGGTGTTGATAATTTTTCGAAGAGGTGGTCAAGAGGGTCCTTGATTAGAAGGGAATCCTTTCTCTGTTGTTGATGAATGATAGCTTTAAGAGCACAACAACGCTCAGTGTCATGTCCCAGAGTGTGATGATAATGATAGAATTTAGAGTTGTTGAACCAAGAGGGTCTTGATCCGAGAGTTGATGAGTGAGATGGGGTTGAAGGTTTGTTGATAACGTGGTCGAGAAGAAGGGTGTCATGTCCCAGACATTGGTGAACGATAACCTTGAGGGCACAACAATGCTCAGTGTCATGTCTAAGTGTGTGATGATATGCACAAATTTGAGTGTCATCGAACCAAGGTGGTTTTGGTCCGAGAGATTGATATGGTTTAAGAGGTAGAAGGTAGATGCGAGAGGACTGCAACAATTGCCGTAACAGCAAGGCATAAGAACCTGGTAATGGGTCTGGATGTTTTGTTACAGTGGGGGTTGATGACTTTGGTTTGGGATGTGTAAGAAGCATTGGTCGATGATTTGGAAGAGATATATGTTTGAGGGGTTGAGGGAGTAATGGAGGCAACTTGCCTCTGTGAAGTATGGGAGTAGGAAGAACTCCTATTAAAGTGGACGGATGCGGGCCCAAAATTGAAGGTAATGAAGAAGGTGGGGGAGGAGTCCTACGGTGTCGTCTAGTGGCCTTCTTTGATATGGTTTGAGGGCCATTATTATGAGAGGTGAGGTTAGATGCAGGTTTGAGTTTAGATATGGATGGAGGTGAGTGAGATGTAATAATCTTAGGCAAAAGGCAAGAGGAAACTGTGACTGGGTCTTCCTCGTTTGAAATGGGTGAAGAGACTGAGTCTTCTCCTGGTGGAGAAGAAATAAGAGAGTGTGGCTCCTCAAGAGGGCAGGAGGTAGGGATGATGGTGCCTTCTATTTGTGCTTGAGGAGTAGGCAAGGTAGGGTCTTCGGATGAAGGTAAGGCTAATGACATAGGCATGGTCGAAGTGTCCTATAGTATGAGAAAGATAGATGGAGGACTAATAGGAGAAAAAAGTTCCTCATCCTGTGATGGAGGAGGTTGGTCAAGGATAAGAGGCAATATAGTGTTGATTGTGTGAATATTATGGTCATGAGAGTCATTAGTCATGGTTTGGATGTTGGTTTGAGTAGGTGGATGATTTAGAAATGGTTGTTTTAAGATGTCAATGTTTTGATTTGGTGGGGCATTCGGGTTATCTAAAATAAGATCCCCCTTGTCGATCATGTCTTGGATGATGTTCTTGAAGGTTCAGCAATTGTCGATGTCATGGCCGTGGACGCGATGAAAGTGATAGAAGTCGGCCTCCCTATACCATGTAGGGAGGGCTTGTGAAGGGTCGAATTGAGGTGGTCAGATTGGAGGGAGATTGATGACCCCCTGCTTGAGTAGTTTTTCCAAAACGGAAGCGTATGATTCTCCAAGTGGAGTGTATGAACGCTGGATGTACCATTGTTGGAATTGTTTAGTGATGCTTGAAGATGTAGAAGGTTGAGGGTAATTAGTTGTCATCGAAGATGGTGATCTAATGACCACAGTGTTGGCCACTCCTTTGGGTTTGGAGTTGGCAGAAGAAGAAGGTTTGGAAGAAGAATGGTCAATAGATTTTGCGTTGGTATTACACAATTTGACTTTATCTTCTTCAAGGATGCGAAGTTCAAGCTTTCGAGCCATGGTGAAAGCTTCATCAAAAGTGTGAAATGTCTGAATCTGCAAGGTAGAAGAGATGTGCCTGGCACATGCTCGAGAAAAGAGCTTGATGAGCTCAGGTTAAGGTAAGGAGAAAGAGAGCTGGTTAATCAAGCCTCTCCAATGGGCGACAAAATTGACTATTGATTCATCGTCGAATTGCCTGATGGAGTAAAGGTCTGTGATTGAGACTTATTTGGTGATGTTGATAGAAAAATGGTCGAGAAATAATTGGGCAAGTTGAATGAATGAAAAGATAGAATGTCTGGTAAGAGAACTATACCAGTCAAGAGCGGGGCCAGAAAGGGACATAGGGAACGTGCACAAAAGTAACGCATCATCATGGGAAATGAGGTAACAGGCATGTTTGAATGCCCAAAGATGCTATTGTGGGTCTTCCTTACTCTGAAAGCGAGTGAATTTAAGAAGCTCCCATTGGTTGGGGTATGGTAGGATAGGGACAGAAGGATGAATGGGCTCGTTGCAAATTTGCTCATACGAGAGAGCATTGTGTGAACCAGAGATAGAGGTCTCGAGACTGGACATTTTATCCATCAGCATTTTAATGACATCTACTGATGGATTGGTGGATGGAGCACCCCCTAGGTTGTAGGGTGCTTGAAAGGTGGTCGAAGAGGCATACGACGTAGTCGGTTGTATCGGTAAGGGGGCAACGTATGGATGACTAGTCGTAGGGACATAAGTGGAGGCCAAAAGTGGTTGAGTTATGAAAGTCAAGGGTATAGGTTGACTAGATACCACCAAGGTTGGTTGCGTGATGGCACTGGTAGAAGGATAGGTTGGCACTCCTGCATTCATGGGCGCAAGAGTGTGAGGGGTCGAGACAATCAAGTTCTGGTATGATATAGAACTTGGTTGAATTGCGTGTGGTTGAGGGGGTAATAGAACCCCGATGGAGGTTGGTCTAAAAATGGATGGGGAGGCCAAACTTTGCGTATTGGCCATGGTCGAGTATACGGTTGAGGCAAAAGGCTAGGTAGCGGATGGTGTTAATGTCATCACCGCTTCACCCGAAAGGTCTCGCGTTGGGTCCCTTGCGAGATAGTCTTGGAGGGCTGTGACGTTGAGGTCCAAGAATCTTTTGAAATCTTGGTCCCCTTCAAGGATGATGGGAGTCTGAGTCAGGGTCAGTCCTATAGGAGTTCTTTCAGTCTCTGAGTGGAACTCCATGATAAGACTGGTTAGGGATGAGAGAACGTGGTCAAGAAGAGGGTCAGGTTCTAGAAACTGTGTGTTCTCAGTTTCAGAAACTCAGAATGAGGTTTTGGCAAAAAAATGGGTCAGGTTTTAAGTTGCTATTTTGAAGAAAAGGATTGTGACAGCAACCGACGTCGGTTGAAAAACTGATGTCAGTAAGGTAAAATGGCTGGCGTTAGTCAGGTAACCGATGCCGGTGGAGGAAGGTTGCCGATGTCGGTTACAGAACCGATGTCGGTTACTGTGTTTTCCATAAACTCAAAACAAAAGTTTTTGGAAATGGAGAAGATGTCTTTACCAGCTCAAAAAAGATAGATAAAAATAGAAAATAAGATGATGATAGACAGATCCTAGCGTTAAATCCCTAGAAACAATTTTATTAAGATCGTGTGGCTTATGCCTTAATGTGATGTTTGAGGAGGTTGGCTTTAAGAAGGGTCCTAGAATAGGTAATCTAAAGATGGTTTCAGGTATGTTTAGGCACTCAAGAAGTTTGTATTAGGTTTGGTACGTGGCCTGGTGATAAGGAGCAAGCTCCCCTCACTTCACGATTCTAGTGGTTAGCTGGTTTCGCTTAGCCAAAATATACCTTGGCTAGAGATTAGACTCCGCCAGAGAATGGAGTGGGCTTTCCCCTTGGTGATGAAATCCAAGTGAGATTGCTAGGGAGGGGTAAGGTATCTATTGGGGGATGAAATCCTAGTTGGGCCTTGTCTCAAGTAAGTTTTATGTTTGTTTTAGTGCATGTTTTTTAGGTTGTGTAACATGAAGTGGACTAGATTAATTCAATATGCAATTTAATTACTAAGTGTTGACTAAGAAAATGCAAGCAGGCAGAAATGCAATGCAATAAGTGTTTTAAGTCCAAGTCAAAATGTTAAATTGGAATGAAAACAAGTTGAGAAAGGGTTGAAGAAAATGATTTTGGACTAGTCTAAAAATGCAAGAAAGGAAAAGAAAAAGTTCTTTTTATTCCTGCTTATAGTGTCATTTAGAAAAGAAGAATGAGGCGAAAAGGGAGAATCCTAATGCACCCTATATGAAAAAAGAAGGAAAGGAACCCAAGGAAGGCCCTTAAGTGTCCCACCGGGCGTGCCAGAATGTTTCTATTCAAGTTTTGATTTCTATATTCAAGAGAAGAATTAAGAAACTAAGAGATGGTCAAGGCTTGATGTGTACCTGGATATAGTCTGCGCACCGTAATCCAGACGCTGTGAGTACTCCTCTTTGGCTGTGGAGGAATGACACCTGCAAAGAAAGAGACTTGGACAAAGGAGGTGTTAGATGGATAGATGGTGGGTTTCGAAGCGAAAGCTTGATCCCAGAAGTATGAAGACTTCCTTAAGGGATATCAACCCACTAGTCAATAAAAAGAAGTGTCTGATAAATAGCAGAATGTTAAAAGACTGAAATGATAATAAACTAAAAAGAAACAGAAGCAAAAGCTTACCTGAATGATGCTGTCAGATTGATCACAGTGGCTGAGGTCGGGGGTGTTGCCAGCGTCAGTTGATCAAGGTGTCGACGTCGGTTAGTCTGCCGATGTCGGTGGGGGAAGAGACCAACGTCGGTCGGGGCAGTAGGCTTGAACGGGGTTTGGTCGAGTCTGTGGTCTGTGGATAGGGTCTGGTTGTGTAGAATGGTCTGTGGACAGGTCTAAGATAGAGTTTGGCCCTGGTTGAATGGTCTGGGGTCTGGGTCTGATAGTCTGGTTAAATGGGCAGAGTGTATGGTCTAAGGACAAAGGCAACAGAGAGATGGGGAAGTAAAGATTTGGCTCTGGTCTGGTCTAGGGTCATAGAAGTGTTGAAGGGGGGAGATATTACCTAAAAGTTATAATTCCAAAGACAATGAAAACACAGATAGTATACGTACCTGTGCTTGTCGGAAGAGTGCTGTTGATGTCATACCTGTTGTTGACGTAGAACCCTGATGTTGAGTCCCTGTTGTGCTTGATGTTGCAGAAGCCTGATGCAAAATACCTATTGCTGCACTTGAGGGAGAGAGTGAGAGGCTTGGCTGAGAGATTAGCAGATTGGCAGATGGTCGAAGACTGAAGATTCATGATTAGACGTGTGATTTTGTGATTGTGGGGTTCGTAATTACCCAAAAATTGTGATTCGGCGAGAAATTGTGATTCAGGGGGAAAATTGTGATTTGCTGATTAGCCTTGGAAGAGGTTAGACGTCGGTTTAAGTAAACCGACGTCGGTGATCCCGCTGGTGTTGGCTGACAGTTGACTGATGTCGGTGGGTGCAGAATGCGTAAAAGGCCCAGCAAGCCCGTTCTACATCTGCCAAGTGCATAGTTGGTTGGAGATTGTCGAAGGTTAAGATAAATACGCATGAGAGTTTGTTAGATGGTTGGAGAGGAGTAAGAATAGGTCTTGGGTGAGTCATAGGATGGGAATTAGTCCAAGGTGAGGTGTCCTAGGCGAGGTGTCATGGGTGATGTGTCCAAGGAGGGGGGGTTAATTCAAAATAAGTTTATTATTTTAAATTAGTAATTGAATGGTTTAGGAATGGGTTAGGAATGGACCAAGGGGGAAGGTGACCAAGGGTTAGACACTTTTTAGGTGTCTACATTTTGATTTACTTAGAGTTCATGTTTTATAAAGAGATGCCACTCTCTAGGCTTATCCACAATATATTTATTGATATCAGTAATGCAATTATTTTTGGTCAATTCAACCAATCCATTCCCTTATGGGTACTGATTTAATAATGATTTAATTACGATATGATTATCATGGTCCCAATATATAAAATTATATTATTGAAATGATGGCCCATTATCATAAACTAATGAAATAAGTGTGCCAAACCTAGTTGTGATCTGTTCTTCAAGGAAAATGATCACATCTTGTGTTCTTGTGTTCTTTCTAGCTATAACATTAATCTATTTGGTGAAATATTATGTAGCAATAAACACAAATTTTTTTCTATCTAAAGATTTTTAGTTGATGACACCAATGAAATCTAATCCCAATTATGAAAATGGCTTACCCTCAAACATAGACTGTAGGGGAATTTCGTCATGCACTTATATTTTTTCCAAGTCCTAGCATTCATGGCACATCCTTTAATGGGAGTGATCATCCTTAAAGAATATTTGCCAATAAATCCCATTCTAAGTATTTTATGGGTTGTGTTATTTCAATATGGATAGATGCTACTAATATTTTGATGCATATTTTCCATAATCTCCTAGGCTTCTTTACATGACACACATTTTAAATAGATGCCTTCATAGTTATTCCTATAGAGGATTCCCTTCTTGACTATGTAATGATCAACTTTGAGACTCAAGGCTCTATTTTTATTTCTTTTGTGTTCTTAGGGACATGTTCCAATGAGTAATAATTGAATACTATCTAAATACCAATCTACTTAAAAAACTTATGTTTGGAAAAAAAATTTAATGGTGATGCATGGGTCTAACTCAACCATTAATTGATCAATACCTTATCCACTAATGATCTCAACAAGTTTAATCTCAACATCAAACTCTTGAAATTTCTCCATTCATTTGCACATATGCTCTCCTAATGTATTTTATCCCAATGTAATCTTGATAGTAGGATCTCATACAATATCAATGGTCTTGTTCCTAAGGGTGTAGTGTCTACATTTTTTTATTGTTTTGACAATGGAAAAATATTTTTTTGTTAATAAAATCTATTTAAGATCTACATAATTTAAGTTAGTTCTCATAAAATCAATAGGGTGTTCACTTTATTCCCTCTTTTGCATAAGTAAAATAACAATGGTATGCTCGAAAGCAAATGAGTATAGGAAAAAGACCTTAATAAAATCTAGGCTCACTAGTACTACTGCCTATGGTATATCCTTATTAATGTATTAAAATGACTTCTTAGCTTCAGGTGTCCATTTCACTTTGGCATCTTGTTTGATTATTATGTTCAAGAGTCTAACAATTATAGAAAATCCTAATATGAATTTTCTCATGAAATTAATCTTCCCAAAGAAGGAATTTAGCTCCTTTTTTCTATTTAGGAACATTATTTTAGAAATTCCCTTAATTATGTCTGGATCAATGGTGATCCCATATTTGGTGATAATGTGGCCCAATAACTTTCCTTTAGTAATGCCAAATATACTCTTCTTAGGGTTCAGTGAGATACCAAACATCTTGCACCTTTCTAAAATAGACTGAAGATGGTCAGTATGATTAGATCTATTTTAGAGAAAATATTGAGGTTGTCCATGTATATAATTATGTATTATCTTATTATTCCTTAGAATGCATGATCCATCACTCTTTGAAAATTAGTTCCAATGTTGATCATCCCAAATGACTTTCACTTATATTCATAAGTTATCCATTTTTTATTAAAGGTGGTTTTCATCCTATCCTCTCATTCCACTAATACTTAGTTATATCCTAAAAATATTCTAATAAAGACATCATTCAAGAACCACTCATAGTTTGTATCAACTCAGCTAAGGAGGGCAAAGGATAATTATCTTTCTCATAAGCTTTGTTAGGGTATTTAAAGTTAACACATAACCTAATTTCACCACTCTTCTTCTTGAATGGAATTGTAGTAGCCCCCCAAGTTAAATGCCTAATATAAAATACTATCTAGTTACTTATTATCTTTTCTACTTCCTTCTAGATCAATAATTCTAGAATATGCTTAACAGGTATTTGTCCATGCCTAAATTTTTTATGATATAGCTTGAGTGGAATTATATGGGTGATGATTTTAGGATTGAAAATCCTCAAGTCATTATACATCCATGAAATTACATCTTTATACCTGATGATCAATTCCTTGAAACTTTACCTTTCATCTAGAGTGTATCTTAAATAGATATTTACAAGGTGTGAGTCTTTTTCAACTCCCACATTTTTTGAGTAGAACTCAAATTCATTAACCTTGAGCTACCTTTATTTCTTCACTTGAAGGCTCGTATTAAAATCTCTTTCCAAGGTGATCATCCCCAAGGGGAGATGATTTTATTTCAATTGTATGACATCCTCTTAATCTAATTATTCATGGAACCTATGGCTTCTTTCCTAATCATCAATTATTTGAGACTCAAACTATCTTGAATTGGTAAGAAACTGGATGATCTATTGGTCATCATCAAATACTTGAAAATTTTCAATATTTTCTAGCACTGACGGACAAGGTACCAATTAAATAGAGAACTTCTATACTTTTTATTCCTATAGAGGTGCCAAATTTGTTGTTTAATATGTCAATAAATCAAAAACTTGGGTTTTTTCTCTTGGAATGGCCACTATATTGAAATATCAAATGACTTAATTAAATCCTAGTCTCTATTATTATACTTATTTAAATATGATAATTTACATTAATAATTATTCCTAACCTAATTTATCATGAGTTTTGAGTCTCCATATACCAATAGTTATTTGATGTCATTTCTGAGGGAAAACTACAATCCCAAAATTAGGGATTCATACTCTAACCTATTATTAATGCATGGAAATTAGATCCTGTGCATTACCAAGTATTTATTTAACTATGGATTGACTAATTTGATACCAACACCTAGTCATTTTTTAGATCTTTCTTCATCAAAATAGAGGGTCCATAATTGGGAAGGGACCTATACTTTTTCTTGTGTTTCATGCTTCATAGTAAATGTATAAATTCTAAGGCTAGGAGACTTCTAGCTTACTTCTTAGTTAGAGGTGTTATACTCTATAATGGGGTGATTCATACTTGGTTCTTGATCAATCCTTATCTAGTTGGTAATACCCCTCCATGGTAGCCAAATGTGAGAGAATTTTATGGAAATATATCCATTGAGTGTCTTAGACCAATCTCTAATAAATAGTAGCCCATACCCCTCAAGAATATCTACTATCATTTTATTGATAGACATCTGTAATTGAGGTTCTAATATAACTTGGATTCTTACATCATTAGTTTCTCCCAAAATAGGCACTACTATTTTATCCAACTACAAAATAGTCCTATTGGATGGACTTGGGGTCAAACTAAGCTTCTAGCCAATGGAGTTGGCATCACAGTAGATGAATCTCCAAAATCTATTAAGTAATTACATATATTCTTACCAAAGGCTTGAATGGTCAGCAAGAAATGGGGAACCTTAGGTTTGATTTTTATATAACATTTATATTAGCTATTTTTGAATTTTTTACAATAGAATTTTTTGTGATAGACTTCTATAATATCTCCTTATACTCTCTAGTCTATACCAATTTATGAAGAGTGATATTAGATTTGATATACTTCATATCCTTAACCATGTTATATCTTCCATTTCTCTTTTATCTCTATGTTGAGGATGATCATTCCCTTTTGGGGACAAAGTATTATTATCATCTTTAAAATTTGGGTGAATAACTATACTATTGGGAGGAGTAGAAGTGGTGAGAGGATACCTATTTCTTAGTTTGTAATTATTCCTATTGAACTATTGAAATGCTTGCACTTCACTAGAATTATCCTATGGAACATTGTCATATTCACAACAGAAGGGAAACTCATAAGTTTCATAGGACATCATTGAACTTGAAGAGTCATATTCATGAGGAATATCTAGAGGATTCATCATTTGGTATTGTCTAATCATTTCCCTCTAAAATACTTCAAAGGTTGCACAGAACTCTACACATTACAATTCTCCATGATGTGATGTGTTGTGAACCCTACACCAATTATAAAAAGCTATCTCAATGATATTATGTTTTGTTAGCTTATTATATTTTTGTTATTATGGATTATTTGTAGACTTATTAAAAGGCTTGTTGTATCTTGGAAATCCATAATTTTTGTTATATTTTTGATTGGTGGTATTACTCATCCTTTTTTTCATATTTAGGATGTCATTACTCAACTTTTAGACTATTATTTGTATAGAATCTAGTTCATATTTGGTGGATTTAGAACCTTAAGTGACTATTAAATTGGTGTGATCCAAATGTTTATTTTTTTGGTTCTACTGAGGGCAATTCCTTTATGATTGATTATTCAAAAAACCATAATTCTGATTTATTGTTTGGTGTGTCATGGGAGGCAGACTGTATAATTGATTCTAGTTAAATGTAGGGGAATTATGATTAGCATGTGAAATTGGATTCAAAGATGGGAATCCATTTTTGAAAATTTTCCTCCTAAATTCTAAATATTGAGTTGAGGATTAAGATTTTTGTTTATATTAATAGCTTCTTGATATGGAAAATCTAAAGGATTGGTTATGGCAATTCTTCATAAAATCACTACAATAATGGGATCTAGAGTGTTCTTGTATATTTCAAGTGTTAAATATACATCCATCTTGTAGGTGGCATTCAATCAAGTCTACATATTTTGGAACCTTGTATTGAAGGATTAGATTGACTTATTAGGCTCCCTCTTTATACTAGTGAAATGTTGATACACCAAACTTGGATTCATTAGTTGCCCAAATTATGTAATAAAAGTATTTTAACATTCATTCCATGAGGTGATATATCTTTCCTAAAAATTGAGATACCAATCATAAGTATAATATTTAAGAGTAAAGGTGAAAATCCTACATGAAAAATCATCATAGGTGACATTCATTAATCTCATAGTGGCCCTATAAGATTTGATATGTTCTTCTATAATCCTCCCATTTGAGGGGGAGAACGTATACAAATACTTATGTATATTCCTTGGTAGATAATTTCAAACTCCAGGAATGGTAATAACATATCTAACTAACCAAGGTTGAACCATATAAGGGTTGATAAATGGGGCATTTCTTATAGTGGAAGGTGTCCTAGCTTGATACACCTCAGGGATAATAGTTATTAGTCTATGCCTTCTATGATTTGACAAAGGAAAAACCAAAATTATAGATTTGGGCCTAGAACTTATTCCTCTCTTAGATGTCTCTAGTGTTACTCCATGTAGTGACTAACCTATACCATTGAGAAAACACACAAGTGTGACATCCTTCTAGCTCCATATTTTTTATTTCTATTGATGTGTATTTTACTCACACCCTAGAATAATGAATGAGGCAAACTCTAAAATTTTAGTATCTATATGGAATGAAGTTATACTATGGGGTACAAGTTGTAGGTATGTGGTTAAAATAACTAGGTGGTGGAATAGCAAGTTGAGCTTGTAAATTATTTAAATAAGTTTATGGATGGATGAGCGAAATCTAATTTAAATTCATCACTAAATGAGTTTGATGGATGTAAATTTACTCTATGGTTGGTAGATATTTAAAAAAATTTAAAAAGAGGGGAAAGGTAAGGCAAAAAAAAAGGATTTGTGTTCCTGAAAGGTCACTTTTAAATCTATTTCTTTGGTGGAAAAGTATCTTTAATACCAATGTTTGCCATTTGTATCTATTGCACAATCATGAACAAGCATGGTTAGTAGTCTGGGAAAACAAGTATAAGAAGCTTACTAATCTTAACTAAAGGTTTATCTCCTTAGAGTTGTTACACACCATTATTTTAAATGTTACAACTCAGACCACCAAAAAAAATTTTAGAGTACTTATCTCACACCCCTATATGACTATACTAAATAAAATACTCCTACACACCTCAGATTATCAAATAAATCTATACTAATTACTTAAACCAACAAAATTTTACCAATCCTTAATAGCTACAACACATATAAGATCAATATTCATTAATAAAAATAATCAAATTTATTCATAACACTAACACATTTCAAAAAAATTGAGCTAATATAGATTAAAAAAAATTAAAATTTCAATAACATAGACAAGGAATATATAATAAACATATTTGCATGACAATAAGTTACTTGATTTCTTCCTATATATTGATAAAAATTCAACCCTTTTAAAACAAGGTTTTACATGTATTTAAAGGACTTAGAGAAGGGGTCACCTCATCCTCCAAGTGTAGCAAAACTTTAGTTTACATAAAAATAACTAGAAGCTAAGTTCTAGTTTGGTACAAAATTATGTGTTATAACTTATTGATTATATTAGACATGAAATGTGTACATGTTGTAAGAATAATTCATTTAATTATAATATGGATGTAACAAGACTTAACTAGTCATGAATAATATTTACATGAAAAGCTATACTAAGGCTAACTTGGCTCCTGATTGGCACTACTAACGATTGTGGTTGTAATTGAATTAATAATTTGAGCTGAGATGATGACTGGAGTCAAACTAGTATCTTGAACTAAAGTAGTAGGTAGAGTGGATATGGTAACTTGAGATGAGAAGGTAGGCAAATTTGATACACTTACTAAATTGGGAGGGATTGAAGTTATAACTGGCACATTTGGTGGAGTCTAATGTGTTGAACTAGTAGGTGGCATTGAAGTAGACATATTATTGGCCTTAAGCTCCTAATAATGTTTGTAACCTCTAAAATGTTGTGCCCATACTATACACATATCTAGGAGATAAAGTTGTTTACCCTATCTACTTGTGCCATTATAATCACATGCTTAATTTTGGTAACTTGGAAGCCCACCTAAAAAACTTCCACTTTAGTTGTCTTCTTTCTCACTGAAATCAATTTTTACTCAATATCTTCTAAATTTGATCCTTGTAAACTCTAATTGAATTATCCAAATCCTATTGTATCATTTCATCCAAAAAAATACTTGACCACCAACTTCCTAGTGCTATGTCATGCACATGTCAATTCTAGATCATTAAAAATTTGCACTACATGCTTCTCTTATTCTATGATCTTAGTAACTAAAGCATCAATAAAATTTACCCATTCTCATGTGTCTTAGGTCCTAATGACTGCTATATTCAATAAATTTATTACCTCTATGGGTCCATCAAATTCAAATGGATGAATGCCTTATTGGTAGTATACAAAACCAATAAATTAAATCTATTGCTATCTTCTTTGATAACCTTAAACAATTTTGTTATTGTGGTTTCATGGGGAGACAATTATGCTCTCAAAGAATGAATGGTATCTAAAATTTCATACAACCTTAATGTTTTACTTTGAACATCTTAATCTATCCTAGATAAAATGTGGATTACATGTTATTATTCAATAAGGGTCTCCATCTCTTCTTGTAATTCTTTACTTACCTACTCTTTTCCCTCATGAATGGCTAGCATTGCTCTAGTGTGGGTATCCATGTAGGGCTTAAAGTTCTCAATTTATGGAGACTAATCCTTTTTTTCCTTATCTTTTTAAAAGAGAGTAAATATATTCTATTTATTCTAATATTAGGCCTTGCCCACTTGTATATTTATCAAAATAGATATCACAGTGGGAAACTTGGTGATCTTCAAGTTTGGCCTCTTAGAAGTTAGCACTCCTAATTCCTTGGCCCAATTTAGAAGAGTTGTATTTGATGGAACTAATGTTCATGCTTCTATTTGAGTGTATTCTATAGGTTTAGTATCAAGATATGTCTTAGGCATTGAAGGCCATATTATTTTGGGCTATTCTACATTCTATGGATGTGGTATGGGATGAATAATGTAGACTAGTTTCTTATTAGGATATATTTTATGGCCACCACTTTTGTGGTTTTCACTGCTCTTGATGAGGGAATTGGTGAATTCAATTGAGTAGAATAAAATAACACTTGGGTGATGGGTTAGTTGGTTGTATAATAAGTAGAGGTAGAGATTAAATGAGATGTCATTGACATAATGAAAACATGCCCATTAGGGAATTATGACACAGGAGGAAATGTAGAGAAAAATAGTAATGAAAAATAAGAAATAACTAATAATGACATAATAGGAGAAAGGCCAAGGGGAGAAATAAATAGAGAACCCTTACTTGACTGGTCACCACTAAGGGGTACCTTTCCCTTTAACCCTTGAAATCTTATAACCTTAGCTTGATGCATCTACTCATTATCCACCTCATGGCCTAAATCACCTTCAATTGAAGGTTTTTCCTACCTACTTGGTACCTCTATAGATGGTGTCTATGGCCTTTCTACCCTATATTTTATTTTATAAAAAAATATTATCTTCTCAACTTGAGGAACATTCACCTATTGGGTAGGAGAGGGAAGAGTCATACTAGAGGTTATGATTACCAAAGTTTCCATATTAGGTGAAATATCTTCCTTATTATAAGAGTTCAAGCATATGATTCCATCTTCTAGCCACATAGTGTTGGATTTCATCTAAGTTGATTCTTCAAATAGTTCTTATTTTACCTTCCTTAGTTCAATAATAAACATTTGATCTTGAGGATCCTCTTATTCTTGTTTCTCACAAACAATTGATTTATCCCCTATAGTTTATTCTTTCTTTTGTTTTAGAGTTATCATTATAGTAGGTGAATAATGGGGGTCCTATATTTCATCTTATAGATGCTAGAATGTCTATCCCCATGGTGGTGGGATCCTAAATTTGGCTTTCTCAAGTGTAAGGGATGGATCTACTTGGATTACCCTCAGTAAGTCTTCACTCAGGTCAATAGTCTCATCCCTTTCCTTATATTTTATATCCTATTTTGTATTTAGAAAAATAATTCATTATTGAAAGGCTCATTCTTATAGGGGATTCCTAAACTATAACCCTTTTATTTCACTTTCCCATGAGGGTGCCATTACTTATGGGGAAGAGTAGCCAAGACATAAGCCGTCCTTTCATTTATATCATCTTTGAAGTGATTGTAGTATGTATATTCCATCCTCTCAATTATGAAGTGGGAGTCATGGAAGGTAATCTTATTACTCTTAGTCGAATCCTCACCCATCCCATTCCATAATTGGAAAGCAATTTCCTACTCATCAATTTTTATCTAGGATGAATTTGGGGAGATGAAAAGGGTCAAGATTGTGTTCAATAACCATGATAATAGTATAGTCTAGGCACAACCAATAATCAACCAAATATATGAGTGTATTGGCCATGCTCTTGGATATCTTGGCTAGAGGTTAGCCATGAATTGCCATCCAAACTTGAGGATACAATGAGTAAAAGGCACAAATTCTATTCTTGATATACATAGGGTTTAGATTACATGGAGCCCCATTATATTTATAGATAATCCCCATGATTGAATCTGAAATATATGAAATCATGTAGAATTTTTGATCATGGGGCCTCATATATTTATTTATTATGAATTATTGCAAATGAGCATTGATAACTTCCCCCAGTACATAAATGTGATCAGAGGTGATGAGCAGGTCAAGTAGTGGTACCATTATAGATTAAGGATATGAATACTTAGGTGGATAAATAGTATATTTAATAATTAAATGACAATATGAATTCCCATTAGAACTGGGTGATGGATAATACAAATTCCCATTTATTATTGCTTGTTCCACATTATTTTTTCTTCCAACTAACCACACTATGCAAATCAAAATTTGCATATAGAGTAGGAAAATGTAGATACCTCATGAATTCATTTACTGATATATAGGTAATGATGGTTCTATTAATGACATAATTTAACAAATCATCATCTAAAACTCTCCTTTATAATAACATGTATCATAATAAGTCAATGCATGATATGAATTTTGGCTTAGTAGATGCATAGTGGAGTATTTTGCATTTGAAGGGCATTATGTTAGCTATAACTTATTTTTATTTTATAGATATATTCTCATTTAAATTAAATGGTTTGATATTATATATGAACTCCCATAGAGCCAAGTAATTGGCATAGATACTATCAAACACTATCACATAAAAAATTATATTTAGGTATTTTGTTGAATCTTTAATGGATAACCTAGATGGTGTTGAATCTCCCGTGTATGCCATAGATGAAGATGCCATTATTATTTATTAGTGTTGGTAAGGTTTGAGATCTTGAAAATGGTGGCCTAAAAATATATTATGAAAATTATAAATTGTTTTAAATACAACTAGGGATTTTGAAATCATAAAGGCTATGTGCACTCGAGCTCAAAGATAATAAAATGATATGATCTTGGTTAATGGATTGATGTTATAAATTTTAGAATTCATTACAATTTTTTCACCATTAATAACCAATGTCTATGATATTGTCACCTTCATTCAATTCTAACTTAACCACCTAGGTCTTGTGGGCCTACCACATATGATTCTTACTCATTTGGGGCATCATAGTGTTATTGCATTTTGACACTTATCACTATATGGTTTAGTCAGGGGGTTAACATTTTCATTCAAGATGAATGATGTGATATGATGGTTATAAATTAAATAAACAAAAGACCAAAATTTTATTTTAAAATATTCATTTAGGTATATTTATTAGGGAAAGTCACTGAAGAGAAAGTTTCTGACCAAGAGGTTCTTTGGGGAGATTGTTATTCGAGAGGAAGTTATTGTAGAGGAATTTCTCAAATGAAAGTTTCCAAATGAAACATACTGAAGAGAAATTTCTCAAATACCAAAACCTTCTAAAGTAAATTTGTCACATAAGAGGCACCTAAAAAAATAATCTAAAGGAAAGTTGTTGACTAAGATGTTGCCAACCAAAACAAAATCTGAAAGAAAGTTGTCAAACACCAAATCCTTTAAACTAAAATATTCCTAAAGACCAAAGTGTCAAAGGCCAAAAGTGTCTAAAATTATAAATAAAATGAATATAAATAATTAAATCCAAATAAAATAACATGAATAAACAAACCTAAATACCTGTCATACATAATAAGCTTCTAGAATTTCTATTAATGGATTAGTTTTAATGAAGTGCTTCTAATAAAAAATGTGTTGTAAGAGAAACTAGGTTCACCCAATAGTGATTTAATGTTTAAAACATCTATTTTCCATAGATAATAAAACCATCCCATAACACATGCATAACCTAAATTTTAAATAAGCCTTCTAAAAATAAAGAGGGTCCCCACTTTTTAAAGAAAACTTCTAGGGTGGGGTGTGGTTAATAAAATAGGTTCAACCAATTTACTCAATTTATAGGAAAACCAAATACATATTTAGATACCCTTTATCATATTTTAGGTTCATATAAAGTTTCATGGCACCATTCTGAAGGTAACCTTATTAATTGACTAAGTTTCTTGGCCAATTAGGTCACTTTAAGCCATAAGCCTCATGCAAGCACATAGTTAAGGATACCATATTGTATATTCCTCTAAAGGTTTCAAACATTAATATTCCTTTATATCCTTATAAATAACACATGATTCCAAATTTGTATGATTTTTGGCTAGTTATAACTTGAGTTACTCAAGACTCCATGTCTAAACCCTAGATCAGGGTTGTATAGGCATGTTGAATAATGGAATGAAAGGAAATGAAGTGATAATATGTAATTAAAAAATAAAACTAATAAAAAACTAAAAAGTGGTTTATATAAAATAAAAATAGAATTTTGTACATACTTTAAAAAGGAAGTTAATCTGATCAAGCAAGTAATGTCTAAAAGTGGTAAGTATTTGAAAATAAAATGATAGTGAATCACATTAAATAATATAAATATTGAAAAATAGTGAGAATTTCCATGTTTCAAGTTATTAATGGCTAAACAAGTTAATTAAGAAACAAGTTAGCACATGAAGTGGTTGACTGGGTCACCATAAGGCAACATGATTATTTCCTATAAAAGGTACATGTGGGGAAATAATCCATACATTATGCATATGTTTAAGTTTACAATTAAAATATAAATTTCATAAGAAAATATATAGTAACATGCAATATTAAATTATAATAGATTATAATTGACTACAAGAAGTATCACAAGGAAAAAGCTAGTAACTAAAAATGAAGATATAATAGCTACCAATCCATTATTCTCAACATTGAGTGAGACTGAGAAAGAAGAAAAAATAATAATGTTGTTTTTATGAAAAATTAAATAAATACAAAAACTAGGATCCATTAAATTTAATTTATGTATAAAATAAATATTAATTTGTATAGCCTCAACTATAAGGACTAACAGGACCAATATAAAGAGTTAAAGCCTTACCTCACCCATAGTGAGATCTATGTGTAGAAATATTAATTTTTATTACTTATTTTGGATAAAAATTGAGTTGAAAATAATTTTAATTATCCATTAAAATTAGAGCACAATTTGTATCTCATAGAAAAATGGACATCTACATTAATGGTGCATTAGTTTTTCATGCCATAGGGTTTTCAAAAAGGGGGAAGCCACTGCAACTATAAAAATACACAAACTATAATTTCTACCAATAAATTAATGAGTGATACACATGGTATACCTAATTAATCCCCATTAAAAAAACACTAATTCAATTCTATGAGTATTTTATGATTACAAAACAAAGAGATACTAACTTTAAAAAAAAGGATACGAAACAAGCCAACAAAAAACTCATATATATCACCCATCAGATGATGTGATTATGGGAATAATTTAATAATATATATTATTTAGCATCTAATATCCAAAAAAATGTTGAGAATTTACTCACCATAAATTCATGGTCATTATAATACATTTTTTTGGTAAATTTTGATTTGTTTCACATAGTGGAGCTCCCTTAATGGGAAATATGATGTTGGGGTGATTTATATCTAAACCAAGCCTTTAAAAATATGGTATGGAAAATAATTATAAATGTCTATATTCATATGTACAATTTTTTAAACTAGTTGTTGAAAATAATTGCATTGATCACTTCCAATTCTCATAATTTTTAGGATGTCATAGATTAATTTTCTCTTGTTATAATAAGCATCAAGTTGTAAAATGGTTTCATGGTACAGATTTACAAGATTCCTAAATATATGAAACTTACCGTATAGTTATTCATTAACATGGTGGACACACATAAAATATTCATATACTAATTAATAATGGTGGATCAAAATGTATAATCCTTTTAGTTTTTTCGATCATAAACTTCAATATAATCATAAGAAAAACACACACCAACATACAAACCTTTACACATGTCATCAAAATAAAAATAATCACCTACACATCTAGTCCTAACACCATCAAATAAAACAATAATATTGGAAGTATGGAAATATGTTCCATCTATCCCCCCTTTTTTTTAGAGATCAACTTTTACACATTTAGAATTGTACTAGAGGATTGTAAAAAAATTTGTTTGATGATATGGGGAATGTCCCATATGATGAGTAGGTGAAAAAAGTGAGTTTTTTCTTAGAAATATGTGCACATAGTGTATGTTTTCAACATGTTCACCCATGTTATATTATTCAACATTACACCCATATTATATTCCATAAATGTGGATGCAATTTATAAAGAGGATAAAACCAAGTACATGGTGTAATATTTGTCTTCAACCAAATAGACATTAGATTTGAAATCACCAACATAGGATATAAATGTCATATATGATATAACCAAAACATTTAATAAACAACTTTAGTGGACCATAAGAAAATTAAATAATTTGGACCATTAACTATGGAGAATAGTGAGGAATAATATGATGTGTATGATATCCCATTCCAACCATTTAGAATAAATCCACACACAATAATATCTGCTAGCCCTCAATCTAATTTGGGTTTGGAAGGAAACATTTATAATATCCTTTGAATTAGTTTAGGATCCAAAAGGAAAAACATAAACTAGAAAGGCCCACCTAAAAACTAGGGACTACAAAAATAAACACCTCATCCCATTAGTTAAATGACTTAAGGCCATAATATGTAGAGATTAGGTATAACATATACAAAATACACTCCACCATACATGCCTCCATCCAATCCACTTATGAGTATTGAATAATCACCTTATTCCACTAAAATAATGTAATGAACCCTTCATGACCAATAATTTATTCCACAAGTGGTCCTTATGTCAAAAATTGAATGATTAATCAGTAGCACATTTCTAGATAACATTTCAACATAATAAGAAAAACATCCTTCTAAAAAAATCTAGACTAGAATCACCTAGAGTGAATAATAGATGATAAACCAATCAATTAAACTTGTTTAACATGGATTGAGATATATAAAGAGGTAGAAAATATGGCTACTAAATAAAAATAAGAATTCAGTGACTAGAAGAAGAATTTAGTAGAGATAATGATAGTAAAAATAATACAAGAGGTTGGAGGAATTGTGAAAATAGGATGAATCCCATTGAAAGTCTAAATACCACCAAATAATAATAAAAAAGGTATCAAGAGAGAAATCTATTAGTGATTAGGCTATAAGAGTAAATTAAATTAGGACACAGTGGCCAAAGAAGAGGATTAAAGGAAGAAAAAATAAAAGGATTAAAATAAGAAAAAATTAGAGTAAAACATTAAAAAATAGGTAAAAAATAGAAAAATTAAGATAAGGAGATAAAAAATTAAAGATATAAAACCACCCACATGAAAAACATAGGTGAATTATAGTGAAGTTATATAGGAAATGACATAGTAGGACTAGGGCCTAACATAAAGGAATCTAAACCAACTGACTCTAGATTTCAACCTATATAAACTATCTTGAAATCCAATTTAGGCAAGGCAAGCTTATAGGATTAAGGTTCCAAATATGGTGATGACATAGTAGGATACTGGTGGATGGACATATAGATACCAACCACCAAATGGAAAAAAATTACCTTTCCCACATCACAACTATGTCAGTTATAATAAGTATATCTACATAAAACAACACATATTACCATATATAAAAAATTAGAAAAAAATTACTAATGCATTACACAATTTTATTTTGAGAAGCAAATCAAAGAATCCAACTCATTTCATGTGTCCATCACACAAATGTCCACACAACTAAATTAGAATAATTGTGAATTAAAATATCACATGCTCAATGAATTTAAAATATTAGAATACACCTACCCTACATTGGTTCAAAAGGTGCTAGGTAGTTAATCCATGTCCGATTCATTACAATTATTGATTTTATCATAAATGTTGCATATGATTGGGAGTCTATCAAATAGATAGAGGAAGTTAAATAATTTTTTTAAAATCTCAGTGACAAGGAAAATACTATTTTTTTTCCTAGAATATTATAAGAAGGTGGTCAACACATTTTCAACATGAACTTTATAATTTTTCACTAGTTACTAGATTGAAAGGCATAACTTTAGGAAGCCATGAATGGTCTAGTGAAAACTTAACCAAGGTTGAATAAACTTAGGATACAATGCAAGTAATGGGACATAGGTGAAAATTGATTATATTATGTTGGAGTCTCTAAAATATATAAAAAATTTCATGGATCACA
>JARHVA010004865.1:265000-270000 GCA_037957365.1 Torreya grandis
GTATACTTGTATTATTTTATGTTAAATCTATAACAATAGTAATTGTTTGTTTATATCTATACCCATTACAATATTAAATCAAAGGTGATAGAATTATTAATTCGTGTAATTTAGTACTTTACTAGGTTTTACTTGTGATCATTAGATAAATCAATGAAATAATTAAAATGATGGTTAATCATAAAGTATATGTAAATGATGAATTTATTTAAACATCTTTAGTTTCATAATCAATTAAAGCAATTTTTTTTGAGTTTTAAAAAAATTACCTAATTCTACTTAACCTTAAGGGATTATTACATTATAGTATCAGAGATGAGGCTAAAACTCTTGGAATTAATGAGTCCACTAATGTATTATTAATCTTATATTATTAGATATAATAATGTCACATCAAAGGTTAGTAGGTGAGGGTCCATCCAATCACAATAATGTTATCCCTCTAGTTGACCCAAATTACTTTTGTATTGAACCAGCTGTAAAGCTTGATTAAATTCTCGTAGCCATGAATGAGACTAGGGAATGTATAGTTACCTTTGAACAAGAATTTTAAGGCCATGTAGAATAAAATAATTAGAATGAACTTGAATATCTTCCTATTGAGAAATAAGCTCCTGAAGAACATAGGCAAGATGAGGTTCCTCAATATGTGAGAGCATGTGTAGCTTCTAAGCTTGCATGAGACAGGAATAAAGTAAATCCACCCAAGTTATATGGAACCATTTTGGGAGATGGAGTATAAGCATGGCTAATTGAGATGGAGAAGTATTTCAAGATATAAATTTACTCTGAAGTCACAAAAGTAGTGTGGGGAGCTTAATAGTTGTCTAGTGAAGAAATAATGTGATGGAAAAATAAGAAATTAGATATGAATATTGAATGTATAACCACCATGTGGGAATAGTTTGTGACCTTTTTCAAATCACATTTATTTTCCCAACTTTATTTTTATCATAAGTTGACAATTTTTTCAAATCTAAAGAAAGGAGATATTTTAGTGAATGAATATTGGGAGCAATTCAAAAAGCTCCTAAAGTATGTTCTTTAGTGTCAAATATATGAGAGGTCTCACATCAAGAAATTCATTATGGGATTAAAATCCCAAATTAGATGGGAGATGGATGTGCATGGGCCATCCACTATACATCAAGTCTTCAAAAAGGCAGTAAATCAAGAATAGAAACTAAAGTTACTTTCTCAAGTCAAAGATAAATTCAAGAAAACATTTGGAGGTCCTAAAATGAATTTCAAAAATAATAATTAGGAAAGGAGTGGAAACTCTAAAAATAAATTCAAGAATTAGAATGCAAATTTTAGCAGTGATTCAGGGAACATGAAACTAAGAAGTGGTTTCAAAGGAGGTTTTAATGGAAATCAATAATCTAATAGGAAAAGACCACATGATGGATGCTTCATATGTGGAGGTGATCATTAGGCTAGGGAATGTACTTAAGGGAAATCATATGGTAATAATAAAGTTTATGCCCCATTACAAGGATCTTTTTGTAGAGAATTCATGTAGCTATTGACAACCATCAAGCCAAATTTTAGGCTTCTCCTATTGAGCTATGAGGTACTTTATTTGGTGATCCAATTTTAATTTTGACTGACATAGGAGCTACTAAATGTTTTATTACTCCTAAAATTCTTAGCAAGTTGTATAGAAAACCTAGATCTATGGAAAATGCATGGTGAATTTAATACATGAGTGAATATAAGGTCAACATCGATAAATGTTTGGTTGAAGATGAGATTAAAATACTTGAATTAACTATAGTAGTAGATCTATTTGCAACACTAATAAGGTCATATGATGTGATTCTAGGAGTAAATTGGATAGGTCAACATAAATCTAAGGTAGATTGTTTTCTAAATAAGGTTGAATGTTTAGATGATTTAGGGAAACAAACCCAAATCTAGGGAGCAAAAATAAATCTAAAATTTAGATGGATTTCAATAATTAAATTGAAGAAAACATAGATTAAAGGGTGCCAAGTATCTATTTTTAAAATAAATAAGATGAAGGAATATAAATAACCTTCCATAAAATATTTTCCTTTCCCCAAGATTTACATGATGTTTTTTCTTGAATAATTACTAGGTTTACCCCCTAAGAGAGTTTAATTTCTTAATTGATATCATTCTAAGATTTGAAATGTAGTCAAAATCCAAATATAGAATGATGGAAATTGAATTGGTAGAGTTTAAGGCTCAGCTACAAGAGCTGTTGTTCAAAGGGTTAATTTAACCATGTGTGTCACTATGGGGTGTACCAATTATGTTTATTAAGAACAAGGATGGAATCCTTCACCTAATTATTGATTATAAGATGTTAAACAAGGCAATGATAAAAAATAGGTATCCTTTACCTTGAATTGATGATCTCTTTGATTAAATGCATGGATCTACAATTTTTTTGAAGATTGATCTTTGATCAAGACATCGTTAGTTAAAGATTTGTGATGAACACATTTTGAATACACCTTTCAAGAATCATTGCATGCATTTTGAGTTCATATATCTTCTTATTGGGATTAAAAATGTGTCAATAACATCTATGAATCTCATAAGCAGTGTGTTTAGGGATTATATAGATCATTTTTTGTTAGTCTTTCTAGATGATATCCTCATTTGTTAACAATCTAAAGAGGAGCATCTAGAACATTTGAAGTTGGTTTTACAATGGTTACAAAAACATAGATATTTTTGGAAGTTGTTGAAGTGTGCCTTCTTTTAAAGAAAGGTATAGTACTTTGGGCAAATTATATCTATATAAGGAATATCAATGGATCCTTCAAAGTTTAAATCCATTATGGAGTGGATGGAATGTAAAAATGTATATGAAGTGAGGATTTTTATGGGTTTATCTGGATATTACATGAAGTTTATTCCAAACTTTTCCAAGATAGAAAATCCTATTACCTCTTTTCAGTAAAAAAATATGAAATTTGTGTGGTCAATGAAGTGTGAGGAAGCTTTTTAGGAACTGATAATAAGGCTTATCTCAACACTAGTGTTGAGAGTTTTTAATTTAAATGGCCAATTCTTGGTAATAATTAATCTTTAAGAGATGGTCTTGGAGTATTTATCATGCAATAAGGTTATGTTGTAGCTTATGAGTCTATAAATTTAAAATTTTATGAGGTAAATTATGCCTTGTATGATTTGGAATTAGCTGAAACAGTAAATACATTGCAAGTTTGGAGGCATTATCTATTGCTAAAACCATTTGAGATCAATATTGACAAATTGAAATATAAGTATATATTTACCCAACCTAACTTGAATGCACATTAGAGGTGATGGTTAGAGATATTGTTAGATTATGATTTTGACATTAACTACATGAAAGGCAAAGAAAATAAGTTTGTAAATTCCATTTTTCATCAAAGGTATATAGAAGTTTTGGATACTATCAAGAGTACCTTTCATGATCAAGTGGTTAAATTATCTTCAAGAGATGAATTTTATGAACATGTAAAGGTATCATTGGTTTAGAATTCAAAACATCCTAATTAGGAAGGATTCAAGTTTGATAATGATGGTTTGTTGAGGTAAAATGAAAGGATTTATGTACTGAATAAGGATAATTTGAGGATTGTAGTACTCAAGTAACTACATAATTACTCAGGACATCTAGGTATGATTAAGCTCTAAGTAGATCTAAGGTTTTTATTTATAGAAAGTAATTAATAAATATGAAAAAAAAAATATTTCATGATGTTTAGAATGTTAGTGATTTAAGGTTGGGCATGTGCATCCTATTGGGTTGTTATACATGCATACCATACTAGAATGGAAGTGGAATATAATTATCATGGACTTTGTCCAAGGTTTTTAGATGTCTTGAAACCAACATGACATGATTTTGGTGATTTTTTATAAACTCACCAAGGTATATCACTTCATTCCTGGTAATGTTTTAGATGATTCACTTATGCTTGTGAAGAGATTTGGGAAATAAGTGTATAGATTGCATGGGTTTCTATAAAAGATAATTTTAAATAGGGACCCAAAAATGACTTCTAGATTTTGGTTGAATCTCAATTCATCTTTGAGTACACATTTGAACTTTATTACAATATAACATACTAAAATATATGGACAAATAGAGAGGGTAAATTAGGTTTTATAAGATCTTATAATAATGTATTGCATAGACCAACAATACAAATGGGAAGAATATTTTCCATTGGTTGAATTTTTTTATAATAACTCATACTAATTAGCTCTAAAAAGAGCTTCATTAAAGGTAAAGTATGGAATAAGGTGTAGAACAATAATCATTTGGGATAGGTTTGAAGATAGAGTAGTCTTTGGTCCATATATGATTTTGTAAATGGAAGAATAGGTTAAGCTAATAAGGTAAATATTAAATGAATCCAATGATAGATAGAAGAGCTATGCTAGTTTAAAAATAATAAATAAGGAAATTTTTAGTGGGAGAAAAATTATTTCTACAGGTTAAACCATAAAAATATCGATTAAATTTGTGAAACTAACCAATTTATCTCCTAGATATGTAAGAACCTTTGAGGTATTGGAATTTTTCAATCCTATGTCATACATGTTTGCTTTACCAACAACTTTAACACTAATGCATAATTTTTTTCATGTTTCCTATCTTAAAAAGTACATTTTTGATCCTTCTCATGTATTGAATTATAATACTTTACAGGTTCTAGACCTGAGGGTGATCATAGTATAATTAATAAGAATAATTGACACTCACAAAATTAGTTTGCATAATAGAGAAGTGTCACAATGCAAGGTCTAATGGGATCAATATTCTAAAGATAGTGCCACTTGAGAAGACTATGAAGAGTTTCATAATATGTTTCGACATTTTTTTGCTTAGTATTTTGATGGATATTATGTTTATTTTCTGCCAAACACTATTTTTTTCAAAACTTTTGTTAAAATAAGTGTCATCAGGATGCTGACTAGATTTAGGGGGAAGGATATTACATCTTGATTTTCCTCTAGATTCATTAATCTAT
>JARHVA010004865.1:275000-375000 GCA_037957365.1 Torreya grandis
CTTATGAAATCAATTTAGTTTTTTTATCATACAATGATCATTAGCTAAATGAATCAAATAGTTAACCTAATGGTTAATAGTATATTATAAATAAATGATGCATTTAGATAAATATCATTGTTGTTGTAATCAATTAAAGTAATTTGTTATTGATATTTTTTTAAAAACAACCTAATTCTAGAATCCCTTGAGGGTTTGTTACAAGAAAAAAGTATTGAGCTAAAATACCATGCATTGAACTACATTACCAGTAATATGAATAAAAATTAATCTCGAATGTATTTTCCCACTTAAATGTGTGTGTGGAACTATGAATGCAAATCTTGTTTCTCTTTATCCTATTTTACCCTTGGTATAAGTATGCATATGTATATTGAAACTTGAATATATCTTTAATAGACATATATATAGAACATTAAAATATTTGAATATATGTTTAGAATGAGGAAAATCATCCTTAATGCCTTAGATAATCCTTGTACTTATAAACATGTTGATTTTAAATTTGGGATCTAGTTTTACACAAAATTTGACAAAAGATAAGACCCAATGGAATAAATAATAATAAAAGGAAACATGACTCAAGAGAGGTTTTGAAATCTATGCCTAGATAAATTTATACTAATTAGACAAGGCCATATGTCAGTCCTATACAATTAACATGGATTTTTTTATAAAGAAAAAGGATTAGGATTTGTGATCCCCATGATCAAATGACAAGATAAATATCTAATAAACAAACTTAGAAATTTTAAAAAGGAAAGAATCATGTAAAGTGCACCAATAAATTCTTAAATTGATGTCAATATTCTATGCATACAAAATTATAATAAATTAAATAAAGGATGAGATTATACAAAATTTTGGTGTATACATTTTCCTTCCTTTATTCTAATAATGAAACTTATAGAGTAAAGGAAATGTTAGAAATTGAGTGTATATGACACACTTTATCTTTACATACATTGACTATGCCAAATACATAATGATAAAATTTGAAATAACACATGTAGTATTTAAAATCCATATATAAACTATTAAATCATAAATTTGAATTTGTAAAGGTAAATAACAAGGAGAGAGAACACATGTATGCATGTTGTATTATGCTACCTTTAGGGATTGCTCACATTGCACTAAGTGGAAAGAGAATTATTTTAGTATTGTTCATTTCTTATCTAGAGAAATGGATAGTTATAGAAGAGATAAAGGGAGAGGAAACATGTCATTCAGTGTTTATATAACCATGACCAAATTGGCTAGACAAAATATGCCCCCTTACTAAATCACTTGAAAAAATTATTTATGTATGTTGAAATATTTGAAGAGTTGAGAGTGATTAGATGTCAACTTTTAGATTTAATTAATCAATCCCATGAGTTATAAATATGAATTATTATCTCTTATAAATGAGGGAAATTAATCCATCTGTTTATCCCTAAAACATTGGAACTATAACGGGTTTACTAGAAGTAATGTAAATAACATTGATTGTCACTAAAATCTAACGTACATTACCTACACAAATTTGAATCACACCGTTGTATAAAAATGTATATTTTATTTTTGTATTATCTAAAAGGAATGAAGAATATTGATGAACACATTTATCACATATGGAATTAATGTTTTGCCTTTGAATTTGAATATTTTTCTCTTTTAAACTTTTAATTTTGAACATTGAAAATTTGAAACATTGAGACTTTATTTTTTTTCCACTTTGAACAAACATGAGCATGAATGTCTATCATTCCCCAAAAACATATGTGCCAATGATATATATTTATTATTCATCTATAATATCAATTTTAATTTTATTGGTAACATGTAACTATGTTCTATCAACTGTTTTACATATGCCCATTCAAATGTATTCATGTGTGCATAATTGTATACTCTATTTTTTTATCAAGTGAGAGCATATGCTTATATTATGCCCCTCTAATATGTATAAGTGTAAGAATGTATTTATTGTGATTTTTTTAAAAAATTACATTTAACCTTAAAAATACTCATACTTCGTTATATAATCTAAATCTTCTTTAATTTTATCTTTGTATTATGTGTATATTATTAAATCCTTCATAAGCTTGTGTCATGTGACTAATTTGAACCATTATGAATCCTACATAGTGTATTATGTAATAAACCTGATGGATAACCCCCCTCCCCCCCATGTGAGGCAAAATATAATTGAGTGTGTCATAGAAAAATAATAAGGTTAATGTTTCACAATACATTTAGATTAAATATTGATGTAATTTGATTATTTTGGTTAATATTTTGATCATATATTATGATGATGTAATGTATTTGAAAAATTTACACTAAAGGCAAAAATTTATGCAAGAGATAATGTGTATAAGTAAACAATCATGATATTTTGTAATTTTTGTAAAGGTTGATTCATGTGATAAAAATAATACCATGTATAATATAAATTTACATGTGTTCTAATGTCATTTATAGGAGTGATTTTGATATGAATTATTCAATACATCACATGAAAATGTTATAGAGAATTAGTTAGAAAGGGTTTGAAATTTTAAAAATAAAAATTCAACTCATATAAACAAGTTTGTTGAAAACTAAAGTGCGCTTAATTTATACATTGAAACATTACAAATTTGAGCTCGAAAAGAGATGTGATGCCATAGAGGGGATTTATAGGTTTGAATATGTTTGAGTTAGTTGGGTCCAACTTGTATAAGGTTGTATTTTTTTTCAAATTTCCATTTTTTTGTATTTTAAATGATTTTTATATGTTCATCAATTATGTCCACTCAAGGTTAGTCATGTCCACACTACACTAGAGTTATCGTTAGTGAGTAAAAACTTGTCTATTGAGCCATGGAAATATATGGTTTATAGTGGACCTATATGTGAATATGATTGAGGCAAAGTGGTCATGTCTATGTAAAATTATGAATCTTATTAATTATTATAATTTAATTAATTTAATAAAATTTGTATATAATATTTATAATGTTATTTATGTGAAATTCTAGATGAAGGTAAATATGTGGGATAGAGAGTTCCATTAGGGCCACCTGATGGAGATAGTTTTGGATATTCCCTTGACTAATGATGAGAGATATACATTCGATGGATCTAGTCTTAGACATGTTAGGTATTTTAAATTTATGTAATTTTAAATACACATAATAAATGTAATAGATGAATATTATTTGTGATCCATATAGGGGAGATGATGGTCAATTTAGAATATGTATGAAGGATCATGTAATTATAAATTTTTAAATAGAGAGTGGCATTACAATGTGTTGATGGGGAAACAAATTACTTAGGCTCACTTAGATATGACATGAAATGTTTAGGGGAAATGTATTCCCTCAAGGACTCATTTGTACCTTCCTCACATAATTTATTAAAGTTAACAATGGTGGGGTTTCTATTTCATATTATATGCATAGATTTGTTCATGATAATGAGGGTCATCATATGAAATACTCTTGGGGGACATTGTACTATCCCATTTATATAAGGATTTACACAAATTTACTCTATAAGGTTTTGTAGGTGGTTTTAGCTTGGCCACATTGCTACATTATTGGGCATATGAGCACATTACATTTATCTAGCCATTTGAGATTTATTTTGATGTATGGGCACATCCCTATATAAATTTCAAGAAGTGGTTGGGGATAACCTATGTCATGAGAGTTGTAATGATGTTTTTTCACAAGATATTATATCATTTTTATGATGGTGATATTATATGACAACCCGTTAGGGGATTTGGAGGGTGTGTAGAGTATAGAGTGGAGTTGATATGTATTTAGGTCAAGTTTTGGATACACAACTAGTGGTACAAATTTTATGAGAGTTTCCATTTTGAGCATGTCACCAAACAATTTGCCATCCTAAATGATGTTATACCTAAAACATATGTATGGATATGATCTATGGGGTATCCATTATATGAGGGATATATGGGTAACCCTAATATTATAGACATATCTCACATCCTATTAATAGATGTAGATCTCTTAACCCAGCACCTAACAATGATGATGCTAATTATACCCATGTCTATACATGATGGTTATTATACCATATGTGGACTATTTTATTTCTAGTAGTGGTGATTTAACTTTTAAGGGGTTTATGGAATGTAAAACCCTATGTTTATATAGTGATGGAATAATAAATTATGAAATAAATTTATAATAATTACAACCTCTAATTTGTATAATAATTAACGTTTTTTATTATTCTATAAATAGAAAATGAACTAAAAAATATGTACTTAGCTAGAAATTGGATAATACAGATGAATGATAGGTTGTAAACTAGTGTAAGAACTATCCTTGGTATTGTGAATAGAAACTAAGAGTCACAAACCCTATTGGATAATAGAATGGTTGGCTGGATGGTAGAACACTACATTAGTGTCCTTTGGGATATTGTAGTGTCCTTTTGAAATAGGGATAATGATCTTTTAGGTGTGCTTTCACCTAGTTTTAGGGAGTATATTCCTATATACATAGATGTTGGTTAACTATATGTTCCCTAGTTTGACTAATTTGAAAGTGAAACCCTAGGCACCTATGTTTGTTAGGATATTTGAGGAGCACAAGTAGAAAATAATGGTGTGATTAGGGTAATATGAACTTGAATTCAACACCCCATGTGTTTAACCTTGCCTACATACAAATACCTTAAAAGGGGATTAGGTTTGATGTAGTTTTCATAATCTAAGTGTTGATTCAAGTGTAAGTGAATGCTAGTATGAGTGTTAGTTTGAGTTCTTTGAGTGTGACTTGAGACTATAAATATAAGTAATGTGAGTGCTAGGATGTTTTAAATGGGTTTGTATATAAGTAGATAAAAATAGGGATGAATGACCTTGATTTGCACCATTGTGTCTAAGTTTGTTTATGATTATTTGCATAAAATTCCATCTATTAGATAAGTTAATGAAAGTGGTGTATATATAGTGTTAAAGTGCTTTTCACATTGTCAAATGGGTCTAGGATGACCATAGATGTGCTTAGTGAATGTAAATATATCGATTGGGGGAGTAAGGAGATAAGGGACACTAATACGGTCCCTAAGTTAATTGTCACATCTTGATTTATTACTAAGGTAATTTAAATCATCATCCATGGATTATTATTGTTGTTAAACTGATTAAATTACTTTTTAACTAAGATGTAAGTCATATGTTGTTATAAGATAGTTGTATGTTATTTGATTTCATGATTACATTGTTATGAGTTAGTTGTATTGTAGATTATTTACATTATGATCATGTTAAAATTATTGTTACAACATTTTTTTATGATATATATCATGATGTTATAGGTTAATTACCTTCTTGTCATGAGTTGGATGTAGGATAGTTTCATCTCTCAGAGCATGATGTAAGGAGAGTATCATTGGAGATGATGACGTAGATGGAGGTGTTGGGGGATGATAGCGGAATGACTAGAACCCATGAAAACATCACATTAGATAGTACATGTTATATACATTATTTTAATTTGTTAGAATTAGTATGTTTTTTAATGTTATTTGGATTTAGATAATTGTGTATGTGTGTGATAGTTGATTTTAATACTTGTGTGTGGAATAAGTCATGTGTGATTACATTGTGGATATTATATGTAGATTTAGTATATAATGTTGTAGTATGATTATGTTATGTTATTATAATCATGATTGTTAATGTTTATAGGAATGTAAACTTGAAATAATAATATTAGGTTAATATGGTATGTATACTAAACATAAAGTCTTTACAATGTTTTAAAACATTAGTTTTTTATCATATGATATTCGAGAATATCAACATATGCCTTAATATATGAAGATGAAAAAATACACAAAAAGTCTATTCAACATAGTAAAAACACAATGATTATGTTATTATAATAATATTATGAGTGGTGTAATAATAATGTGATTTACATTTTGGATAAAATAATATCAACTTTATTATTAGTCATATTATTATTTAAAATTCATTATATTGTTTATCTTTACAAAATTATTGTAAAAGATTGCACTTATCCTAAGACTATCCTATGATCTAAACCTAGTCTTTGTTAACATGCATAAACTAAGTTAATGTTATAAGTGTTACCTATCATTGTTAATAATGTTAAAATTGGAATTTTTGAGTGGGATACTTGGGAATGTAACATAGTTTTATCATGCAAGGATTTTAAACAAATAGAATGATTAAAAAATTAGGGGAAGATTCAAGTTAGTAATTAGGGATTTTTTGGTATAGTCAATGGAAGTTAATTATGAATTAGTTTGATTTTAATTGATAATTTAGATTATGCATGGATTGTGAGCTGGGAGCTAACAGTGGCATGCAAGATCAAATGGAATAGGGAGGCAAAAAAGTATGATAACAAGAGAGTGGGAGAAGAGAATGGCATGGCATGAAATAAGAAGAACATAAAAAGGATAAGGATTTTTTGTTTTTATAGTTGCAAATTGGAATCAATTTAATAAGGTTGGTCATGTTATTATTATTTATTTATTAAAGAATTATGTGTATAGAATTGATTTCTTAGGGTTTAGAAAATGATTATATTTTATTAAGGATACAATATTATCCATGTGGATGACTCATCCATCCACATAACTAATCCATTATCCTCTAAATCCTATGATTGAAAACTATATTTGAATGAATATGAAGTTGTTAGGATTAGATGGGTTTAATTTGAAATCATAATGAAATTCCCTAGCTCAAATGTAGAACCCTGGGTGGATGGTTTTGAAATTATACAAAGGCTGAGTTATATTTTGGAAACCCTATTAAATTTATATACTTAATTAGATGTAGGTCAAAATATTAATCATAAAAATTTAATATATAGGTTCTGAGCATATTTTTTTTAATATGAACTCTAATTCAATTTGATAATGGGATGAATTGACACAGGAATTTTGAGTACTTTTAATTATAAAGTTAGTATATTTTGGGTGATTGTGAACATTTGTAATTCAAACTAATGATAATTATAAGTCTATATAAAGATTTTTTAAAATCAAAACAATGATATATATATATGGACTATGCCATTTGGTTGTTAATTAAAATCATGGAGATATTATACAAAGTTCTTTTGAGTTATAAAACCATGAGAATATAATTGTGTATGGAATGTGTATTCTTGAAATACAAAACAAGGTGTGCGTATGTATATACATACATACATACATACATATATATATATATATATATATATATATATATATATATATATATATATATATATATATATATATATATGTATATACATATGTGTATATATGTATGTGTGTGTGTGTGTAATTATTACACAAAATTATCAATATATGGAGATGAAAAAACTAATGTCATATGTTTTAAAAAATATGAACATATACATAAATGAACTATGCATATTTGGTTACAAGATGTGAGTATATATATGACTGAATAGATTATGTATTCATAACAAAAAAGTGAGGATGTATGAACTGTAAGTTTATTAACATTCAAATAGGTGGATTTATATTATGTGTATATTGGTATTTCTAAATAGTGATTAATTATATGTAGTCTATATATACATATAAGTTAAAATATAGTTTCAAGTAATATTTTAAAACCTATAGAGTGATTAGGGTATATAAAATTATGATTTATTACTTATAAGAATTTTATTGTCTCAATCTTGAATGGATATATGTGGAATGGTTAAATTTTATGAACACAAGTCAACTGGGTCAAGGTCAATTTGATTTTTTTTATTAGATGTCAATTTGATTTTATAAATATATATACTAACTGAGATAGAGTATAAAGCTCTAATCGATAAACAAAGGTAGAGTTTAGGTAAGTATGATCGTTCAATTATTATTTTTATTTTCAATAATTCAAAATAATGTAGTAAAGTCTAAGGACATAGATTGGGGGAAAAAGAGGGAACTTGATTTGGATTAAATTTGATCATAATTGAATTATATATGTTATTTAGGAATAAATGAATCAATTAAGGGTTTTTGTAAATGTGGATACCCTATATAGATCTTGATGCTTTTTCATGAAAATTTAATAATTGTTAAAATCATATAAATTTCCTTAATAAAAATGAAAATACTATTAGTATGGAATAATAGTAATTGTGTATTCAAACATATGTATTATGTAATATATGTTATTCTAGGTGCATAAATATAAGACATATATCTATATAAGAACATAAGTACTCATATACATATATAACTTATATTTATACATTGAGATGTATCCCTCTAATTATATATTCTAACAAGTAAATTAAGTCACAAAAGCTATATTTATATCCACAAATCCTTTTAAGATCATAATAGGTTACATAAATGAAATAATACGCTTATGTTTATGACTTAATAAATATTTTAAATAATGATTACTATTATTTTTAATTGAGTTATATATACAATATAATATGATATTGTTTATTATACCACAATTCAAGTTACTTATGGAAATTAAAACATGCAGTATAATTGCATATTGTACTCATTTGTTATAAACTACACTTGTTATGTTTATTTTTATTTACATGTTATGGTAGAGATTCATTCATAGGTTTGATGGATTAAATATGTGTGTTATGATTATTCCAATATTTATCATGATTTATATCTACTGGTAGGAAGTAATATGTATGAATATGTTGGTTATATTAATATTAACCAAATCACACATTGATGGTACTAAGTAGTGAGATGGACTTTACTAGCTTACTTATCATCAACAATGTTAGATGAAGGTAATCAGATCAAGTGGTGTGTATGAGTTTGAATGATCCTAGATATCAATAACTATTTAAAAAGTTTATCCAAATTAATGTTTAGTTAGACATTGTCATCTCATATGTATGATTTACATGTTTTTTAAATATCATGTTATAATGTATTTTCTTTATGATACACATAATGTATTAAAACCCTTATAGCACATGGGTATTAGCTTTTTTTTTTTGGATTTATACACCATCACTATATACCCATCCATGAAGGGAGGGACATTATATATTTAGGGGATGGTGTAGGGGATCAATGGTCCATGGTTGGTGTGTAAAAGTGCTCAAATGATGCTCTCCCTCTCCATAATAGTACTTATATAGAGACTACACTTGAGATTATCAGAGATACTAGAGTTATTGTGACTGGTGCTTTATGGAGCTTTGTATATTATTTTATATTTTTGGAGAAATTATTCTAGATGTATATGTAATTAAATATGCATGTACATTGATAATAGTGGTTGTATTGTTGTACCATATGTGGCTAAATTTTATGCAATCACTTTCTAATTTTAGTTATGTTTTGTTTCATGTAATGCTAGTGATTAGTAGTTATTGAATGGTACATGTTTAATTTATGTTTATCATACTTAATATGTAGAATAATATCACTAATTAGATTATTCTCATGTAATATAATTAAGTAATAAGTGGAATATATATTTTTTTCAAAAATTATTACATTATTCTAGTAAATCCCAATGGGGATGTTACATCATGGTATCAAAGGTGTGGATTGAACTCTAGGAATTAATGAGTCCACTAACATTTTTTTATTATTATGTTATCAAAAAGGATAATGGTGTGAGAAATATCATCTAGGGAGGGTCCTTCAAATGTTAATGACAATAATCCTCCATTTAATCCTAACTAAGTTGTCATCGAGCAAGCATCAAAGTTGGATCAAATTTTTGTAGCCATGAATGAGACTAGGGACATAATTATAGCCCTAGAATAGGAAATTCATGGACATGAGGAAGAATCCCATCATGATATGCCTAAAGAACATCCTAATAAATAGTAAATCCCTTAAGAGAAAAGACACAAAGAAGCACCTCATGACATGAGAACATGTTTAGCTATAGAATTAACTAGGGATATGAAAAAGGTAAATCCACCTAAGTTTTACAAAACAATTATGGGAGATGGTTTTAAATCATGGTTGATAGATATGGATAAGTATTTAAAGATTCAAAACTAATTTGAGGTCACTGAATCTATTTAAAGATCATAATAGTTGGTTGGATAAATAGCTATGTGGTGGGCCAATAAGAAGTTGGAAATGAATCCTAACTTGACCACTACCACTTGGGAGTAGTTTATGAAAATATTCAAATCATTGTGGCTTCCAAAGTTATATGTTAACCAAAATTTTACATATTTTTAGAATCTAAAGAAATTTTGACCTATTGATGAATGATTACTAAGAATAGTTCACCAAGCTTATAAAATGTGTACCTCAGTATTGAGCAAATCAGATGTTTAGGATTAGGAAGTTCATCATGGGATTAAAACCCTAATTTTGTGGAGAGGTGGATGTTCATGGACCATCTACCATAGACCAAGTATTAGATAAGGCCATAAAATAAGAACATAAGTTGAAATATCTTACTCAGATTAGAGATAGGTTTAAGAAAAAAATTGTAAGTTTTAAACCAACTTTCCAAATGAAGATCTAGAAGCATAGGAGTGGAGACTATAAGAGTCATTTTAAGAGTTAGAATACAAAATTTAATAATGGTTCAGGCAAAAATAAACTAGATAATACTATTAAAGGTAAATTTAAGGGAAACCAATACTCTGATAGGAAGGGCCATCTGGAAGTTTCTTCATTTGTGGAGGTCATCATTTCACTTGAAAGTGTACCTAGGATAAGTTGAGAAACAAAGCTACTCCTTAACAAGGAAATTTTCAATAACATATTCATGCAATAGTTAATAATCAGCAAGATGAATTCCAATATTCACCCATAGAATTGTTAGGTATTTTATTTGAACATCCATATTATATTTTGATAGATACAAGGGCTATAAATTTTTTTATATCTCCTAGAATTATAAATAAGTTATCTATAAAATCTAAAGTAATGGAAAATGCATGGTTGGTAAAATATGGGAATAATTCTTCATTCAAATTGGATAAGTTTTTAGTTGAAGCATAGATTATGTTACTCAAATTCATAATAGTAGTGGATGTTTATGAAGCACCACTAGCATAATATGATGTAATCCTAGGTGTTAATTGGCTTGTGTAGCATAATGCCAAGGTTGAGTACTATCTGAAGAAGGTTGAGTGTCTAAATAATTTTGTAAATCAAACACTAATTAAATGAGAGAAAAGGGAGTTAAGGCTTAGGTAAATTTATGTAATGCAAGTCAATAAGGCCCATGAAAAAGGATGGCAAGCATTTATCATCAAGATAAATGAAATGGAGGAATCTAATGAACCATAAATTGAATATTATCCTTCCCATGTTTTTCCAAAGGAATTTTCAAGATTGCCTCCTAAATTAGAGTTTGATTTCCTTACCAATATCATACCAGGATTAGATTCTCTATTTAAGGCACCATATAAAATGAAAACCACTTAATTAGTTGAATTAAAGGCTCAACTCTAGAATTTATTTACCAAAGGGTTGAAAATATTAAGTGTGTCACCATGGGGTGCACTATTTATATTCATAAAAAAGGACGGTACTCTTTGAATTTTCATATATTATAGAATGTGGAATAAATCAACTATCAAAAATAGGTATCCACTACCTTAAATATATGATATTTTTGATCAAATGTGAGGATCAATAATATTTTCTAAGATTTATCTTAGATTTGGATGCAATAAATTAAGGATAAAATATGAGGATATTCCAAAGATAGAATTTAGAACTTGATATGGGCACTATGAGTTTACAATGTTATCATTTGGGTTGATGAATGCACTTGCAACATTCATGAATCTAATGATCAACGTGTATATATATTATCTATATCATTTGGTTTTGGTATTTTTAGATGACATTATTATATATTATAAAGATGAAGAAGATCATCTTCAACATATGGAACTAGTTTTACAATGTTTTTAGAAACACAAGTTTTATAGAAAGTTGTCCAAGTGTGCATTTTTCCAAAAGAAGTGTAATATCTATGAATATTATCTTAATGGATGGTATTTCAATAGATTTGGGTAAGATAAGAGCCATTATAGAGTTTTTGGCACTAAGGAATGTCTATGAGGTAGGGAGTTTCATGAAATTAGTGACATATTATAGGAAATTCATTTCAAATTTTTCTAAAATAGCTAATTCAATTACCTCTCTATAGAATATAATCAAAGTTTTATCTAGTTAAATAAGTTTGAAGTATCTTTTTAATAATTAAAAATAAGGATTATTTTATCACCAGTATTAAGAGTTCCTAATCCTAATGGTTAATTTTTAGTGATAATAGATGTATCTATGGATGGATTAGGTGTCTTTATGCAGGATGGTGTAGTAGTAACCCATGAGTCAAAGAAGATAAAACCTTATGAGGTGAACTATGCCCCTTATAACCTTGAACTTGTAAAAATTATGCATGCTTTTCAAGTATGGAGACATTATTTTTTGGGAAACACTTTTGAGCTCAATATTAATAACTTGGGACTCAAATACATCTTCACCCAACCAAATCTAAATGTTCTTAAAAGATGCTAGTTCATGTTTTTATCTAACTATGACTTCGATATCAATTATATCAAAGGCAAGGAAAATAGAGCAGTTGATGACTTAAGTCTAAAAGGTACATAACACTTTTGGATACTATTAGGAGTACTATCAAGGATCATTTGATTGAATTATCACTAGGAGATGAATTCTATGATCTGGTTAGGAAAGGATTGTCTAATAATGCTCAAAATCTTAGGTATAAATGATACAATTAGATAATGATGGTCTTCTATGATATAATATAAGGATATATGTGCCAAATCAGGATAATTTAAGGAGCATAGTGCTAAAGTAACTACACAATGCCCCATATTCAGGACATCCAAGAGTAACCAAACTTATTATAGAGCTTAAACCAATTTATTTCTAGAAAGGAATCAAGAAACATGTAGTAGACTTTGTGTCACATTGTCTAGAATGTCAGTAAGTAAAATATGAACATGTGTACTTATTTAGATTGTTATATCCACATGACATATCAGAATGGAAATGGTAGGTGATAATTATGGAATTTGTTCAAGGTTTAACATTTTCATAGAAGAGGCATGACATAATCTTAGTTGTAGTTGAAAAACTAACCAAGGTAGCACATTTTATACCAGGCAATTTCACATATGATTCACCCACTCTTACAAAGATATTTATAAAGGAAGTGCATCAATTTTATGGATTTATAAAGAAGATAATTTTGGATCATGATTCAAGGATGAATTTTAGGTTTTGGTTCACTCTAAATTCAGCTTGGGTACATAGCTAAACTTCAATATTGCATATCACCCATAGACTAACAATCAAATTGAGTGAGATAATTAGGTATTAGAGGATATTATTTTATGTATTAGATGGATCATAAATACAAGTGGGAGGAATACCTTCCATTGGTTGAGTTTTATTATAATAACTCATACCAATCTATTTTGAAGGTGGCACCATTTAAATCATAATATAGAATAAGGTGCAAGACACCAATCAATTGAGATAGGTTGGAAGATATGGTAGTCTTTGGACCTAAAATGATCTCAAAAATGGAAGATCAAGTGAGATCAATTAGATAGAGATTGGTTAATGTTAATGATAAGTATAAGAGTTATGCTAATTTAAAGATAATATAGAGATAGTTTTTAGTAGGTGATAAAGTATTCTTGTGGGTTAAGACAAAAAAGAACTTGATTAAATTTAAGAATTCAACAAAACTTTCACTGAGATATATAGGAAACTTTGAGGTTTTATAAGTAGTCAATCTTGTAGCATATAGGCTTGCATTTTCACCATCCATATCTCAATTACATAATGTCTTCCACGTATCTTATATTTAAAAGTATATACTTGATCCTTAACATGTGTTGTATTGGAATTCTTTATAGGTTTTGTATCCTAAGGTGGTTATGGTAGAACCAATCAAAGTAATTGACACTCATAAAATTTGGTTGTGTAATAGAGAAGTGCCATAGTGCAAGGTCTTATGGGATAAATACTTTGAGGATAGATCTACTTGGGATGACTATGATGAGTTCTTAAAGTTATTTCCACATTTGTTTGCTTTATTTGATGCTTCATACTATATTATTTTTTTGCTAAATAATGTTTTTAGTCAGAACTATTTTATGAATAAGTGTAATCAGGATGATGACTAGATTTAACATGAAAGATATCACATAGCAATTTATCACTAACATAATTTACCTAATTATCCTTAGATTATTATAGTTGTTAAATTTATTAAAATATGTTTTAACTATGATGTAAGTCATATGCTATTATGGGATAGTTGTATGTTACTTGATGTCATGATTACATTGCTATGAATTAGCAATATTGTAATTTGTTTACATTATATTCATGATAAATTTGTTGTTATATAATTGTTTTATAATATATATATATATATATATATATATATATAGATATGTATATATATGTATATATATATGTATGTATATATATATGTATATATATGTATATATATATGTATGTATATATATGTATATATATATATGTATATATGTATATATATATATATATATGTATGTATATATATATGTATGTATATATATATGTATATGTATATATATATATATATATATATATATATATATATATATGTTATAGGCTCACTACCTTCTTGCCATGAGTTGGATGTAGGAAAGTATCATCCCTCAGAGTATGATAGAGGGATAACATCATCAAAGAGGATGACATAAATGGAGGTGTTGTGGAGTGAAAAAGGAATGGATATAACCCATGCACATGCCATATTAGATAGTACATGTTATATGCATTGTTTGAATTTGTTGGTGTTAGTACATTTTTATGTTAACTACATTTAGATAATTGTATATGTGTGTGATAGGTAAGTTTAATACTTATGTGTGGTATAAATCATGTGTGATTACATTATGAATATTATACATAAATTTAGTATATAATGTTGTAGTATGATTATGTTATGTTATTATAATCATGATTGTTAATGTTTATAGGAATGTAAACTTGCAATGATAATATCAAGTTAATATGGTATGTATATTAAACATAAAGTCTTTACAATGTTTTAAAACATTAGTTTGTGATCATATGATATTCAAGAATATTAATATATTCATTAATATATGAAGATAAAAAAAGACATCAAGATTATATTTAACATAGTAATAACATAATGATTATGTTGTTATAATACTATTATGATTGGTATAATAACAATCCAATTTACATTTTGGATAAAATAATATCATAAAATTTATTGTTAGTCACTTATTATTTAAAATCCATGATATTTTTTAACTTTAAAAAGCTATTGTAAAAGATTTCACTATATCCTAAGACTATCTAATTATCTAAGCCTAGTCTTTGTTAACATGCATAAACTATGTTAATGTTCAAAGTGTTACTTATCATTTTTAATAATGTTAAAAGTGGATTTTTTGAGTGGGATACTTGGGCATGTAATTTAATTTGATCATGTAAGGATTTTAAACAAAAATATTTATTAAGGAATTAGGGGATATTCAACATAACAATTATGGATTTTTTGTATATCCAATAGAAGTTAACTATAAACTAGTTTGAGTTTAGTCTATAATTAAAATTATGCATGGACTATGAGCTGGGAGGTAATAATGGTATGCAAGATAGAATGGAATAGGGAGGTGGAAAAAATATGATGAGAAGAGAGTGGGAGGAGAGAATGGCATGACACTAAAGAGGATAAGAAGAAGAGCATATAGATGGACAAGGATTTTTGGTTTTTATAGTTGCAAATTAAAATCAATTTAAAAAGGTTGGTGATGTTCTTATTTTCTATTTCTTAAAGAATATATATATATATATATATATATATATATATATATATATATATATATAGTATTTATTTCTTAAGGTTTATAAAATGATTGTATTTTATTAAGGATACAGGCTTAGCCCTATGGATGGATTGGCCATCCATAGAACTAAGCCATTATCCTCTAAATCCTATGATTTGAAACTAGATTTGTATGAATATGAATCTATTAGGGTTAGATGGTTTTAATTTAAAATTATAATTAAATGCCCTAGCTCAAATTTAGAACCCTAGGTAGATGGTTTTTAAATTTATACAAAAACTAATTTATATTTTAGAAACCCTATTATATTTATATACTCATTTAGATGTAGGTCAAAATACTGATAATATAAATATAATATATAGGTTTTGAACATATTTTTTTTAATATGAAGTTTGAGTCAATTTGATAATGGGACAAATTGACATAATCATTTTGAGTACTTTTAATTATAAAGCTTGATTATGGATTACCTTATATATTTTGGGTGATTGTGAACATTTGTCATTAAAACCAGTGATAATAAATAGGTGTGTAAAAATATTTTTGTAAATCAAAACAATGATACAATACACACACACACACACACACACACACACACACACACACACACACACACACACACACACACACACACACACACACACACACACACACACACACACACACACATGGACTATGTCATTTGGTTGTTAATAAAAAATGTGGAGATATTATACTAGGTTCATTTTCATTATAAAACCATGAGAATATAATTGTGTATGAACTATGTATTTTTGAAATATAAAATAAGATATATGTGTGTGTGTGTGTGTGTGTGTGTGTGTGTGTGTGTGTGTGTGTGTGTGTGTGTGTGTGTGTGTGTGTGTGTGTGTGTGTGTGTGTGTGTGTGTGTGTGTGTGTGTGTGTGTAATTATTACACAAAATTATGAATATATAGAGATGAATGAACTAATGTCATATATTTTAAACACTGTGAACATATACATTAATGAACTGTGCATATTTGGTTATAAAATGTGAGTATATATATGACTTAACAAATTATGTATTCATAATAATAAAAAGTGAGTATGTATGAAATGTAATTTTATCGACATTTAAATAGGAGGATATAGATTATGTGTATATTCATCTTTCCAAACAGTGATTAATTGCATGCAGTATGTATGTATGTATATATATATATATATATATAAGTTAAAATATAGGTTTAAGTTATATTTAAAAACCTATAGAGTAATTAGGGTATTTAAACTTAATATTTATTACTTATAAGAAGTCGACTATCTCAAGCTTGAATGGATATATGTGAAATAGTTACATTATTCGAATATAATTCAACTAAGTCAAGGTTTGTTGATTTTTTATTATATGTCAATTTGATTTTATAAATACAAATAGTAAATAATAAAGAGTATAAACCACCAATTGATAAACGAAGGAAGATTTTACCTATGTATGGTTGTCTAATTATTATTCACTATTTTCAATAATTCAGGATAATGTAATATAGTCTAAGGACATAGATTGGGGAAAAAAGAGGGAACTTGATTTGGATTAAATTTGATCATAATTGAATTATATATCTTATGTAGGAATAAATGAATCAATTGAGGGTTTTTGTAAATGTGGATACCCTATATATATCCTTATGCTTTTCATGAAAAGTTAATAATTATTAGAATCATATAAGTTTGCTTAAGAAAAATGAAAAATATTGTTAATATGGTAGAATAGTAATTGTGTACTAAAACATATGTATTATGTATTATATGTTATGCTAGGTGCATATATATATGAATTATAACTATATGAGAACATAGGAAATCATATACATATATAGTTTATATTTATACATTGGGATGCATGCCTATAATTATAAATTCTGACTAGTAAATTGGGTCACAAAATCCTGAAGGATAGGGTACTATATTTATATGCACAAAGAATCCTAAAAGCATAATAGGTTACATAAATGAAAGAATACACTTTTGTTTATGAGTTAATTGATCTTTTAAATAATGATGATTGCTATTTGTAATTGAGTTATATATATAATATATTATGATATTGTTTATTGTATTGTAATTGAATTTGCTTATGGAAATTTGAACATGCACTCTAAGTACATATTGTACCCATTTGGTATAAATTGTACTTGTTATGCTTATTTTTATTTACATGTTAAATGTTATAGTAGATATTCATTCATATGTTTGATGGACTAAATGTGTGTATTATGATTATTCCTATATTTATCATGATTTATACCTAATAGTAGTGAGTAATCTATATGAATCTATTGGTTATATTAATATTAACCAAACACCACATTGATGGTACTAATTAAGTAGTGGGATAGACTTCACTAGCTTTTTTTATCATCACCAATGCTAGATGAAGATAATCCAATCAAGTGGTGTGTATGAATTTGATTGATCCTAGAGATTAATAATTATTTTAAATCTTTATCCAAAGTAATGTTTATTTGGAAATTTTCATTTCATATGTATGATTTACATGTTTGTACGATTACATTTTAGAATGTATTTTTATTTATGGTGCACATCATGTATTAGAAATCTTACAATACATAGGTATTAGCTTGTATCTCTAGATTCCCATACCATCACTATCTAACCATCTATGAAGGGAGGCAATTTACCTATTTGGGGGATTATTTGGGGATCAATGTTCCATGGTTGGTGTGGGAAATCACTCAGATGATGATATTCCTCCTCATAATAGTACTTATATAGAGACTACACTTGAGATTATTAGAGATATTAGAGTTCGAGTGACTCGTGCTTCATGGATATTTATATCTTGTTTTTTATTTATTGAAACATTATGCCATATGTATACATAATTAACTATTCATGTACATTGATAGCGGTTGTTATATTATTATACCAATTATGGCTAGATTTTATGTAATTACTTTCTAATTGTAGTAATGTTTTGTTTCATGTAATGTTAGTGATCAATAATTATTGAATGTTACATGTTTATTTTATTTTTAACATACTTAGTATGTATACTAAGATTAATATTTGCATTCTTGTGGTGTAATCCAATGAAATAATATGTGGAATATACATACATACATGTGTGTGTGTGTGTGTGTGTGTGTGTGTGTGTGTGTGTGTGTGTGTGTGTACATACATACATACATATATATATATATATATATATATATACACACACACACACACACACACATATATATCTATATATATATATATGTATATATATACATATATATATACATAAGTATATATATATATATATATATATATATATATATATATATACATATACATATATATGTATATATATACACATATATATGTATATATATGTATATGTATATGTATATGTGTATATATATATATGTATATATGTATATACATACATAAATACATACATACATACATACATACATACATACATATATATATATATATATTACATTATTCTAGAAAATCTAAGTGGGTATTTTACATTAATATCATAGTGTGCTAGTGTTTAAAGGGTTGTGTTAATGTCTAGGTGGTAAAAATTGGTGAACAAGGGGTGTAGGTGCCTATGGGATAGCCTAGTACTACTTTTGGTATATATAGGAGTGGGTTGGACCCAAAAAAAGCTATAAAAGGATGAAAAAAGGACCTAAGATAGGTATAGGTATAAGCTAAGACAAGGTGGTATCAAGTGACACCGATTTCACTAAAATGACATTTTAGATGAATATATTTCCCCCCACCCCCCCACCATTTATTATAGAAATGTAGCAAAGTGAAATGACTAGGATCAAGGAAAATAAACATACCTGAACTTACCTAAGAGGTGAATCCCATGAATCTGGGTATGAGTCTATGCAGTATGCTCTATTGTGTTTATTGCAAATGAAACATAAAAGAGTCAATCATTACATAAGAAACATCAAAATCAAAGACAAACCAAAGTAAAGAGATGAGATAAAGAGGAATGAAATGAAAACACCTCATTGGGTATGTGAACCAATGCTAAAACCTAGTGACATTTTGGGTGTGTGTAGATGGTGATCACATAGTGAATAACATGATTTGATCTGATTTATTTCTCAATCCTAATGTGTGGGTGGCCCAAAAACTAAAGCTAGATTTGACTCCATTTCCCACCCCTGCTTGGTGGATCATAATTTATGAGATTGATGCCTTGTCTAACCCTCTTATGTAGATGTCTCAATACCTCAAGTAGGCTATGACCCCATCATTACCTACCTATGTGTATTAGATGCATCTAAAACTAAAATTGCACAATGTAACTGAAACCATGTGATTTAAATGAAACTTTATAAGATGGATCTTTGGATACACATAAAATCTTAAATTTAAAATGTCTCAAGGACTGATCAATTACTTAGGAATGTTTCTCAATTACCACTCAATAATATAAATAAGTGAGGATGGAATAATGCATCAATCTAGTGCAAATGGTGTTTGGAGTAACTGTTGATAATTTGGCCTCCCAAGCCAAATATCAACCCTTATAATCCAAAAAAAATCATTAAACTCCTCCAATATTATACATGGTGGTCTAAATCTTGTCATGGTCTTATAAATGCTTCTTTAAAACATTATTAATATTGTTTAAGGTTTCATGGTATGTGTTAGAACTTGCTTAAAGCATCCTCATGTAACAACATGTTTAAGTCATCGAATGATTTATTAGGTATTAATAGGTAGTTATTGGGTTAATTTAAATATTTCAAGTGTTTTTGAATCATAATTAATGATCTATGCCTTATTTTATATAGTTATGGTATTTTATTAGAAATTAAGGTAATTTGGGGAAATTAAGGTTTCTAGTTCTCATAGTATTTATGCCTAGTTTACCCATTTATTATGGGAGAGGCCTTGTAAACAAGATGGGGAGGGTGTACAAATTTTTTTTAAGTCATAAAATGAGGCTTAAGATATATCCAAGGTTATATTACATGGTCTACTTATTCAAATCTTTTTTCAAGATTTAATTAACCCTCTAAATCATTAAATGACCCTTCAAACATCTAATATGAGTCAAAATCCACATTAAAAACTTTTGGAAAATATATGTTTAGGTGTCACATTGTATTATTAATGTCTTTAAAAAGGTATCATTGCCATAATAATGTCATGAAAAGGTGTTTATATGCATAAAAAGGTAATTTTAGAAGTCAAACACATCTTTCATTCACACTATGAAAGGGCCCCACACACTTGGAAATTTGACCTTTCAGCTTCACCACTCATATTATATAATTTGAATGTATATTTGACCTTCATTTTCCCTCCTTTCATCTTATAATTATCTTTCAAGGTCCCTAGTGTGAAAAAATGTATAAAATACGTGTTTTGCATGTACTTTCAAGGTTTGTATAGACTTTTACAGACATGTCAATATAAGAGGAGGTTAAAAATATTCAAAAGGTACTTATTTAATACATAATATAAGTAAATATATGAGTTTTAAAGTCAAAAAGGTCAAAACCTGACCCCCCTTCCTCCATTAAGCTCCTTTGTAGCTCAAAAAAGCTAGTTAGGTTTATATTTAATATAGATAGGAGAGAGAAAGTGAGGACCTAAGATTTTTGGAAAAGGAGGTGAAATTATTTGGCTTCCATTTTGTGTCATTAGTTATCATATTACATCCCCATCATTTATGAACAATCACTAATAAGGTGAATGTCTCATAGTGTCTCATCCATCCATGCAAGGTTTTAGTTTGCTTCATTTTGTCTATTCTGAGCATGATGAAAGAGGAATGGAAAGTTGGGTAACTTCTTATGGGTATATACAACCTTTATACACCATCATAAAGACTCACTTCACATGTGTGAACCATAAGGAGATAGTAAATATTTAGTTTAAGTGATCTACAAGTTGACATCAGTAAGGTTATTAAAACTTTAGGATTTCCAAACTCTTCTAAAACCCATTTATTCTCTAAAATAATTGATTCTCAATGATTAAATGGACCTAAAAACCCATATAGTTTTGATCACTTTTAGTTTCCATATACAGTCAAATAGTTTGAAGAGACCATGGCAAAGTAACCATGTTTAACCCTTATGAAGGTGTTATCATTACTTAGGACCTTTTAAAGGAGTGTATCAAATTCAAATAATATATGAGGACTGTCTCAAAGATGTTTTGAAAACCAAATAATTAAGGACTCATAGTGTCTCATCTCTAGGTCACAAAAAGGTTAGTGAACATTGTAGGTCTACAAGTTCTCTACACTACTATTGATACCAAAAGATGGTTATATAAATAATATGATATTTTTAAATTATTTATGTAGTATAAACCTCATGCCATTAAGGTTAAATAACCATAGTAATCACTTGTGAATCTCAAAGTGTAGTCTATGTTTCACCTTAAGTGACTGTGTAGGCTAAGTTGAATTATGCAAGGTTTAAAATCATTTAGTTAATGTTGTAATGGTTATATAATTGATTAATATGTTAGGTTAATTAGTGAATATTTTTTATAAGGGATCATAATGAGTAATCAAGCTTGGAGAGAATAGGGTTAGATAAGGATAAAAACCATCAACTCACCACAAAAGGACAAACTCATTTAAGACTTCACTGTAAACAAGGATGTGTTCACAAGCTAAATAAAATATGATGGGGTGATGAGTTGAGAAGATATATAGGAGTGGAGGACACATTAAATAATTTAATCAAGAAACCCTAGGTTCTATAAAAATAGAAACCTTAACTTTCATTTCACACATAGTCATAATAGGCTTATAAATGCTCTTATAAGCCTAATTATAGAATAAGGGCAAGTTGAGCAAAGGAGTCCATGTTTAAGTCAATTTAATGTGTATGAGGTTAAATATGATTTAAACTCTACATAAAAATGATAGATGTTATGAATGATAAGATAAGTTTCACATGCATTCAAGAGCCTCAAGTTCAACATATACAGACCTGACTATAGATGGATAACATGTGTGTAGAAGATCCATATTTTAGGGTGATAATAGGTATAAGGATAATAATAAGAAACATGGTGACATTATAAGATAATCCAAAAGAGCTGTGGAAGACATATTTCAAGAGAAACCTCACCTTTCACCTTCTTAGAATGTAATCAAGGATGCCAACTATTACCTACATAAAATCATGAGATGATAGAGATGACTGAATGTGAGATACACTGATTTAGGACTAATAGGATATAACTCAAGCAAATGTACCATAGACAATATGTTTCCACCACTTAATATACATCAACAAACATCCATAGACCTAATAGGGATCTATAGGTCTAATGAAGAGTCTTCAACTCTAAATCCAAAAATTTAAGTACAACATGTACTATGACATTGAATTTGAAGCCTATAAGTATCTTGGGAATGTAGGGACATAGATTTCAAGGTTACAAAGGCATCTAAATTAAATGGTCATTATCACACATTCAGGGCACATATAACACCTATAGGCAAGCAAGGTAAAGGTGAAAGTGTTGAACCTTGTATACAAGTGAAATATAGGAGTGAAGGTAGGGTCCATATATTGTTTTATAAAGGCTTATAGACTACTTTTAATGATTTGGTTCCTTGAATAAAAATGAGAGCCTTAAAAGGCTAGTTAGACCTATTAGGCCTAAAAAGTAGTTATAGGTAGGGTTATAAGGAATAAAAGTGCAAGGAAAGTTAAAAGAGTTAAAATAGAGTATATAACTTTTTTATAAGGGTTATCAATGAATTAATTTGATTTTTTTGTCCTTCAAGACTAAAAAGAACCATGAAAGGCTAGTTAGGCCTACTAGGCCTAAATAGGCAGTTATAGGCCTGTACATGGAAATGAGAGACAATGGCATGGTTGAAGCATGTTATGAAGACTAGAATAATTATGAAGGTGATTTAAAACATCACAAAATAGGGTTATTAACTTTTGAAACTCAGGCCAGTAAAAGAAAACTCAATTTGTAGGCCTTTAGGGTAAAACTAGCCTAGAAGCCTAAAAACCCTAAGCAAGAGTTAATGGGGTTGAAAATGAACCAAGAGGATATATGGAAAATAAAATCAATGGGGAAATTTTTATTGGTTTTTCACACACCTCTAGGAGGTACTATAATTCAAAACCAAATAAATTTTGTGCTCCTACACCCCTTTTCTCTTCCTTAACCTCCTAAAATGTAGGGTGTTGAGCCTAAAGTCAACTTTCTCCATGTTATAGATATAAATATTAGATTAATGGGGTATTTATTATATATGTAAGGTTAAAATGGGGTTTTTTACTTAAAATTCTTAGAATTGGTTTTGTATTTTAATCCCTTAGGGCTATGAACAATCGTTAACAAATCATGCCACTTAGAACTTGCCTAAAGCAATCTTATTGACCCAATAGAGAAAATATTGGGAAATTTTCACACAAATTAATTAAATTTGATTTTAATAAACCTAAATCACATTATGAACTCTAAGGATGTCCCATTCATGATAGTATTTTATATAGACACTTGTACAGATTGATTAAAAAATGTACTTTTATAGGGTTTTGGGTAGAAAATAAGGTTATAAACATGATGAATATATATATATATATATATCATTGAGGAAGGTATTTTTTATCATATTAAACATATTTATATCATAAAAAACTCTCAAAACCTCCTGTAAATGCTTCTACATGCCTACACTAAAGAGCTAGTTTGAAATTGCTAGTGAGAGGTGATCAAGTCACCTAAATGAGGTAGAGTTGCAGTTGTACAATGCTTTAATTTCATAATTTATGGTTTAATATGATGGTTAATACATGAAACACACTCATTTATCCATTACTAAGGGATTATGTAGGTCTCATGGCCATCCAAGTAACAAAAACCAAGTGACTAGGACTAATTGCCTAATAGGCCTACTTGGTTAACTAAGGGAGAAGACTATTGGCATATAGGGATATTAAGGGGATAAATTTAGATTATGGACACCATTTTAACTACCTCATGGAGTATATAAATCTCATTTTTAATAAATGAGTGAGTATGGGGTAGTTTTCAAAGCCTTATTAGCATGCAAGTGAGGGGTGGGCTACTAAGTGCTTCATGGAGGCCTAATTAGACCATGATACCACCATTGTAATTTACAAAATAGGGAATGATTGATAAATTTGGTGTACCCATGATGTTTATGAATTCAAATATAACTTAATTATCCTCCACTAAGATATTGTTTATTCCATACATATTAAAGGACATTAACTAGCCAAAACAATGCAAGAGAGAGTTGAAGGAGTTATAAATGATCCCTATGCATGTTGTAGCTATTTATTGGAGTGAATGATGGTATTAATTAACTATTATCCACACTTATACACAAATATTACCTTATATTATTTTATCTTCTCCTATAAATTGAAGCTCTAAGGACATTTATGGATCCCTCTACTGGGTATGAAGAAATCCTACCCAACTTTGTATCTTGTAACCTTATGAACTAATGCAAGGACTGATTCAACTTATCCATGTTAGCCTTTAGTATGCAATATTTTTATTTTATTTTCATAATTGGTATGTTTTATCCATTTTTAAGTCCTTTTCTCACCTAGATTCTAGTAGACTATTCTATGTAGGTCACATGGTGTGTGAAGATGTTGATGAAAATGCCTTGGAGTGGAATTATATTAATAGTGTATTAAATTAGGCCTCCCATTCATCTCCCTTAGGTTATAGTCATCTATCATAACCTCCATGTGAATCATTGATTCACAGAGGTTCTTTTGGGTAAATTTTTTTAGCATTCAACCCTTTTATATGTTCAATAATGTTGTGAAAGATCAAGTAGAGGAGACAACATATTGGTACATCACCTCTATTATCATAGGTTTCATTTCATGCATAATATTTTATAGCTTTCCATCAACAAATCAATTAGTTTTAGGAATTGATCTGAATTAATGCACTAGGGGAGCTAGCCCCATAAAATAGAGGTATAATCCATCCATAGGTCACCCAAAACCTTGGACTAATCCCATATTACCCCAAACATAGAAAGGTTTGAAAAATATTCTCCTAAGGGTGTAATTTTGTGGTTACAAATTTTGGCATGCCATATGGGGCTGGATTCAATAATATTGGATCACATTCCAACATCATTCAATGATCTCAAGTAATTATAAGCATTAAAGAATCTAACCAACACTCAAAATTCCATCCCAAGGGTCTTCATCTAAGGGTAAGAATAAGTTATATCTATTTATTTTATTTTGTTATTTATTAACTCATGATTCTTAATGGTTATATATGGAAGATATCTCTATCTTACATTTCCTTATCAGCCCTATGTCCACCCATACCAACCTCATCATGAGCCCTATAAAACCTATAATGAACCCTATCAACAATATTATGGTTTATATTGGCCCTATGGTATACCCTATAAGCCTCTTTAGTATACTTACTATTAGGAGTGATATCCCACCTTCCCTACCCATCTACACTTTCAAGCTGCACATAATTTCTTGAGTGAGTTGGAGGAGTTAAAAAACATGATTCAAATCATTGTTAGTGAGATATTAACCTTAACGGAGGAATAATCTCAATGAAACCAATCCTATGAGCTTCTACCTCCTATTTACCCATGCTAATATCCTTGTACATCTACTCCCATGCCAAACCCAAACCAATAAGAGAGGAAGGTTACAAAAGTCAAGACAAAGAGATTCCCAAACTTTCAAAACCCCACATCTATTATTCAATCTCAAGTTGTCCATAAATTCTTAGGAATTTAAAGAGAGAGGGAAGTTGTGAATAAAAATCCTAGAGATTTCCCAAGTTGTAATATTACCCCTTCACCCCCAAAGTAAATAAATAAAAACCCATAGAACCTTATGTTCCTACTCCACTAGCTAGCCATTCTTTCCCTCCCATCATCTCCTTATTTGAGGGAGGACCTATGGTTTCGAGAGGATATCATGAGGATATAAATAAAGAGGATTGTATGGATGCTATTCCAAGAAATATTTAAATATTTGCAAGTTCTCCATTTTTCATTCATACTTCAAGCATTCATGTGAATCAAGACACACCTAGGTGTGAAAAAGCAATCAAAGAGTGGGAAAGGGAGAATATAGTGTCTTCAAATGACTACCCATATCCCTATATTAAATAAAACCATGGTCAACCTGATGCTCCTAAGGTGCTAAATTGGAAGAACACTGTAGAAGCTATCAAGAAATCCCATGAAGCTTCTTTCCCTCCCACCCTTTCCTTTTGTGAAGAGAGGTCAGTTGTATTGAATGCAAAGTTAGAGTATTCAGATGTGGGAGGGAATTTAATGAATAAAATTGACAAGGTGTTAGTCCTTCAAGAGAATAATTAAATATCAACTATAAATATACCTCAATAAGTTTACCATGAAAATGTTCAGATGATAACTACAGTAAACATATAGGGCGACACCTAAAATGTTCCTAATGGCCAATATAAAGCAATCATACTAAATGAACTCCCTTACTCCATTAAAGATGATGATCAAGATGAATAAATTTATTCACATAAATATAACCTTAAATAGGTAGGGGATAATTAAAGAAAACACTATTTTCTTGCATGAGTCCATGTAGTTGTAGACCTTATGGAGAAGGAAAATCATAATTATAGTGTTGAGATTATCGAGGAATAAGTTGAGGTTAAAAAAATAAACCATGATAGGCATATGTTCCAATAATAACCCCTTGATAATTTGAACATCACCTTGTAAACTCAAGATCAATAATATGAACATGAAGGAGCTTCCTTGTATCCACATCATGACTTCATAATGGGTTGTGAAAACCTTGACAACCTTGTGGCTCTTAAGAAGGAAGAAGGTGTCTACCTAGTTGGTCTTAATCTCATTGATAAGAAAGAAGAACATAAAGATGAGTGGAAAAATTATATGGAGTTACTTCAAGAGGTTAAAATCCTTTTCAAATGCATACTTCTTATTGAATATCATGAGCACGAAGGGGCTAGTCAAAATACATCCATTAAGGATAGTGATGCAACATGGAGTGAGTATGCATAACTCCTTGAAGAACTTGGTGAGATTTAAATAGGTAGTATAATACATGAGATCACCCAATATACCATGAAGGTAAAATAATCATACATAAAATAAGTATTATTTTTTGAGATTATAGCTAATAGGTAGAATGAGGTGAAAATTGAAATACAAGAAGAGTATATCTTCATAGGAGATTGGTTTGCATCTATCATCTCACTTGAGAGCATGATGAAACAAGTATAATTCAAGGAGATAAGGAAAAAAACAAGTCTAAAGTCCAAGGAGATACTTACCACATGCCATTTATCATCCCATGGAGTTAAGGATCCAAGAAACTTCCCCTTTGACCCAGGGGGAGAAGAAAAGTCTAGGTCAGTTGTGTATAGTTAGTTATTTTCTTGTTGGTCTAGTTTCAAATAAGTGTTTGTAAACATAATTATGGCATGAATTATTATTTATTATTGTATATTCTTGTTGATTTCTTAGGTTTTTAGGTGTTTTTTAATCTATGTGTCTTTATTATGAGTGGGAGGTTATTGTAGTCTTTGAGGGTTTGTTAAGGTGTTGGTTTGATAATAAGTCTAAATAGATATATCCTCTCAATTTGAGTCATGACTATGATAAGAAATATAGCTGTTTCTCTTGACCAATAGGCTAGTCAACCCCTTTGAGTCATCAATAATGTTGATAATTTGGTGTCCCAGGACACATATCAACCCCTATAATCCAAAAAATTTCATGAAACCCCTTCAAACTTGTACATGGTGATCTAAATATTTTAATGGCCTTATAAATACTTCTTGAAATCCTTATTATCATTTTTTAAGGTTTCATGGTATGTGTTAGAGCTTTCTTGAAGGATCCTCATGTAGGAGCATGTTTGAGTCATTTGATGTTTTATTAGGTCTTCATAGGTTATTCTTGGGTAAATGGAAAAATACAAGTGTTTTTAATCCTAATGAATGATATATGCTTTTTTTGATAAGGTTAAGGTACTTTAGTAAAAATTAAGGTAATTTGGGTAAGTTAATATTACTAGCTCTGATAGTATTTGTGCCTATTTTATCCATTTCTTGTAGGAGAGGCCTTGTAAATAAGATGGTGAGGGTGTCCAAACCTTGTTTAAGTCATAAAATGAGGTTGATGATATATAAAAGGTTTTATTCCTTTTTCTATTTATTCAAACCTTTATCAAGCTTCAATTAACCCTCTAAGTCATCCAATGACCCTTCAAACATCTCATATGAGTTAAACTACACATTATAAACTTTTGGAAAAGATATGTTTAGGTCTCAAATTATATTAATAACGTCACCAAAAGGGTCTTATTACCATAATAATGTCATTAAAATGTGTTTTATGCATAAAAGGGTCCTTTTTTAAGTCAAATACATCTTTCATTCACCAAAAGGGTCCCACATGCTTGGAAATGTGAGCTTTCAACATCCCCACCCATACTATCTAATTTTAAATCATATTTGACCTATATTTTCCCTCCTCTCATCCTACAATGGTATTTTAAGGTCCTTAATGTGAAATAATGTATAAAATAGGTGTTTTTAGGTACTTTATATGATCAAGTAATTTAAATAAGAGAGGAGGTTAGTCTTGTGTTCATATAACAATGAAATGAACACACTAACATGCTAACATCTCTAGCCTAGATCATAAAGGGATATTAATTAACAAAACCAAATGGAAAAATATAAATAAAATTAAAAATACAAAAAATCTCTTACCTTCCTTAAAAGCTCCAAATGATTCATTGTGTGGTTTGATCGGTTTATGCTCAAAGAGTCTTTGATAATGGATTCTATGTATCTCATTATCTCCTTGGCACCATGGGTTGATTTTGGCTCGATGTGGCTTATGATTACTTGGCTTAATATTTTGGAATTATAACATTATTTTTGTGAATCATGATATAAAACATACATTATAACTCTACAATTTTTCAATCTTAGAATTCAATAGGCAAGGGTTTATATTTATAGGCTTAGGAACTAACCCCAACCCAAGGTGAGTTAATGTGTAGTATAAACATGGAATAGGTTAAAACCTAACCTATGTGAGTCAACATAACCCCAATAGAGTTAAAAGGTATCAATTAGTCATCATTTTCATTGAATAGGCATGGATCTCCAAAAAGAGATATTTTGAGATATTTTTCAAAGGCTTGACAACTTGTAAAGGTAATCATGAAAAGCTAAGATATTTCATATTTTTGAATTTCCTTTTTTATTAGTTCATTAATTGTACATGAATAATTTAACTAGGCCTTTAATTATGTTTAACTTACTAATTAATTCTAATTATTCATTTATCTCTTTCAATATTTGATTTAAGTTCATGTGTCTCACTTAATAGGTCTATAGGCCAAATTGACTATTGTGATGTTGTAAGATGGTTAGGGATGAATCTATGAGAGGTTATGATTGCATATGATAAGATACATTAATTAGATATGTTTCAACATGATTCTAAGCTATGATGAATAATTCACAAGTAATTTTGGGATGTTTAATGATTCTTAGGCTTAATTGGCAATGGTTGGCAGGATTTGGTCTGAAGTTTGGTTGAAAGCCAGTTGTGGCTAGTTTTAGGTGTCTAAAATTTTCCCCTATTTAGGAAGGAATTTTAAGATTTAAGTATAGTAATATATTCTCAAAGAATTAAAAGTTCTTATATTCTTATGAATTCAATAATAATAGATGAATTATAGGTTCCCCCTTGAGGGAGCAGTTGGCAAAGGGGTTGGTAATCCATACCTCAAAAGGAGGAAATGATTGGACCAAAAACATGAAATGAGGTGGAAATTTTTTATTTGACCAGAGGTGGTTATAATCAATGGTATATGGATCTACCCCAATTGGGAAAACAAATAAGATGATTTTCCCATAGGTGGTTATAATCATTGAAAAAGGTAGGACAAAAAAGGTAATGATTTTCCCAAAGGTTGTTATAATCATTGAAAAAGGCTTAGGGTAATAATAGAATGATTTGACTAAAGGCAGTTATAATCATGAAAGTGAAAGTAATGATTTGCCCATAGGTAATTAAAATAATTTTTAGGATAAAAACATGCCCCAGTTGGGTGGATAGAGATAATGGTTTGCCCAAATGCAGTTATAAGCATTATCACAATGGAAATGTGCCCCAGTTAGATGGAAGAAATATAATGATTTGTCCATATGAGATTATAGTCATCAACCTTGAAATGGATTAAAACATAATTATTTTCCCAAAATTATTTAGAATCATTGTAAATACAAGCAGGATGGTATATAATGATTTGCCTAAAGGCAGTTATAATCATTATACCCCGATTATGGCTAACATGATATGGAATATGATGGAAAATTGGTATAGAGGAGAAAAATGAATTTGGGAAACCTATAAGTATGGATTTTCTCATCTAAAATAGTAATGAGTAAAATTCTTATGTTTCTTAATTACTCTATGTAGGATATGATGTGTATTAGATCAATAATGTTGTTAGTACCAAGGAGATATATTGTTGCTTCTTTACCATGTAGACTCATATGGCTAATTTTTTATATATCATGTAATGATAAGAATCATGATATAAAACCATAATAACTTGGCCAAAGTATACGTATGGGTTGACACTCAATCCAATACTCAATGGAAAATAATGCACTAATGATAAAAAAAATAGGATGACAATGTTGACATATGAATATGAATGGATTCAAGAATAATTTACAAGGAATCACCCAATGAATACACATAGATTGGATCAAGGTATAACAAGAAAGAAAAAAGATAGGCAAATAAATAAATAAATAAATAGAAAGGAAAATAATAAACAAATGACAAACTACCAAAAAAATAGAAAACATAATCAATAGTTAATCACAATGTTAATACAAACAACATGACACAAACAAGATGATGAACATTTCCCCTAGATGATAAGGGACAATCGAACAAACAAACAAGATGGGGGAATAGAAGAAAAGGAATGGGTGGCCGAGCAATCTCCATATGCACTAGGAAAGTGGACATTGCATACATAGTTCAATAGATGCATGATCTAATAAAAACTTTAGGCCAAATATAGTTCTCCTAGGAAATGGGATAGAAAAAAATGATGAGAATAAAAACATGATTGTATTATATAAGAATATGAGCTTCAAAAATGGTGAGAGCATGAGATGTTAGGCCATTAAGGATGGGGAAACTAAATGAATTGTGGTTTCTTATAAAAAAGATAGGGATCCTTAAGGTAAAGAAATGGTAAATTTATAGGATGTTTTAGATCTATTTTCTAATGGTTTTATAATTTTTGATGTATCTCAACCTGATAGAGAATGATGAGATACTAAATGTCCAAGCTCACAAAACAATGAGAGCATGTAAACTTAAAATTTATCATAAAATGGTGAGAGCATTCAGACTTAATTTCTTGAAAAATGGCAAGAGCATGGATTAGGTTGTTTGTAAAATGGTAAGAGCATTTAAACTTATATTGCTCACAAAATGGTGAGAGTGTGGTTTAGTTTGCTCAAAAAATAGAGAGAGAATTCAAACTTAAATTGCTCATAAATGGTGAGAGTATGGAAAAGGGTGACTAAGCTAAACTCAATGTGAATTGAGTGCTACCTACATGGTCTGAAGATGGGACCTCAAGTGACTATAGTTACACCTTACAGTGGAGGAATCTGACTAGTTAGCAGCTAATTCAAACAAAATAGGCACAGTTGGTAAATGGCATAGTACATCATATGCATGTCAAGGTGGTACTTTAAGGCATGAAAAATAATTATTGCCCTTAATTTTCCCATAAGTAATTATAATTATGAAATAATGGCATAGGTCAATGGTACTATTTTTCCCATAGGTGTTTATAATTAGTAGCATGATGGTGAGACACTAATTTTCCCAAATGTGGTTATAATCAAGAACACTTGGCATAGAATATAATAATAAATGAAGGATGTAACTACCAAACCACTGTCATATTTCTCTAAAATATGACCCTTATCTACAATACTAAAACAACTACTGAAACTTGATCTAAATCTTCATGCTGAAAGTGGTTGTGGAACCAATGGAATGAAACCAAGGACAAAGAGCTGGGTAGGGAGGGTGAAAAAAATTAGTTAAGATGAAAGGCATAATAGAAAAAAATATGGTATAATGGTATGATATAAATAATAATGTCAATACTATGATAAAACATAAATGGTCCTCATAGATAATACACTAGGTCTCTTAAGTGAAGTAACGCTTGAGGTGTATAATGTTCATCGACTCATCAAGCTCATCCCCATCTAGTGTAGTGATCATGTATACTCTAGTTCCATAGTTTGAAATAATGATGAAAGGACCTATCTAGATATGTTTGAACTTTCCTTTATGTTTCTTCTTATCTATGGTATTATGTTGGTTTTTTATAAGAACAAGATTACCAAGATTAAATTCTCTATGTTTGACATGTTGATTATAGTGTCCATGGAGTCTGTTCTAGTATTCTTGAATATTATTGACTATGGCCATGTTTTTCTCATCAAGTAACTCTAGCTCTTACAGACAATCTACATTATAGTCTTCATCATCCAAGACATTCTTCAAAGAGATGCACAAAGAAGGTAACTTGACCTTAATGGGAAGAATGGCCTCAATACCTTAAACAAATGAATATGGAGTGGCTCTTATTAGAGTATGATAATTGGTATGGTATGCCCAAAGGGAATGGAATATTTGAAGGTGCCAATAATGGCTAGCATCATTGAAAATATTTTTAAGTATGTTTACAATGGTTTTATTAGATGTTTTAGCTTGGCTATTACCTTGAGGGTAATATGCAATTGGAAATGTTGAGTAATTTTGTACTCAACACACAATGATTTGACATCCTTGTTTTTGAATGATATTCCATTATTAGATATATTTTCAAATGGGATACCATAATGGTAAATGAGGTGGTTGAATATGAATTTTAAAATTTGCTTTCTAGTCATGTAAGTGAGGGTATAGCTTCAACCCACTTAGTGAAATATTCAATGGTAACAAGGATATATTTATGTCCATCAGATGAGGTAGGGTTTATATTCCTAATGATATCAAGGCCCCATGTAGAAAATAACCATGGTGTAAGCACTGGTTTTAGATTCTTAGCTAGGGAATGAATCAGATTGGCATGCCTTGGACATTTATCATACTTTTTCACATATGCAGTTGCATTTGCATCTATTGTGGGCCAATAGTAATCAGTACATAAGATATTTTTAGATAGGACTGATCTACTTGTGTGAGCTCCATATACTCTATGAACTTATAATAATGCTAATTTGGATTCTACCAAAGGTAAATAACAAAGTAGAGTTCCATCAAAACTATATTCATATAGGGTTATTATAAGTAAAGTATAACAAGTGCCATGGTGGATAAAGGCTTTGGATTATTTATGAGATAATTCTAGTCGTATTATTTGATCATAAAAATAGGTGTATAGATATTATTACCATATATAAATAGACTAACAATATCATAGATCATTGTGATAGTTAAAGGCTCATGAACTATCACTAGTAGATTTTTAATAAGGAGCTAGTATTCTTTCACCATATTTGTATGATGAATTAGAGATCCAATGGTGGCCATGGATCTATTTTTCTATTACTATCCCTTAGTATATGTTTAAACTATATATCAGTAATCTATATTTTGAGAGTGTCAATAATGGCCTTGTACAAAACTAGCTTGTCATCCTTGGTCTAAAAATGGTCTTTAACCTAATTAATGATTAACTAAGAATTACCATAAAAATTGAGATGTTGTATGTTCCATTGTACTACCTATAAAATACCTAAAACAAGTGTTTCATATTCATCCATGTTGTTGGTATAAGGACTACTAATCTTGAATGACTTAGGGATTAGATCCCCCTATGGTGTAATGAATAAAAGGACTACCCCTGATCCATGTGTTATGAATGACCCACCAAAATATATCTTCTAATGCTACTCATTAATAAGTTTGTCAATGATGGCTATAATTGATTCATCTAAGAAGTGGAATGTTAGTGGCTCTATATCTATAAGGGATGCTTCAGCAAGATGATCTATAAGAGCTTGCCCCTTGATGGAATTCTAATTAATGTATTCTATTTTTAACTCACTGAGGAACATGATCAATTTGGCCATGTGGCCTTTTAAATATGTTTTGGATGGTAGATACTTGAGTGGATCTACTTTTGAAATAACCATGGTCTTATTGCTCAATATGTAATGTCATAGTTTCTAAGCTATGAAGACCATAACTAAATAGGCTTTTTTAATGGGAATATAATTATGCTCATACATGACTAGTGTATAGATTAGGTAGTACATGACATGATCTATTTTATTATCATAATATTGAGATATAAATTCCCCTAGGGCTTTGTCTATAGGTAATAGGTATAGTAACAATGGCTTCCCTAAGCGCGGATGCGGGGGGAAGGAGAGCGCAAACGCGGCTGTGGTCCCGCTAAACCCTAACCCCAGCTACTTCTTCCTCGCTCATTGGAGACCAGATCTTTGCCATGTCTGGTGGGATCCTTGGTGTTGGGGTATAGAGCTGATAGTTCTTTTAACGTGTGGTCTTGTGTTTTGTGTTTTTTACCTCAGATTTCTATCTTATGGCCATTATGCTATTCTTTTTCTTGGTCTGAGTGGATTATTGTTTTTGAAGAGAGATTTTGTTTGCCATGGTGGCATTTCCTCTGGGTGTAGGGGATGATCTTTGAATATTTTAAGGTTGAGGGGATGGGTGGTGGTGGAGACGGGTCCAGGGGGTGGTTTTGTGGGGGGAATCCCCTGTGGGAGAGCTACAAAAAGTGTTATTCCATGGCCATTTTTCTGATTCAAGCCCAAACCTATGCAGCCACCTTGCTCGCTTTCATATTTTGTCTACTGGGGTCGTTGCTCGTTTTGAGGTGCTTATAGATGTTGGGGTTTTCTTCAATGATTCATTTGCCATGGCGGTGTTACCTCTGCTGAGGGGGAGTTTGGGTAACTCATTGGGTGGATGGATTGGGCGCTGGTGGTGCTAGTTTTGGGGCTTGTTTCATGGGTTTTGCTACTATTTTTATGGGTAGCAGTTTGAGGGTTTGATGGATCAAACCCGGGTTTGGCCATCCTTAATGCTATATCTGATGGTGTTTTCTTCTTTCTTGGTGACAGAGAAACCTATGGTTTTTTGTGGTTTTTTTTGTCATGATTTATGCTTGTTGCTATTGTTTTATCTTTAGTGCATGGTTTCAGGTTGTTAAACCTGGTTTTGTTGAGGTTTTAGGTCCTTGTAAAACTTGGTATTGTTACTATTTTTTAGTGGGTTTGCCTTCTTGGGTGGTTTGCAATGTTTTATCTTTCTTGATTTGTATAGGGTTTTAGGGCCCCTTCAAAACTTGTTTTTACCTTAATCTAAAACAATGGCTTCCCTAACATTGATGGTAATAAAGTAGGTGGATTTACTATATAGTTATTTAGTTGTTGGAAAGGTTTTTGACATTCACCATCCTAATTAAATGTGAAAACATTCTTCAAAAAATATGTAAAAGGATGGAACTTATTGGCCAATTGAGATATGAAACATCTGATAGATTATATCTTGACTTGTAAATTGTGAATCTTCTTCAAATTAGTTGATGGTGAAATCTAGGTAATGGATTATACTTTGGTTGGATCAACTTCAATGTCTCAATGAGACATAATGAAGCTAATAAATTTTCCTAAAATAAATCTAAAAACACACTTTTTAGGATTGAACCTAACTTTGTATTCACATAGTCATTCAAATATCCTTCACAGTGTGATTAGATGATCAGCCCTAGTCTTAGATTTTCCCAATATGTCATCGATGTAGTATTCAACAATATCATGCATCATATCATTAAATATGATGGTTATGGATCTTTGGTAGGTGGACCCAACATTTTTGAGACCAAATGGCATAACCTGATAATAGAATGTTTCCCACAGTGTGGTGAATATTTTTTTATGTTTGTGTTCTAGTGAAATCTAGATCTGGTTTTACCTTAAAAATCCATCCATTATTGAAAGCATTTTATAAACTACTATGGATTCAACTATCATGTCAATGTTTGGTAGAGGAAATTAATATTTTGGGTAGGCCTTGTTTATGTCTTTAAAATTAGTGCATATTATGATACCTTCTGGCTTCTTACTAATTGGTATAACATTTGAGATCCACTATCAGTAATTGATCAATCAAATATATCCTACTTCTAAGAGTTTTTCCAACTCTTTTCTAAATATTATAGAAATTCAAGGACACATATTACATAATTTTTATTTTATAGGTTTGGCATCAAGATGTACCACAAGGTGGTGTAGAACCAACATGGGGTCTAAACCTAGCATTTCAAAATAGGTCCATGTAAATATATCAATAAATTCCCTCAAAAGGGTTGTAAAGACTTCACATTCCTCCTCAATGAGGAATTCACCTAATTTGATCCATTTTGGGTCATTTGGAGTCTAGATGTTAACTTCCATAGTATCCTCCAAAATAAGAGTTAAACCATCTTCTAACATGTTCGGGAAAGATTTAAATTAGTTTGAAATGATAGAGTCCTTTGTTAAAAATTTCTCTTCAGGTTCTCCAAGGCATGAGGAATCAAAATATCCTAGTGATAAAGATGGCCATGTGATAAACATTGTTGAAAAATTTTGGATGATTTGATCAAAATCCTATTGTTCTTTAAAAATGAACTCAAACCCATAGACAAGTCCATAATTGGTGGTCTTCTTATCCATTTTTGAGGAAGGTTGAACACCCCCATATAATGGTGCCTGGAATAGGTTTTCACCACTAGACTAACCTTTCTATTTACTATTTCCCTAGTCCAAAATCACCTCAAAGATTTTTTGACTTTAGGACCTCAATGTTTCATTAAATTATTTGTGGATAAGGATGTTCACCCATTATTCAAAATAGGCTTCAGGATCTAACTTGATTTAGAACCCTTGTTTATGTTTTCCCAATGAAACATTGTCCCTTAGGCCTAGAAAATTGTATAAGGCCTCATCATTCTAAAACTCATCAATTAGAACTATTAATTCTTGTTGGTCCCAGTCTATCAGTTGAGGATAATATAAAAGAAGTAGATTATGGTGAATAACTAGTCAAAGGGTACAAATAGAATTGGTGCCAAACAAATTGGTATTGGCTAAGTCATCAAAAGGGATATGATTAGACTCTGCTTCACTCTCAACATCATTATCACTAGTTATTGGCATTAGAAAATGAATTAGGTACATGGGGTCACCCCCAAGCAATTTAAATCCAAGACCATATGTTCCTTTTTACCAAGTGGCATAAATTAGCTCAAGAAAACATTATTGATTTATCCCAAGGTCTCTTCCTTCATAGGCATGTATCTCTATGGTTTTTTTGTAATGGGATACTTGGCATTCAGGTAAAAATCAATGAGGTTATCATTATACAACCAAGATTGATCATTTGTAAGTGGGTCATATTCTTGGCCAGTAACTGGTATGTAAATGATAGGTGATGGACTATGGAGTTTGCATTTACCCTTTCTTTGAAATTCCATAAAGGTGGTTTAGATTATTATCTTCCATATGATTTGTATTTTTTTGGAAGCTTAGTAGTATGGAATGTATTATGGGTCAAATATTCTCTTGGGAAATTAGCCAAGATGGTATAATGATTAGATATTTTAGGGGGTGTCATGTGGGAAAATAAATCAAAGGTATCTAGATTAATATAATTTGCCTCTGGTGAATCAAAAAGTATTTATTTCCCCTTGTCCTTCTTAAAAACTAGATTTAATTTAGATTGATAGTTATATCTTTTGTACTCAGCCTCTAAATGCTTGTAATGTTCATATAGTTGTAAATCTCTATAGATAGTGACCTCCATACCTAAATGGAAGAACTTGATACACTAGTGCAATGTTGATGAGATTACATGAATTTCATGTATCCAAGGTCTACCTAAAACCATATTATATAAAAAATCAAGGTCTAAAACATGGCATAGTGTATCATGGGTCAAGGTCCCAATGATAACTGACAAGCTAATGGTGCCTTGTGATTCTTTCTCTTCATTGTCATAGGCCCTAAATATGATTATTAATGGTTGGAGATTGACTATGGTGTACCCAAGAAACTTGATGATTTTTAGAGACATGATATTTAGACCTGACCCATTATCTATGAGGATACACTTCACTTTATATCTCATTATGACAACTTTAATATACAATGGATTGTTATACAGTGGGAAAAGTGACGACATATCGCTTTGGTCAAAGGTTAATTATTGGTTTGGGGATATATGTCTAACTAAAGTTTGGAATTTATTTAGAGATAAGTCATTAGGAAGTTGGGATTGGATAAGGAACTCTATTAAGATATTATTTTGGATGGTGGATGTATGCAATAAATAAAAAATGGAGATTTGGGTTGGTGTCTTCTATAATTGTTTTAAAATATCAAACATATTTTATTGAACAATAGTAAATGGATTATTATTAGCTAGAATAGTGGGGTGGATAGGTGATGTGGTAGATGGATATGGGCTTGGTATGGTAATCTTTAACCACCAAGTTGTGATTAAATAATTAGGATTAGATACATGACCAATGTTACTAACAAATGATGGTGGTGGGGATCATATAAGATAAGTCTTGGTTACAATTACACTTGTGTGTGGTCATGGAGAAAGGATGAGTTATTGGTATGTGGTCCAAAAATGGTAATCCCTAGTTGTTGGTGCACCTATATATGGTCCCAAGTCAAGGAAGGATCACCAAAATGGGTTAATTGGCTAGAATTGATTAGTAACAGTCTTATTTGATTATTATTTAGTCTAAGATTGATGTATATGGTGGAAATGTGACCTCATAAAATACGTCCTACAAATTTGTTATAGTCTTAAAAAATTGTATGATAGGTATATTAATTATTGGCATCATTATAGCCTTGATTATATCTATTTAGTTGATGTTATTGCTTCTACTATTGGCTTTGTTAGTTCTATCTTAGATGTTGAAACTATTTTTATTATTGTGCTAGCTATTGTCACTAAGGTTGTTGGTTGTTATGTTATGGAAAGGGGTTTTGATAAATCTCTAGGTTCTAATTAGATGTGGAAGATCCATTATCTAGTGTTATCTCCTCATTTTCCAACATATTCTCAATCAAATTTTAAATTTTCACACAACATCACAAATTATGTCCATTAACCTGATGATACTCATATAATTCATTTTGGTGGTGCCAATATGGATAAGGGATGCCCTCAAGATAGAGTTTGAGAATAGGCTAGATAATCAAATTAGTGGTGGCAAGCTTGTGAAACATGGATTCAATGCATTCTCTAAGGTCACTAAATATGCAATGAGTAAGCATAGTTATCCTTAGAGGAGGCATTTATAAAGGCAAAGGTTATTGTATTTGTTACGCTAATCTAGGCTATTGTGCTTGCTATATTTACTGAAGGGGTTATTGGTTAGGATTAATTTTCATATGTGATGTAGGCTAAGTAGATGGTGTTTGCATCATTTTTACATGTCACAACTTAGTTACTCTATTTCCCACATCATTCTTGTTGTGATTGAATGGATTGGACTTTTCATAATTACTAGCCTGTGCTAGTTGCAACACTTGTGTTTGGACTTGGTTCTGATTTTGGTTTTGGCCATTTCCATAGTTTTTAGTTTGGTTTTAATTTGATGAGGTAATTATAATGATCCATTTTTTAATAAGATATCTTTTGATCAACAAAAATTTATAAATAATTTCCTTAAAAATGTTCATACACTATAGTTCTAGATGGTAAGATATCTCATTATGCAAATTCTTGGTAAACATAGTGGCTAATTGCTTGTCTGGTAAACTATGGGTGATCTATTAGCAAGTAATATTCATCACTATAAATAATTTACAAATAATTCACTAACCTTTTATTTGGCTTGCATCAAATCTACCAACAAAATCTCATGCTCAATATTGTAGAAGTGTTGCACAAACTTGTCTAAAAGATTATCAAAATTAGAAATTGAATTCTTGGGCAATTTTAGAAACCACTATAATGCTTGTCCTAATATAATCCTTGGAAATAATAGTAGGAGGTATATGTAATTATAGGCCACCCATTAACAAGAAACAAATAATTTGGTCAAGTGGACCTTAGGGTCTCCTTTTCCCTTGTATTTTTAAAATTTTGGTGGTTTGTACCCTAGAGGAAATGATATTTGTAAATATTCCATGTTGAAAGGGTAGGAACATACATCGTCCAACTTAAACTTCTTGGTTTGCTTCCTAGTTTGGATGGAGGAAATTACATCCTTCATTTGTTGTAGTTCTTAGACTAAGAAATTAGAGGGAACATTGTTCTGAGGTGGTCAAAAGTGGATTACTTTGACTTGGGTATAATAGAGGCATGGTTTTTTGTGGAAGGTTGGTTTGATTAAAAAATTAATTAGGAATATGTATACATATATTAGGATGTGATTGTTGAAATGACACACATTATTGTGTGATATTTTTGTTAGGATTTGGTATATGGGCTTGGTTTTGGGGAAGTTGTGGTTGAGATGGAAGGATATGGCTAGGTGTGAAATATTGTGCCTATTGAGGTTGATTAGGGATTTTTTTCTAACTATTCAAACCTTGTTGATTAAGAGGAACTTGTAAACCAAGTCCATGTCATTGATTTTGAGGCACATTATGAATAAAAGGTAATTGCTACCTAATTAAGACTTATGGAACATTAAAACCTCTTCGTTATGTGAATCCTTATTGGGAAGTAGATGCATGTTGAATGTTTGGAATTTATCACTGATCAATACTCATATAATGTTGATTAGACATTATTTGTGATTGTAATCGTATGTTAGTCTATGACTGAAGAGGTATGCTCGTTAGTACCTAGTAAGGTACAATATTGGTCTCCCTTATTAAGGTGACAAGATGTTTTCCCTCTATTATGTGGGTATGTTATATTGTGCCTATTATTTTGGAATATTAGTCATCACCTATTTTGGTGGGTTAATATTCATTATGTTTTGTTGAGGCATGGCATTGGCTATTGCTTGGCTACTTAATCCTTGTAGTTGTATGCTAGAAGAAGTAGTTTGATAAGGATTAGTGTTAATTATTTAATGTTGGGAGGTAAAAGTTCCTACCCATACATTTTTAAACCACTCATGGTGTTAAGTAAAGTCACATTTTATTATGGACTAGTTTTTTGTACATTTACACCAATTTAGTCTAGATTATATGTCACTTGTGTGTTGTCCACTATGTTTGGCTCATTATTCTATGTACAAGCATAAGATACTTGTTTCATGGTGGGGGGAATTGAAAATGTATACAAATTAAATAATTTATACAAATGGGTCTATACCCTAATTTTCTTGGCTTGTAAATTCAATTAAGACCCATATTGAAGGAGCTAACTCTATGAAAAGAGCATTTGACATGGTCATGTTGTTGAAGTTATACACTAAGTTTAGATAAGTTTGGTATGCTATTTGCATATATATGAATTAGTCTTATATGATTCCTTTTCCTATGACAACCATATGAGGGTCATAATACAACACTGACACTATATCTTGAGAATTTCTAGAAGAATCTTATTCATTATTCTGATTGTAAAGTATGTTGTAAGGCCCTCTTACTAAAATTGGAAAATTTTCATGGGGAAAGTCTACTAGAAACTTAACCCCTACCTTTATGGATATAATTAAGACTTCATCCTTGTTTTCCAATAAGTGGTGACCAAACAAATAAGTTTCATAGGATGATGGAATTATAATGTAGTATAGTTATTGTTGGACTTGTTCTACATCTGAAGGTATGCTAGCTAGGTATTATGACATTTTCTCTTGGTCCTACTCCAAGTATGGAGGTGTGTTGATTATATAGTGGGTGAAAGGGTCTTGGATTTTTTTCCCTTGATTTATTTTTGTAAGGTGGATAGTGATCCATCTCATAAAAAACATCAACTCCATAGGGGTATTGAATATAATCTTCTTGTGTGACCACATTAATATACCCTAAATTGTACATGATGCCATTATAAGTATAGTGAGACATGTTTGAATCAATGGTGAATGCTTCTTAAAAAATGGGTTAGAGTTCTACAATCTCTAAAAAACAATGTATAAAAATAAAAAAGGTTAAAATTTGACCTAACTTGGTCAAACAGATGGAGATGTATCTCCAAAATTGTTTATGCAAAGACTTGGTATAAAATAAGATAATGCCAAATGTCTAATGTTAAATGTCTCACACAAAAAGGTCAAGTGGATGAAATAAAATCATAATACAAAACTCTAGGTATAGCATGTTCCAAATAGGTCTAATCTAGGACAATAAAGGTTTCTAGGTCTTTTGGCCAATTGTGGCATCAAAATCTAGGCTCAAACAAAGGCATATGTTAGGAATTTTGGCCAAATGCAGTGTCAAAATATAGACTTAAAAACAAGGTGAGATTTTTAATCTAACAAATTTGAAACACTTTGGCATAAACTAGGCATTCAATGTTAGTCATGAAATTGGTCAATTGATGAGGCAAGAAACAAAAGGCACTTGGAGATAGACTATTTTCTCCCAAATAAAGACACAAACAAATAGTTTTTCAAATTTTGGTAAATAATTAACCTAAGTTACATAAACCAAAAGAAAAATATTAGTGTCTAAGCCCCAGTTAGACAAGGCATAAATATAAATTGATCAATGTTTGAATTCAAACTTGTCAAGGCTAATTAAAAACTCAACTTAGGAAAACTAGGCTTTTTCACCAAACAAGATAGACAAAATTGAATGACATAATAGTACTAGACAACTACCCAAAATGAACACATGGATTGGTTCAAAAATTAGACTCAAGGTAAAAGAAGTCTATGAAATGATTCAAGCAGTGTAACAACATTGATGTGCTCTAAAGGTATAATCAATGGTTTGTTTCAAGACTCTAAGGCACAAAAACATGAAATGATTTTAGAAGCATAACATTACCCATTTCAATCAAGTGACACACATAATGTTTTTGACAAAAATTTCAAGGAGAAATCGCGGTGTCAAATGGATGGCATAACACCTCCTTAAACACACAAAAATCATTTTGACATGGCACAAATAAAAAAATGGTTTTAGACTCAAAGACCAAGCAAGTAAAGTAAAAACACCAAATACAACTAAGTATAACATCCTAAATCCTATAACTGACAAAGTTACATCATATCATTGAAATCAATCTATATACATGCTCTTGGGAGGATTTTAAAAGTTTATCTAAAAATTAAAGCACATGAAGTAGTAGGTTTTTTACACCCCCTTCTCCCAAGATATTATATGATGACATGGACCTTTGAGCTACTCGCCCTGCATCGACAATATGTCTACAACAAGTGGGGTTATTCTAAAACTTAAATTTTAGACCATATAGACGATCCCAAGTGTGATTAACACTAGAGATGCCTCATATCAATTGATTTCATACTAATTAATTTATTATCTAAGGGTCTATTATTTTGCATAGTGATTCCATCCATGTACTACTTAGTGGAATACCCTGGTTAACCAAAATTGATTTAGGTTTTCATTATGAAAGTAAAAGTTATCCAATCAAACCCATGGATATCATAGTATACATGCCCTGATTTATATACCACATTGTGGAGTGGGGTTGAAACAATGTCAAGAGATGAAATCTTGGGTTAAAGCTTCCCTAAAGAACTTATGAACCTCCATTCACAAGCCAAGTTGCATAAAATAAAACTAAGTGAAAAGACTTTAGAGGTTACTTTTAGATCACCCAAACCATATGGGTTTGGGGAGAGACTTGACAACATTCTTTTTACACCTTGTACAAAGGCATAAAATGTAAGGAAGAAGCACTTTTGGTAACCCAATTTTCTTAAAGGGGATGGGGGAGAGCATACACATATTATTCATTTACTAGAAACATACACAAGTATAAAAAAACACTTTTAATAATTTGAAATCTAAATGAGTGTTAATTTTATGTGTTAAATGAAGTGTTGATGAAGTTTTTGGCCCCTTGGACTAATTTCACATTTGTAAAATTTTAACAAAATGATTAACATAAATACCTAGGTTCATTTTTAAGCACTAAAATGAAAATTTCAAGACTTAACCATTCATTTTAGGCACCAAAATGAAGTGTTCAAGAATTAAACATGCTCAAATTTGGCACTTTTCCATGCATGACTTATAAATATTAGAGGTTTTTTGAGATTTGTTAAATATTTATGCAACTTGAAGGTAAAATGATAGAATATTATTAAAATTTAGTAGAAAATATGTGGTTTTGAAAAAAAATAAAAAATGGATTATAGATTACCCCAAATGAAGCTCTAAAAGATGTCTTATCAGTCTCAGGAATACACATAGTGCAAAAACACAACTGTTAGTGCAAAAAATGCAATTTATTGGGAAATATCATGATTTTACAAGTTGTAGTATTATAACTTAACCAAAACAAACTTAGTGACTACTAGTAGATAAGACATAAAACCACTGATGGTTATGTGATATCATGATTCTCAAAATCATAGTTTTATGATATCATGATTCTTAAAATTATGGTATTATGATATCATGAATTATAGAGTTGAAATATTTAAATATCAAAAATAACTCCCTAAAGACAAAAAATAGTTGGAATAACATTAATAGGTAGGTGCAAAACCACAAAAATAGAGGCAAAACTATAACTGTGTGAGTTACAATATTATAGTCCTAATAGAAAAATTGTGATTACATAGGGCAAACTCGTAGCTTCTATAAAAACATCCCTTAGCTTGAAATTTTCACCTATTTTGGTCAGCAAGGTCAAATTTTGACATGAAAATCATTAGGTAAGTGTTCTAAAATGATTTAATAGCAACTTCATGGGGTGCATTTCCCACTAAACATGCGATTTATGATCAATTAGGTTGACAAAGAGAGGAGGTTAGTCTTTTGTTAGTCCATAAAATTTTAAAAAATAACATACTAATATATCTATCTTAGATCATAGGGGAATATTAACAAATAAAATGAAATGGAAAAACACAACCAAAATGCAAAAGACAAATAATCTCTTACCTTCCCTGAAAGATCCGAATGATTCACTATGTGGCTTGCTCAGTTTGTGTTCAAAGAGTATTTGACAATGGAGTTTGTGTATCTCCTTCTCTCCTCGGCAACATGGCTTAATGTTGGATTGATGTGGCTTATGATTTCTTAGCTCAATAATTTGGCATTATAACATTATTGATGTGAATCATTCTAAAAAAACTACATTATAACTCTAAAATTTCTAAGCTTAGAATCCAATAGGCAAGGGCTTATATTTATAGACTTAGGAACTAACCCCACCCAAGGTGAGTTAAGGTGTAGTTTAAACATGGAATAGGTTAAAACCTAGCCTAAGTGAGTAAAAAAAACCTCAATAGATATAAAGGTGTCAATTACTCATGATTTGTAATTAATATGCATGGGTATCCAGAAAGAGATATTTTCCAAAGGCTTGACAACTTGCAAAGGTAATCATGAAAATCTAGGATATTTTTTATTTTTGAATTTACCTTTCTAGCAATTCATTAATTGCACATGGATACTTCAAATAGGAATTTAATTTGTTTTATATTATTAATTAATTATAATTATTCATTTATCCATTTCAATATTTTATTTGATTTTATGTGTCCCACTTAATATGTCGAAAGGCCAAATTAACTATTGTGATGTTACAAGATGGTTAGGGATGAATCCATGAGAGTTTATGATTGCATATGATAGAATACCCCAATTTTATATGTATCAACATTATTATACATTTTTATGACTGATTCACAAGAAAATTTTGGATGTTCAATTATTTTCAGGCTTAATTTGCAATGGTTAATAAGAATCAGTTCAAGTTTGGTCGAAAGCCAGTTGTGGCTAGTTTTAGGTGTCTACACTTTAAGGATTATATGGACCTATATGAACATGTCAAGATTATAAGAGGGTAAAAATATTTATAAGGGAATCACTATAGGAATTATATAATTAAATATATGAGTTTTAAAGTCAAAAAGGTCCAAAATTGATCGCCTTCTTCCATTAAGCTTCTTTACAGCTCAAAAAAGCTAGTCAGGTTTCTATCTAGTATGGTAGGAGAGAGAAATTGAGGACCTCATATTTTTGTCAAGGTAAAGGACCATATTTTTATTCCATTTTTTTTTCATTAGTTCTCATATTTCCTCCCCCTCCTTTATGAACAATCACTAAGAAGGCAAAGGGCTCATAATGTCTCATCCATCCAGATAGGGTTCTGATTTACTTCATTTTATCCATTTATGAGAATGATGAAAGAGGAATGAAAATTTGGATGCCTCATTATGTGTCTACACAAAAATTATACACCATATTCAAGACTCACTTCACATATGTGATTCATCAGGAGATTGGAAATATTCAGTTTAAGAAATCTATAGGTTGACAACAGTAGGGTTCTTGAAACTTCAAGGTTTCAATAGATGAAAAATGTAAGTGATGTATCTAAAATATTACAAACCCCATTGAGGCTCTATAAAAATTTATTTTCAATGATTACATGGTCTTAAAAACCCATAGAGTGGTGATCATCTATAAATTTGATATATAGTCAAATAGTTTGAAGAAACCATGGAAAAGTAACCTTGTTCAACCTTTATGAAGGCATTGTCATTTATTAGGCCCTTTGAAGGGATTGTAACACATTAAAATAATCTATGAGGACTATATAAAATAGGTTTTGAACACCAAATAATCAATATCTCATAGTGTATATCTCTAGGCCACAATAAGGTTGGTGAACACTATAGGTCTACAAGTTCCGTAGGCCACCATTGGTGCCAAAAACTAGTTGTAGAAAAAATATGACATTTTTAAATCCTAGATATAGTACATTATTCTTGACATTAAGATCATATAACCATATTAAGAACTTTTGAATCTCAAAGAGTAGTCTATTCTTCACCCTAAGGGACTGTGTAGGTTGAGTTGAATTGTGAAGGGTTGAAAATCATTCAATCAATGTTATAATGGTTATAACATTGATTAAGATGTTAGGTAAATTATCCAATATTTTTTGGAAGGGATCATAAATATTAATAAAAATTGGATAAAATAGGGTCAGATAAGGATCAACACTATCAACTCACCCTAAAAAGATAAGCTCAATCAATTCTTCAATGCAAACAGGGTTGTGTTGACAAGTTGAATAAATCATGATGGGGTGATGAGGTGAGGAGATATAGAGGAGTCAAGGACACCTTAAATAATATAAGAAATAAAACTTAGGTGCCATAAAAAGGTAAAACTCAACTTTCATTTCACACATAGTCATAATAGGCCTAGAAATGCTCATATAGGCCTAACTATAGAGAAGGGAAAGTTGAGCAAAGAAGTCCATCTTTAAGTTCCTTGAATGTGTATGAGGTTAAATAGGGTTGAAAATCCATATCAAAAATGAGAAATCTTGTCAATGATAAGATATGTTACAGTGAATAAGTAAATGTAAATCTTCAATTCACACATAGTCAAGAGCCTAAAGTTCAACATAAATAGACATGACTATATATGGAAAAAATGTGTATAGAAGAGTCATGTTTTAAGGTGAGAAGAGGTATAAGGATAATAATGAGAAACATGGTAGCATGATAAGATAATCCAAGGGAGTTTTGGAAGACTTACTTCAACAAAAACCTCACCTCTCACCTTCTTAGAATGTAATCAATAATGCTAATTATTATGTATAGGAAATCATGAGAAGATATAAATGATTAAATATGATATATGATATTTTAAGACAAATTATGTATTTCAAACATATGGACCATAAATAATATGTTTCCACAACTAAAGATACATCAAAAAACATCTACAGGCCTAATAAGGATCTATACGTCTAATGAAGAGTCTTCAAATATATATCCAAAAATTCAAGTAAAACATGTACTATGACATTGAATTTTAAGCCTACATAGATCTTGGAAAGGTAGGGACATATATGTGAGGGTTACAAAGGAATCCAAATGAAAGGGTCACTCTCTCACAATCAGGGCACACATAACACATACAAAATGGTGGGTAGAGTAAAGGTGAAAGTGTCAAAATCTACATAGTAGTGAAATATAGGAGTGAAGGTAGGGTCCCTGGATTTTTTTCTAAAGGATTTTAGTCTAATTTTAATTCTTTGGTTCCTTTAATGCAAATGAGAGCATTGAAAGTCTAGTTTAACCTAGTAGGCCTAAACAAGCAGTTATAGGTAGGGTTATGAGGAATAAAAGTACAAGGAATCATACATGGAAATGAGTTACAAGATTGAAAATAGATTCCTTATGTTGTTTTCTAAGGGTTCTCAATGCCTTCATTTTATGTTTTGGTCCTTTGAGACAAGAAAGAACCTTGGTAGGTTAGTTAGGCCTAATAGGCCTAAATAAGCATTTATATGCTTGTACATGAAAATGAGATATAATGGAATAGTTGAAGAGTTTATGAAGAATATAATGATTAGTAAGGTGATTTAAAACATCCAATATATGATCATGAGGTTTTGGAACTCAAGACAATAGAATAAAACTCAATTTGGAGGCCTCTAAGGTCAAACTAGTCTAGAAGCCTACAAACCCCAAGCAAGAGCTAATGGGGTTGTAGAGGAGCCAAGAGAATATATGGAAAATAAAATAATTATGTAAATTTTTTTGGGTTTTCAAAGACCTATAATAGGTATTATATGTTAAAACTAAACAAATTTTCTCTCCTACACCCCTTTTCTCTCTCCCTTGACATCCTAGAATGCAGGGTTTTAATCCTAACAACAAATTTCTCCATGTTATAACTATATCGAGTAGATACATGGGGTCATAAATATCTAGGGAAGGTTGAAATGGGTTATGTACTCAAAACTCTTGGCATTGGTTTTGAAGTTTAATCCCTTCAGGATATGAACAATCATTAAGAGATCATGCCACCCAAAACCTACCTAAACCAGTCTTATTGACCCAATGGAGGAAATATTAATAAATTTACACTAAAATTACCTAAATTGTCTTGTAATACACTTGAACCACATTATGAACTTTGATTAGGTCCCATTCATGATAGTAGTTTGTATGGACACCTATATATATTCATCATAAATTATACTTTTGTAGAGTTTTACATAGAAAATAGGGATATGAACATGATGAATAGTTTAAAATAATTAAGGATGGAAGTGTGGATCATATTACACCTTTTAAAATCACAAACCACTCTTAAATCCTCTTTAAAATGTTCCTACATGCTTACACTAAAGAGTTTGTCTAAAAGTGCTAGTGATAAGTGACCTAGTCACCTAAATGCGAGATTTATAGTTGTGATATGCTTGGAAGGCATGATTCATGGTTTATTATGATATTTAAGTCATAAAAATCACTCATTTATCCATCCCCAATGTCTTATGTAGGTCTCATGTCAATACAAACCAAGTGACTAGGCCTAATTCTTAGTAGGCTTATTTGGTTAACTAAGGGAGAAGGTTATTGGTTTAGAGAGTTATTAAGGGGATAAATGATAGTTATGAACACCAATTTAAATGAATATTATAGGTTATCAGGATAATTTTTCATCTATGAGTGAGAATGGGGAAAATTTCCAAGCCTTATTTACATGAAAGCAAGGGGTAAGATACTAATTACTTCACATTGGCCTAATTAGACCATGATTCCACCATTTTAACTACCATAAGATGGAGTGATTAACCAAGTTGGTGTGCCCATGCTATGTATGGAGTCAACCATAACTTAATGAACCTCCAATATGCCATTCTCTACACCATACTCATTAAAAGAAATCAACTAGCCAAAGCAATGCATGAAAGAATTAAAGGAGTTTTAAATGATCCTTATGTAGGTTTTAACTATTTATTGGAGTGAATTAGGTTCAAAATGACCTCTTACCAAAACTTCCAAACCAATATTCCCTTATCTCACCTTCTCTTCTCCTATAAATTAGGTTCTAAAGATATTGTACAAATCCCTTTACTAGGTATAAATAAATTATGCCCAAGTTTATATATTGTAACCTCATAAACTAATGCAAGGACTAATTTATATTCTCCATTCTATTATTTATTGTTTCATATGATTTTTTTATTTTCATAAGTGGTTTTTTTCTCCCTTTGATGGTCCTTGCCTCACCTAGATGTTATTATACTATTTTATACAGGTCACATGGTGTGGGAAGATGTTGATGATTGTGCCTTGGAATGGAATCTAATTAGTAGTGTCTTAAATCAGTCCTCCCATTCACCTCCCTTAATTTGTAGTAATTTATCATAAACCCCATGTGAATCACTAATTCTTAAAGGTCTTTTTGGGAAATTATGTTAGTAGTTAGACATTTTTTATATTCATAAGTGTTGTGAAAGATCAAGTAGAGGAGACAACTTATTTGTGCATTACCTCTAGTAGCATAGGTTTCATTTCATGCATAATATTTTATCTCTTGTCATCATCAAATCAAGTAGGTTTAGGAATTTATATCAATTAATTCACTAGGGGAGCTAGCCCCATAAACTAGAGTTTTAGCCATATAAAGGTTACCCACATCCTTGGACTAATCCCATGTTACCCCAAACTTAAAAAGGTCTAAACAATATTCTCTAAGGGTGAAGCTTGGTGATTAAAAATAAAAATGTGAATAATTACATGGGGTTGCGATTCCATTTAAGAGTATTGGTGTCAAATTAAACATATGAGAATAATGTGGTCAATACATGTCCCTAGATTTGATATTTATGCATATGGATTTTGGACTAAGTAATAATAATCTACATTTGAGTATTTAAAACTAAAATGGGAGTGATCATTATATTCATGATTCCCTCAATCGGATCAAACCTATGTCATTATGTGTATAATTGAGCATAAATTGAGCATATTTGATAACTTTTGACTAAAATTATACAAACATCGACTATACCTACTATATTTTTTTTTATCAATTCCATAATTTTCTATTTCTAGAGATACTACATAATAACATGGTCCCTTGGAAATCAACACACTATACTAATGTCCTTTATTCACGTTATTGACCAATTGTGTTATTTCTATGTAAAACCAAGATTGATATATACATAATTATTTTTCATTATATTTTCCTAAATATGAGATCTATAATCTTTGTTTTCATGTTGAAAACTATGTTCTTAGTGCATTATAATGGTGTGATCTATGTGAAAAACCCATATGAATGCCCCCTCTTTTTAGGGGAGTTTTTGAAACTCTGTAATAATTTTCCTCAAAATAAAAGTTATACATCATATGTGTTAGATTGAAAACATACCATTTATGTGTGATAATCTAGTATAATGTGTATACATGACATTGGAATGTAAAATATTAAAGAATAAGTTGGTAATGTATGAATTATGTTAGGTATATAATTCACATTATTGTCAATATAGATATAATAATGTAAGAATGCATATAAACAATAAATATAATATAAGTAAATACCTAGGGTATGGGGCATAATATCCATGAAGGTACCCAAAGAGGAAGGGGAGATGCATGAGGTCCCTCATGGCATCAAAAATTTAGTGTAAGTGTAACAAGCAAGACACAAGTGTCATGTCCATGACACATACATACAAGAACATGAGGCACACAAAGTATGCCAAGGGGCCTTAATATAAGGGATGTGGGCACATGTCACTAATTCTATGAAATAATAGACATACAAGGACATGTTCAAATGTCCACATATGCATAGATAAAACAAGGTTGGTTTAGAGACACATATAATTACATGTTCAAATGTCTACATACATAATCAAGAAGGCACACATAAGGACATGGTCACATATCCAAAGTATACACACAATTAAAGGAATTTGTGTAGATTCATAGAACAATGGAATATTAAAATACCCTTGTATAAATGTATAATCAAGGAGATTCAATCAAATATAAAGTGGTAAAATTATAAATGAAAGTATGCATGAACATATGATATGAATACATATAAGAGAAAAAATGTACATAAGTTGAGTCTATAGTAGTAGTAGTTTGCATAACTTTTATGTACTATAGGATGATCAATACCAATATATGATCAATGCTAAATATTGTGATATGGAGTATAAAAAGATATAACCTGACAAACTAGAAGCTATGTGTATGATGCCCCCAATGGGGTAATATAGCAATGTTGAATATGTGTATATGTTTATGCTCCCCAAATGGGTAGATGATAGAAAATATAAATTTGTGTAGAGTACCTAAGTCCTATCGTAATATGTGAACACTCAAAAGGAACAAATGAAGCATTTATATATGATAAAACTAACTATACTAACATATAAAACATATGTAGTACATGTAAATATAAAGAATGTAAACTTGAAAATGCACATAATTTGAAGTTTGTATTTTATGTGAAATATTATAGTGTTTTTATGTTTTTGACCTATTATTTTGTTTTTACATTTTTTGAGTATAATATATGTACAAGCAACATTAAAATGAGACTATGTAAAAATATCAAGAGAAAGAAAAGTATGTATAAGTAATGTGTAAGTAAATGAGATTATATACAAATGAAATGTAGTGCCTCTATAGACTGAAGAATGCATCCATAAGATGTGGATATTCAAATGATGAGTCAGTGGGAGGTCATCCAATGTTTGATATTGAATCTACATAAATTAAAATAAATCATCATCATTATGATCATCATACCATGTTTTTGATACAAATATATTATTATCCTTGACATTAGTCTAGATTTTATGCATATGAATGGCATACTGATCTACTATGTAAGAAGTCTCCTATGCAGTCCTAAGGTAAACTAAATTTGACCATGGTTATCTATATGAAATCAATAATTCACATATGTGTCATCATGTAGAATGAAAATTGTGTTTCCCTCATAGCTTAAAGTCAAACATCTTTCTATCTGATTAATTGTTGCATCCATTTCTTATATCCATGTACTACTAAGTGTAACTTGTGTATGAACGCCTTAGAGACTTATACCCAATAAAATTAGAGTAGAATGGGAAATAAAATAAAATAAATGATCATAGAGTATAATTATAATAATGATAGAATGAAAATTGTGTTTCCCTTATAGCTTAAACTTAAACATCTTTCTATCTGATTAACTGTTGCATCCATTTCTTATAGCCATGTACTACTAAGTGTAACTTGTGTATGAATGCCTTAGAGACTTCTACCCAATAAAATTAGATTATAATGGTAACTAAAATAAAATACATGATCATAGAGTATAATTATAATAATGAAAAGGTAAATTTTATGGCATCTAACATTATTATTTACACTTTATCTACAAGAGATGCTCCCAATAAATAAAAGTGTACTACCTCATCAAGACTTTGGACCCTATATTTTGATGGAGTTCATTCAAAATAATTTTAGATGTAGGGTTTTTTAATCTATCCTAATGTAATAAAATGCTTACCATTATAAAAATTGTAATATCCATGCACATATAATCATGTTGAGTATTAATTTTTAGTGTTATGTTTATAATTTGCCCATAAACATAAACATAGAGAGATATTGGATCATGATGATTAAAAATTGTTTGTAAATCATGTAAGGATTAAATTTAAATCTACACTACCACACTTGAACAAGTATAAATATAAATCCTAGGATTCAATTTAATAAGAATTCAATATCATTCCCATCCCTAGGGAATAGAACTATATTGTTGGTTCTCTAGCATCTTCTACTACAAACAAAGCTCCTCTCCAATAAATAAACCTACATAAGTTTTCCATATAACTAGTTCCATTTATTATGTCCTTAATAATGTTGACAATTTTCATTTGTTTGATGGTGATCATAAATTCATGCAATTCATGAATATTACAAGCATTTTCAAATCCCTCATCATTGATGAGAAAGTCATATATTTAATTGAAATGTTAGGGAAAATGGAATCCTAAAAGGGATGGTGTCCTTAGAAGTAACCTTTGAATATTATGTATATGTTAAAACCCAAATACAAAACAAAACAATATTGGTTATAATTTTCATTAGTTAACTTAAGAACATAAGAACACCCTCAATATATTAACATCAATCTTAATTTTTTTATTCTTAGATAAAAGTTAGAAAGTTTGTTACAACAATACACATATGTTATTTCTTGGTATTATGATTACTTGAATACATTTGATCTAAAGTTGAATATGAATACAATAAAACTCAAAGATACCCAAAAACCCTTTAGGTAAAAATAGAGACTAGTAAATCTAGTTATAGAACCTCTCATTCATAGAGAATTTTATAAGTTACTTGTAACAGAATTATATTCCCAATTAGACATTTAACCTAGGTTTGAAATATAGTTCTAGTGTATAAAAAATGGTGAAATAAGACTTTGTTCTAATTATATAAATTAGAACAAGGCCTTATAAATAAATAATTATCCTTTACCCTTGCTCGATGAAGTGATTCATATTATTAGTGGGTTTGAGATGATGTATTATTTATATGGATTTTATAGTTACAAATAGGTTTTCCTATATTAATAAGATAGAATAAAAATTACTCTCACAATTAAATGGGTAAATTTTGCATTAAAAAATGTATTTTGGTTTGATAAATGTAGGTGCAACCTTTTAGGATGCCATGGATTTTAATTTATAAGGATTAATTGGTAAATGTATCATAATATACATGGATTATTTTATTTTAATGTCAAATGAAATGTCACAACATACAAATAATTTGAATATAATATTTGACAAATGCATAAGGTATGAAATTTACTTAAATCCCAAAAAAAGTATTTTTAATGTCACCTAGTGTAAATTAATTAGACATATAATTACAAAGAGTTAATTATATTGATCAGGATAAAATAAACACCATTTCACAAATGCCATTTACTAATAATAAAAAATAATTTAAATATTCCTTTGGGAAAATTAAAATTTGTGTACATGGTTATTTTTGGATTTGATGAGATTTTTAGGCCACTAAATGCCATGTTTAAACATGATTTGAAGGTTGAATGTCCAACTGAAGTTAAGAAGGAATTTCAAGACATGAAGGATTTTATTTCTCAAACTCTAGCCATAATTATCCCTACTTGTACAAAATATTTCTTATTTTATTACTTTTCATTTGATCATACTATTGAAAATATCCTCATATAGAATGTGAATGAGAAAGAATATCTTACAGCATTCATGAAAACAATTCTCAAATATATAGAGTTGAGTTATTCTATAATAAATAAAATCCTATGCTTTAGTTAAATATATCAAAAAGTTCATACTCTATATACTATGAAACAAAGTCAATGTAATTGTTAATGATCCGATAGTTGAACTCATTCTTGGACATAATGAATTAGGGTAACATTTAGTTAAATGGATGATAAATTTGTAAGAGTTAGACATGGAAATCAAATTAGTCAAAATGCTATGAGGTCAAGGTATCATTTAGTTGATCATAAAAATAGATTATATAATTGACATCATGCAATTAAATCAGTCCTATATTTTAAGGAATGATTGATAGGACCATATCATACATTATTTTCTAAATGGGAATAATCACCATAAAATGAGAAAGGAGACCTCTCAGATTGAAATCATCCCATTACATTATAAATAATGGAGTAATATAAATAAATAAATAAATAAATATGAACTAATTTATCTAAGATGTGTTTAAAAATAGGAATCCCAAGATATATTAAGTCATTTCCATGACAAATTTTGAAGCGGACATGCTTGAGGAAACACAAAAATAAAAACAAAATATAATATATGGTTATGATTTCCATATAGTTTTCAAATATGTTCATAGCCATGTAATGACATGCCATTAGTGTCAAATATTTTCCAAAAGAGAGGTGCACCCAAATATTCCACTTCAACAAGTAATTGAAGGTCACCCATTTTTCCAATGAGGGATCATTTTTTGGTATCATATGTCTATTTAACCCTTTTAGTATTTTTGTTTAGATAAATAAGGGTTAACAGGTTATAATATCCTAATAAAATGTATAAATAAAACTATTATAAATTTATCCAATTAAATTAATTTGGATAACACAATATAATGAATCTAAAAAATTACCAAGTATAGAAAGTACAATGTCAATTGATATTATGATAATTGACACAAAAATAAGAGATGATAATTAGATATTTTACATATGAATATGTGGATATAATATGTAAAAGTTTATGAATAATAAAATTCATGCTCAAGGTCCTATCTTCAGATTCTACAAATATTATTTATGGTAGCTTGGACACTATCGTTGACCTATGGATACTAGAATTGATGTTTTTTTCCATGTCTCAATGCTTATATCCTATAAATAATATTAGTTATATATATAATTTACCACATATAATTTTTAGGGTTTCTTTTCACCTTTTTGTTGATATGTTTGGATTGTACACATAGTCTCTATATGAATGTGTAGAGGTCAAACCCTAGTTTTTCACCTTAGGTCATGTCACTTGCCAAAAATGGGTTAGAGGGATCATGAATTTGATATGACCTCAAGTATCCTATTTTTAATGGTCACTTATTATATATCTAATACTATAAAGATGGCCTCAAACATATGTAGTTATCCTCTATGTGTGGGTTTGTGTGTGCACAAGGGTGAATTATGATATATTCAAGGGCATGCAATGATCTAATTTTTAATTTGAAAAATATTAGTCATGGTTTATTTTATGAATGATTAATACCTATAATATAAATCCACATATTAATTATATGGAAGTAAGAATAGGGAAATATAACTTAGTTGTGAAATTAATTGAATAAGATTTAAAGGTGTTTACTTGGTATTTGATAGATAAATAATTAATATCCTTTGGTTTGTATTTATACCACATTATTTTTAAATGAATCATCAAAGGGTTAAATAAGACAAATAGGATGACCCATATGTTTTTAAATATTTCTAATTTACATGAATTTTGAGGTATAGACACTAGATAAGGAATCAATGCCAATATCCCTTTGTGAACGGTAGTTTCCAACAGGGTATAAAACTTGTAAAGGTATATAATGATAGTAAAGGATATAAATAATATTTTTAAGTTTATAATGACCTATGACATTAAAATTATTGGGTTAGTCCATTAGAGAAGTAGTTAAGCATAGTGAGATGGCAAATGCAAGCCTTTTAACACTAAGAAGGTCTATAGTGAAGAATGGATCCTTGATTGGTATTTGTTAAGTGTATAAGATTGAGATGCTATATATAATCATATTTTAATAAATACACTCCCCCCTACCATTTAATTTAGTAAAGTATAATGATGAAATTATTATGTTGGAGGAAAGAAATGTCTACATGGTTTTGTAAAACACACCGTACCTTTGCTTAAGCCTTGATGAATTTACTCTTAGCATGTGATCTGTAACCAAGATCATGTTACATTAAAAATAATTGAATGTAATCTATAAATGAGTAATTTAAAATAATTAAAAGTAAATATAGAAAGGAATTATTAAATGTATGTGTTAATGCAACCATATTTCCCCTCAATACTATGCTTTGGTAAAAATTCTACCTTATGAAACATTATGTTGTGCCCTAAATTCCCCATTCTCAAAATTTAGAATTGGGACCCATTATTATAAGAACATATTCATGGTCCTAATTAACCTTATAAATTCAAAACATTGAATACTTATACACAACCTAATGTTCTTTTTAAGCTAAATTTACATTGTATAATAAATTTCAAATATTAGGCATGATGAAATCATGTTATCTATTAGTGTATATTTTAATTATAAATATTACTCCAATATTGAAATTTTGGGTTTATTTAACTAATAGGGATCTTAATTTTGTCTTCTACTGTGTATCAACTTTTGAATGTGTGAAAGATCACTTCCAGGATTTAGACTTATTTAAAATTTGGTCCTTAGCCAAATTTTGTAGCTACATGTCTACATCTCATTGACACTAAATTTTCAAGACCATAATTTATTAATAACTTCTAAAATACCTTGAACCATCCACGTGTTTATATCATGAATCCTTGGAACATACATTTCAATAATCAGGCTTATTTTATTTGCCTATTCTCTATATTCTTGAGATCCATCCATATGTAAGCATCACATCAACCTAGAAGTCTAAAATCTATTCGAGAAGGTATAATTTAAAAGTTTCAAAACAAAATTTGGATCCTTTAGATCATCCCATGTGGCATGATCCATTTTATTTGGAGCATAGTGAACAATATTAGATGGACTTATCTTCTAAGTTTTCTAAATCAATGAAAACTATCCATGTGTCCTCATATTAGAATCCTTGAGCTTGATCATCAAAGATATAACACGTATGTTTTATTTCTTTAGAACAATGAGATCCATACACTATTGGAGACTTTCAATTATTTCATGGAGGTGTCTTGGTGAGTGGATAAAGTGTTTTGATATCCTAAGTAACAATGATAAAGTGTGCAATGTGCTTGTTCTAGTGTGATTTATGTTGGCTTGGTTGTTATTCAGTTTTGGCATGATTAGAGATTTTCAGGGATGAGTATGGTGGTTAGATCATGTGCAAGAGGTCCCTAAGATGTTATGTATGCTTTGAGATATTGTGTGCATAAGTGGATTTCATCTGGTAGTCCATAGTTTTCATCTAGATAGTTTGGGTCTAGTGGCAAAAAATTTGAGTAGGTAAGTTTGATGACTGTCACCATTGTTATGTGTGAATGAGTCAAGAGGAAGATGGTCATATGGTTTTGATCATAGTAGTCCCTAGTTATTATGAGCCAAATCTTAAGTCATGCATCCAAGCATGGTCAAATTTATGAGGGTGAAAAGTTAGCTTCTAATATATATTTCACTATTTTCCCATAGCTTATCTAAAATTGCAATATGGCCAGAAAGAGTTGAGTAAGTTGTTTGATGATAGGATTATCTCACACATGTGGACATTTCAGGACAAGGTGATCATATGGGTTTGTTTAGTTTTGGACCTAATTTATTTTTTCTAATTTTTAGATCATGTCAATGTAGCACATCAAGAGATATGCATATGCAAAATTGGGCTCCCAAGCATTTTGACTATGTTTTCCCATACTTAGACCAATTTTTCAATGTGGCAAAAAGAGCCAAGTGAGCATTGTGATGGTGTTATATCTTATTCATGTGAGAAGGTGTCAAGATAATCTGATCATATGAATTTGTTTCCAGTTTTGAGTCATAGATGATTTATGCTAGATTCTAGATCATGCATTGAAGTGCAGTAAAAGTTATAACTAAGCATTAAATTGGCCTCTCAGGAAGGCTTTAGACATGGTTGGATCTATAACATAAGTTTTTGAGAAGGCTCTTTAATGAAATTATATCTCACATGTGTAAAGGATTCCAGGAGTAGTGTGTCACATGGTGGGATTCTTCCTTATGTGAGGAGATTATCTGGTCCAAATTTGAGATCCTATGAAGTAAAGCATAAAAGATGTTATTGAGGTGCAAAAATGTCTACTCATGCATATTGAAAGGTTCCCCATACTTAGTCATTTTTTACATACGAATTAAATCTCAAAAAAGATCGATGGTGCACATTTAATCCAAGGAGTCAAGAAGCAAAAACATGATGATAGGTGCACGATGTTTAACATTTGAACAAAAGTATAGGATAATAATCCAACAGTGAGGGAACATTCATACAATTGATTGAATGGTGAGGTTGATCGATAAATTTCTAACTAATTTGTAGAAATTGATGGAGCACATTAATTCAAAGTTTCTAGATTGTACGAGATGAGGTCAACTATCAGATGTTTAATGTTTGGCTTTGGTTGTCTATACATTAAAGCTTAGACAAGATCAATAGTGCAAGATTTATTCTAAGCTAAAAGTTAATGATATTCAAACATTGTGTTCAAAGGTTAACTATGATCATTTCTATTCAAATATTTGAATTTAAAATAGGGAAAAAACTAGAGCTCTATATTTTGATCATATCTTTTGATAGAAGTCAAAAATTTTATTGCAGTAAAAATTAAAATGGTAGAGGACTTCAAGGTGTATCTGGCTATATGGATTTGAAGATCTAAAAGTGTGTATAAATAAATATATTGAGCTCCAAAGTAAATTTTTTTCTATATATGTTATGAAAGTGACCCAAGAAGGATACTCAATCTCATGTAGATGTTGTTTCGATGTAATTAATGGTGTATTGGGTATTGGGGAGTGTTGTAGACTCCATAGGGATGCTCTATGAGTATTTTGGAGGTGTGATCAATATATTTTGAGAATGAACATTGCTTAAGAATTTGATTGTATGATCATTAATGGCATTCATATGTATAAGATCTCTATTTGAGTTATTTGAGCATACACAGAGATGAGCTAAATTGATTGTGATCATTTGAGGATCTCCTAAGAAATATAAGGAGTAGACCTATATATTTTTAGATGTTCTTGTGTTCTTAATTTTTTCAAATATGTATCAAAAGGGTGAATGGGTCTTCATAAGACCTAAAAATGACTTAAGCCTATTTGAAAGGGGATTGTGCTTAAGTGTGACCCATATGAGATGCCTTAAGGGTGACAGCATGTATTATGGCTGATAAGGGTTATTTTAGACTTGATAATTCATGATCACTCTATATATAGTGGAACTAAATGTGTTAGGTTCTAATTTTTAAAAAGAGATAGATTTGAGAGAGACTTGTGTGTGTGGTTTATGGAGTGAAGGACATATAGTGTGCCTATTGGTGGAGTTTATAAACAAAATAGTTTGTTGACTATGTGGATGACCTATAGGTCATGCTCATACTATCAGGATAGTGCTCTTATAGTTTGTGGATATGTAAAGAGGTTTGAGTGTGTAGATGAGAGTAATTTTAGGTGAAGAAGTAAAGAGCTTATGGCATGCCTATGTGAGAGGCATGTTTGAGAGAGAGAATTTATGTAGTTGTAAGATAATCAAGAGGTCTATCATCAAGTGTAGTAGACATTAGTTCTAAGGTGGAGGTGTTCTTCTTAAGGAGGGTCTAAATGACATGATCTTCCTTAGGGGCAGTTACTCCTTGTGAAATAAGGTTTCATTAAAGACCTTAGATTAGGACTTGATCAAGGTTGTAGGTTAGAAGGACTTGGTCAAAGGTTCCTGATTAGAAGGAATTGATCAGTCTCTTATTTGTGATCAACTTATAGGATAGTAGTCCATGTGTTTTTAGGCTTGAGAGTGGGTTTTATTCCCTAATAGGGTTTCCCACGTATATCTTGTGTTGTGTATATGATCTTGCATTATGTTCATTACTCACTATAATGAATGATCTGTATGCTTCATGAATGTTGGCTTTGAATGCTTAAATAATTACAAGGGTTTGGAAATTGAATTGGATTATTTTCCATCACTAATTCACCCCCCCTCAATGGATTATACCTCTAATAATTGGTATCAGAGTAGGTCCTTCATTCAAAGTTTAATCACTTGAAGGATATCAAAGGTAAAATGATTAACAAAGAGATTATGGCTTGTATTCAAGACAATCTAGTTTGTGCTTGAACAGAAGTGAAGACACAAGTGCAAAATCTAGAGGCAGTAGTCAAAAATCTGTAGTTCATGATAAGTAAAGATCTTAATTAAAATAAATTCATGAATTACTCATATGTGATCTTTTCAATAGACAATAGGGATTTCAACTCCACAAAAAGAATCGAGATTTAAAATTCATTGAGCAGTAATGGTCAAGATAAAAGAGGATCAAACATGAACAATGTCTTCAATGGGTATTGCTTCTCCTACAATCAATTCAGTCATAGATATAGGAATTGCTTTCTCTCCATAGATCAAAAGGGATCTCATATGCTACAATTGTAACCAATAAGGTCATATAGCTAACAAATGTAGAAGAGCATTTTGGTAAAAAGATATACAAGTTAGTGACACCATCAAATGGTTTAAGGAGACTAAGTCTAAAGAAAAAAAGAAGCAAAATTCAAGCAGACCACCAAAGGAAGAGTCATTGTTTGTTCAAGCATCTGTGCATACTCAAGAAGATGAGAATAAGAGATGGTTCATAGATAGTGGATGCTTAAATCATATGATAGGAGATAAGAGTAAGTTTATCTCTATAAAGAAGACCAACCCATGTGTTGTGAGATTGGTGACAATAAATCTGCTAACATCGTTGGTAAAGGTACTATGAGTTTGGTTAATGGCTAGATGAAGATTGATAATGCCTTATATGTAAAAGGTTTGAAACATAATATTTTAATTGGAAGATAAATGTGTAAGCAAATAAATGTTGTAACTTTTCATGATGATGTTTGTGAAGTAAAAAAGGCAAAATCTGACATATTAGTTATAAAGGTTCATAAAATAGATAACAACATGTATTTATTCTATGAATCATAGCAGCAGACGTGCTTTATGAGTCATTTAGAAGAAAGTTGGATTTGGCATAGAAGGCTTGGACAGTAAAAAAATTTATAAAATGGTAAATATTAGTTCAAATGATTTGGTAAGGCATATGCCCAAGATTTCTAAGATTCCTCATTCTCTTTGCAAGGTCTATCTTCATGGGAAGCAAACCAATAGGAGATACAAAAACAAGGAATTATCCACTATAGAGCCATTGGAGTTCCACACTGATCTATGTGGATCTATGATGATTGAAATTATTCAAGGTAATAGTTACTTCAAGCTTCTCGTTGATGATTTTACTAAGATGACTTGGATTTTCTTTCTTAAATAAAAATTAGAATCTTTTGCAAAATTTGTGGAATTCAAAGCTCTTATTGAAAATGATAAAGGTTTAAAGATCAAGTGTGTGAGATCAGATAGAGGAGGTCAATTTTGGTCTCATAGTTTTGATGATTTATGTGATGAGCATGGGATAAGAAGATAATATTTTGCTTCTAAAACATCACAATAGTATGGTGTGGTTGAAAGGAAGAGTAGGACTGTTGTTGAGATGGGTAGAACCATGATTCAATATGCAAAAATATTAGATGGATATTGGGAAGAGGTATCCAAGACTTCTATGTACATCCTAAATAGGTTTCAAATTAGAGTAAATGGTAATAAGACTCCTTATGAGTTATGAAAGAATAGAGCGGTTAATGTCAAACATTTTAGAGTGTTTGGGAACAGGTGCTTCATCAAAAGAGATGAAGATAATCTTGGAAAATTTGATTCAAGATATGATGAGGGCATCTTTTTAGGCTATTCTTCTATTAGTATTGCCTATGCTTCAACAATAGACTTCACAAAATTATTGAAAGTTCAAATGTAAGGCTAGATGAGACAAGCAAAGTCAAGAAGCCAAAATTGCAGGTAAGTGACTCAACTCATAATGCTATTATAAATAATGATGAGTTATCTATTAAAATAGATGATGAAGATGAAGAGGAGGAAGAAATATAAGATACTAAATCTCCATCTATAATAAAAGATCATCTAATCTCTCAAGTTATTGGAAATGTTAGTACAAGGTTGCAGACTAGAAGGAGAATGTTGATCAACCAAAATCAACAATACTCAACTCTATTATCCATGGTTGAACACAAAACATTTATGGAAGCTATCAAAGATGAAATTTGGAATGAAGTAATAGATGAATAAATTGATCAAATAGAAAGGAATGAAACATGAGACTTATTTCCTAGACCAAAAGATAAAAATGTGATAGGTACCAAATGGGTTTTCAAAAACAAAAATAATGAGAAAGGAGAAGTCACAAGAAACAAGGATATATTGGTGTGTAAAATATATGCTCAATTTGAAGGACTAGATTTTGATGAGACTTTTTATCTTGTGGCAAGGATGGAATAAATTAGACTCTTTTTGGCATATGCATGTTTCAAATGTCTTAAGGTATATAAAACTAATGTGAGATCTACATTCTTGAATGGTAACTTAAAATAAGTCTACATTGAGTTACCTAAAGGATACTTCATTTCAAGTAATCAAGATTTTGTGTGTAAATTGAAGAAGGCTATGTATGGTATTAAACAAGATCCTAGAGCTTGGTATGATAGGTTAGATAATTATATTTTTAATAAAGGTTTTAAAAGGGTGATAGCTAATAGTAATTTATACATTAAGATAGAAGGTAATCATCAATTAATAGGTATCTTGTGAGGAGATCATCTAGTTCAAATTTTAGCTCATGCAACAAAGTGAAAAAGAAGTTATTAAGGTATAAAAATGGATACTTAGGCTTATTAAAAGGGTCTTCATACTTAGTCATTTCAAAAAGAGTTAAAGTTCAAGCAAGATCAATAGTGCATGTTGTTCTAAGAAGTTAGGAAGTAATGAGATGATGATAAGTGTGAAATGGTTAATGATTGAGTAAAGGTATAGGATAAGAATATAATTATAAGTGAGAATTAATATATCTTGATCAAATGGTGATGTTGATCATTAAATTCTTGGTTGATCCACAAATATCGACAAAGCACATTGAGTCAACATTTCAAGATTGCACAAGATGAGGTCAAAGTGATAGAGGTTTACCATTTGAGATTTGGTGCCTATGTGTTAAATATCAATCTAGATAGATGAATCATATTTGATCTAAAGTTGAGAGTACATGATAGACAAGAATAATGTTTGAAATTTAATTGACCATTTGTATTTAAATATTTAAATTTGTGAAGGAAATACCAATGTCTAGTTTTTGGACCATAGCTTTTGATAGAAGTCAAATTTGATATTACAGTAAAAATAAAAGTGGTAGAGGAATTTATGGCACATCTAGATATATGGATTTTAATATTTGAAAGTGTGTACAAACAAATATATTAAGATCCAAATTTGATTATGTTTCCATTTATATTCTTCAAGTGACCTGAGATGATTATTTGAGTTTATTTTGATATATCTTGGTGAATTAGATATTGGGGAGTATGGTAAACTATATGAGGATTATTTACATGATTTATGAAGGTTTGGCCAATCATATAAAGTATAAACAAAGGTTTTGAAGTCAACTATGTTTTCATTCATAATGATTATGTGTACATAGAAGTGTTTGAGCTAACTGGACTTTAGCAGAAGAGTGTTTTTGTGACTGATCATTTGAGGATATCTTAAGGGACATAGAGAGTGGACCTATTATTTCTAAAGTGTCCTTGTGTTCTTATTATGCTTAGAGAAGTGTTAAATAAGGTAAATGGGTCTCTATAGGCCTTAAAGTTACTTAGGCCTATTTGAAAGGGGATTATACTAAAGTGTGACCCATATGAGATGACTTAAGGGTGAAGGAATGTATTGTGTCTGACAAGGATTAATATGGACTTGATAATTCATGTTTTCTCTATATATAGTGGAACTAAATGTGTTGGGTTTTAGACTTTTAAGAAAAAGATTTGGGAGATATTGGAGAGAGACTTATGTATGTGTTTTATGGAGTGAATGAGGGGTATAGTGCTTTGAGGATGAGTTGAAGAGAAAAATAGATTGATGACTACATGTATGACCTATAGGTCATGTTTCTTATGTTATAATTATGATGTTGAAATTTGAGGATATGTGAAGAGGTTTTTGAGGACTATTTGAGTGAAGAAGGAGAGAGAGAGTTTGTGTAGTTGATAGATAATCAAGAGATCAATCATTAGGTGTTGAAGAAATCAACTCTAAGGTGGAAGTTCTCTTTCCAAGGAGGGTATAAAGGACTTGATATTCCTTAGGGGTAGTTTCTCCTTGTGAAATAGTGTTTCACTAAATACCTTTGATCAAAAGGACTTGATCAAGGTTGTAGGTCAGAAGGACTTAACCAAAGGTTCCTGATTAGAAGGACTTGATCAGTCTCTTATTTGTGATCATCTTATAAGAGAGTAGTCCATGTGTTTTTAGGCTTGAGAGTGGGTTTTATTCCTATTTTTGCATGGAATTTCACCCTTTTGGGAGAGTTTTTTAGGTTCTCTCACTTGTAGCTATAAAATTAGAGAAACCTTAGGCTGTGGGTATCTTATAGTGAGGTTGAACCTTTAGGATTTTTAATGAGGATATCTCCTCAAATGCTTCACTTTAGTTATTTCCACACACTAAAACCTATTGTTGACCAAGGAAAAGGGAGAGGAAGGTAACATAAAAAGGGAAAACTGAACTAAAAAATGTGATGCACCAAATAGAGAGTGTCCCACATAAGCATGAAATGAACACTAATTCAACATAAGATAATTCTACTTACACAACCTCAAAACTAATTAATTTTTTCAGTGTCATAAACTAGTCTCACTAAGCCATATATGAAGTAGAGAGGAATTTTGAAATTCACACTAATCATCCATTAATGGTATAAAAGCTCAATTTTAGACCTAAAACTAACCAAAAAATACCTAAAAATAGGTAAGAAGAGAGGATAAGGGACATGGAAGAACACTTATTCATAAGGCCATCATGCACAAGCTTATTAAACATGATTTTCACATAAAAGATAGGTAAAAATAATCTTTATTGCTTTAAAAGGTCTTTCTTACAAAATTTTTATAGGGTTCCTCCTTTTCAAAATGATCTCTTCTTTTGAAAATAATCAAGACATATATAGAAAAATGGAAGACCCAAAGAAAAGAGGCGAGCAAATAAAAATCAATAAATAAGCCCCAACTACCCTCCATGAATTCTCACCCACACTTGGGTTAATTTAAACTAATCCTTCTTCAGTAAAATAACCACCTTTATCTCCAAAAGTCTTCCAACCCTCTCATTGGTTGAGAAATGCACTAGAAAACAAAACTTACTAAGGATGACGATGTCATGGTCTACTAAGAAGGAAAAGTCTAGGAATGTCTTAAATGCTTGAGTTATATTTTATAATCACTTGATATTTATCTTTCATCTCCATTCCATCCTCCACTTGTCTACTTATGTATGAAAACACAAATATTACACCTATAAACTTGACTAAGCCATGTTTCTTCTACATTTGTCAGCTATTGTTCAGAGATGATGGCCATGCCAAAGGATATAAACCTTCATAAATTTGTAGCTACCAGCTTAAGCTAGTCATTTGGACTCCCCCCATGCTCTGATTGGTTAGCCTTGTGCCACTTGTATTTTATTTATTGGATTTTTTTGATCTAGCTTACACCATGTGGTAGCTTCTCATTCATCTGATCATGACCTTGGGCTTTCAAGGATACTCAACTTGCTTTGAGCTCTCTACACCTTAAGTCTTTGAGCTTTTGGAGTCTTAAGTATTTGAAATTTTTCTTCTCTATCCCTTTTCTATGGGATTTTTTAAGGTACCCCTTAGATTTTTCAAAATGACTCTTCCCAAAGGGAAAGATCCCTTTGGGTTTCTTGAAAAGGACTTTCTCAAAGGGTAAGAGACCCTTCAGGCTTTGTTAAATGGCATCTCCCAAAGGGAAACATACCCTTCATACTTTTTACTTGAGACATTTGGAAATATTTCAATGGTCCTTCCAAAAGGAACATACCCTTCAAAATATTTAAAATCTACTCTTGGAACCTCCCAAATGGTCTTTTAAAAAATTGTTTGGCTTTTGTAGAGAGAAAAGTAACCCTTTAGAAATATTGTTTCGGTCCACTTTCCTAAGAAAATAACCCTTCAGGAAAGTTGTATAGGGAAACCTACTTGATGAGTTCATTTCTTTAGAACCTTTCTTTTAGATAAATTATCTAAAATAATTTCATTACTTAGCTAGAAATGAAAATCTCAAAAAGATCACTTGGTCAAAAAGAAAAACATTCCTTTAGGAAATTGTGTGGACATTTTTTCTAAAGGAAAAACATGAATTTTAAACCAAGGAAAAGAATGAGAAGAAGAAACACACTTAGTTAATTCAAATCCCTAAATAATGAAAAAGTAATTAGCCAAATAAATTAACTTTGAACAAACATTACACTTAACCCTTTAGCTTGCAGGCTTACTTTCAAACATTGTTACTGGATCTATTTCTAAGCCCTTGACCCAATGTTTCATAAAACCATGCAAGAGATTCATATGTGGGCCAAAAATTTCCAAAAATTCCCCAAGAGGCTTTCCCACATATATCTTGTGTTATGTATGTGACCTTGCATGATGTTTATTGTTCACTACTATGAATGATATGTATGATTTATAAATGCTTGTGTTGAATTCTTAAGTATTTACAAGGGTTTGTAAATTTAATTAGATTTTTTTCCATCACTTATTAACCCCTTGGCTTAGTGTATTGTACCTATAAAATACACATGATGTAGTATTGGAAGCCTAGAGCTTTAAATACCAAGTTTAATGCCATTTTTTAAAAATTTTATGGGTTAACGAGAGACCTCAACTCATATCCTATCAATATAAGGTACACTATCAATATTTTATTTTCTTTGTGACTCTAAGAGATATCCACTTATTGTGGTATCATAATCTTAAAGCCCAGTAGAATAAATTATAAGCATAAATAAAAAAAAAGTCTCTAGATCATTGAGATCCATCCACATGTCATCATTATGATAACCATAAACCTAAAGCATAGAGTACATATTAAATTTAAGAAGAGCCTTTATAACCCTAATATTATAACACATGGCATGATTAAATTAACTTAGATCCCACTAGGAATGATAAAATAGTCTATGGCCAAAATACTTCTGATTTCCCAAGGTCAGGATAAATGTAAGAATATCTTTAACTCATAAATTATAAGGGGGTAAAAAGAAGGATTATAAAATAAAATAGTATAAATAAGTGATATTTTGACATATTACATAATTTTAGAGACTCATATCTTGAATGTAGATGAAAAATATAAACTTGACCAGATGCATGGGAATTATAAATCTAGCTTAAGTTGATGACTAAACAATCACTGAAAATGAAAAATTGCCACCTAGAAAAAAGGTACCTACCAAAGTTGACTAGAAATTTCAAATTGAAACAGGAAACAAAATTAAAATCCATTGATTCATTAATAATAAATTAATTTATCATTCGAGTATAAATATTTAGTCAATATATGCAAAATTATAAACACATAAAGTTACCATTATCATCAACTAAATGATTGCAAACTTTGAATTTTAATTAATTATTTATTTAAAAACTTAGATTTTTTCCTAGTGAGTATAAAAGTATTTATTTATTTCATTTAAGATAAATTTTATTGATTCAAATTATAAAAATGGCATATTCCTCATGATCAAATATACCTCCTTATTCATACACCACCACAGGTAGACCTGAATATCTAGATACATTGTTTGATAAGGGACTGAAATAATTTTAGTTTCCACATTACATAACCATTTGGGATGTAATAAGAAACATATAGTTATATTCAACACAAGATTAGTTATCAGAGGATGAATAATGATACATTGATGATCTGTTACCAATACAAACCATGGGACTATAAAATGTATATGTCATATCTAAGGTAATCCCTTGCATCAACCTACTATGTGATTTATTTATTAATGTTGTTATTATTTGGGATTATATACACTTTAAGATTCATGGGCATGTAGTGGCCTACATTTATGGGGTAAAATTAGTAAAAAATATATATAACTTCCCATCCAAGAAGTGACTTATAACCAAGTATATGATAATGCTTCATTAGAATAGAACATAGTTGAAGGAATTTTTAATCAATGGTTTATGAAATGATTAAAATTGAACATATAAGGTGTTATTTAATCAATCCCCATTTTTAAATTTAGGCTAGCGATTGGGATAACTTGGCCATAATTAATAGTCTCTATGGTTTTCTTAGCACAACCTATGTTCATGAGGAAAGGGTTCCCCTACTTGACATTATTTTGACTACTAAAAATATAATGGCACTTGGTGAGATTAACAACATAAGGCTAAGGGAACAAATATTAAAATTATATTAGAGGTCTTATAATAATAATTTTTACATGATGTTATATGTGATGTATATAGTGATGGGAATGATGTACATAATTCATAGGAAGCTTTGATAACCCTATACTAAATATGTTAAGAGCATGGTATGTGATGATTTTTCAATGCTTCATGTTTACTAGTTTAGAGGATAGATTAACATAATTTCATATAATATCTACGCCTATATTTAACAATCAATCTATGGGCATCAGGTTCCCAAGCTTTCAAATAATATAAGGAGGATTGATAAAAGAGGGAAATGATGGTACTATCCTAATTGGACCATTATCTAGATAGAAGTAACTAGGGCACCTCCCTTATGTTTGTCTCACTTTATCCCTGATAAAGTGTAAGATCATAAGATTTCACATAAAATATAATATAATATATGTGGTGACCTTAGTACTAAACACCAAATATACTACCATAAAACTCCTCTTAGCATAGTCGATAAAATTAAGGACCATTACTATTTTATGCAAGTAATATATAAAGACTAGGACCCTAGGGGTAGAGTTAAGTAGTATCTCAGTGAGTTTCCACAAAAGTGAGTTCACATTTATTATGTTCATAAGAGTTTGACAATTATTATATTTTAATCAATGCTCAAGATGATCATGAGGATTATACTCAGATGAAAAAACATAATATGCCAATGCTGGGGACATAAAATAATAATATAATCCCTCAATCACTAGAAAAGAGGTAGCCATAATTTTAAATGAGGTAAGTTGAGATATGGGAGATCAATTTCCTCAACATTAATCTCAATCCCCTCTATAAAAATAATCTCCTCCATCTCATCAACAAGATGAAGCCAACCAGGAGAAAGGTACTACCTAAAGGGAGATGGATCCCCAAATTATAAATAATATTCTTAGGGGACTCCCAAGGCCTTAACTAATAACCACATTTTAACCTACTATAATAATTGAGAGATAATCATATAATTTATATGGACAAGCAATAACATTATCATTATCACCTTTCGCTCCTCAGACTATAATCCAAGAGGTGAGTCTTCCTAAATTTATTTAGAGTTATTTTTTAACAACATACCCATCACTTTCAACATATCCATTAGGATCACCTATAATTTTAGTCATGTTCCTCCATCCCTTGTATCTCTCCCATAAATTTCACCTTCCACCACTTCCTTGATTTCTATTATATTCCCATTTATTAAATCCCCTTCATCTTCTATTCCCTCGACACTAGGGCATACCCCCACTCCAACTCGACCACCCATTTATACTTATAAAAGTAAGTCTATAACTCCAACAATTTCTAAAAATATTGATCAAGTATAAGAAATGCCTATAGGTGGTCTATTTGATATTGGAGGTCCCCTATGTGTCAAATTAGAATAAGAGTAAGAAAAGGTAGTTTCAGTGGTAGATTATGTCAATGATGAGTAAGAGAAATAACCTCAAACTATTGAGGAATAAGAACAAAGGGTCAAATTTGAATCAATTTACCTAAAAAAGGATATGGATCTTGAGTAAATTATAGAAGAAGAGTATATAAAAACTCCTTCACATGGTGAAAATGTGCTTATTGAAGAAGAAAACCAATTCCTAATTGAGGCAGTGTATTCTCTTACTTTATCACTTAATTTTGTAGATATTAATTTGGTCAATTTTCCACCTATTAGTTTAGATTCTACACCCCTCTCTCCAAATTAATAACTGAATAATTTTTTTTCAAAAATAAGGTCATTTTATGCCCATGCCCATATTGATCAAACTAGGTTACAAAATTCTATTTCTTTTGATTCTTTAGTTCCTTCAACCATAGATTCATTAATGGTCAAAACCAAAGATCCTCAAAGGAAGGTCCATTTTGAGAACTTGGTAACTATTTCCATTTTTTATCCCCAAGCACCACCCATACCATCTACCCAATTATACTTATTTATTCCCTAGTCCACTCAAACTTAGTCTTCCATAATAACTATATCAATAACTTTATGATAGACTAATTATGTGTTAAAAACTATATATATATATATATATATATATATATATATAGGGATGGATCAGGGTAGATCAACCACCTCTTTAGTTGTCCATTTAAATAATCACTCCATGCTTCCATCAGAATTCATCCCACATCCCACCTCTACAAAGACTACTCAACCTAAAGAACAAGGAGAACTCATTGTCCCTTCTTGGTTCAAAGAGTCTCAAGAGAATTATAAAGAAAGAATGGAATTGGACCTCACAAAAGTGCCAATAGTAATCACATGCTTTGATAATAAATATGACACTATTTAGATGGTAAGGAAGAGATAATAAATATATAGGGGATGGGAATAAATAATATTATATGAAATGGATAATTTATTTCACTTAGCAAAGAAACAAAAAAAAACCCCAATGACTCTTATGAGTATGAGGATATTTATGTTCTTTTTCTAGATTCCATGGGAGAGGCCATGAAAGAAATGTACATGGTCCAAGAATATGGTAGGTAGAGGATTATACAAGAATATATTATCCAAACCCCAATATAAATAGTATAAAAAGTTTAGAGAGTGTCTTAGAAGGTGTATAATATCTTAAATACAAGAAGGGTTTCAAGGGGTGAGTCCCAACCTCACTATGGAAAGGTATTAAATTTTTGGATCCAACTAAAATTATTAGATAATAGGCTAAAAATTTTGGTATCCTATTTCAAAAATAATAAATAGAATCATTTTAATTTTATGACTTCCTAGGAATTCAGGTGGGATTTAAACTAGGTAAACTCTAAAGGAGATGGTGGCTTTAATTGTCACCAACAAATAAAGGTCCTAGTATCCCAATTTTTAATCCAATAAGTAGAATCTATTGAAATTTTGAGAGATATGAGGGTCATAGACATGATTACCTCTATAGGGAAATTGGTGAATAGGACCAATTTTGAAGGATTAATTAAGGTATCAAAAACTTAATTCAAGGACCGAGTGGAAGGGACAAAATATAAAACTAATGAATAAATTTTATAACTTATCAATTTTTTAAAAGATAAAGTGACCAAGGTAGATGGTCTTGGGGTTGAATTTAGAGCCTCATAAGAAGATCAAAGGAGACTGATGAATGAAATCATGAGGATATTTAAGCCATCTATGCTTAAGTTTTATATCATCAATACTTAATTTGACACTACTTATGCCTTATATGAATAGCTCAAGGTTATTAAGTAATTTTCCACCACAACATAGAGCACACTATTATTTCCTCCTATAGGCACTCAACCCTGAGTACAAGTTCACATAATGATGCATACTTGTTGGTATTACTTCAATAAAATCTTTACATGTAAATATCCAATCTATTTTGGTTACTACATTGATCATGCAGTCTTTTACCCCTTCAATAGTGCCAAGTTAGCACCATAAATACATATATGTATGCATGTATTCTAATTTAATGGAACTTGTGTATATTTTATATTTTTAGGTATATGCATATGTATTTGTATTTATATCATGCAATTTTGTCTAATTATTCTATGACTATCTTCTGCATGCACATTCTACATGAATTATAATACTTGAGTCTATAACTCAAATTATAAAATTATGTATTTATTGGAGGATGAGGAAACACCTCCCAAATCTAATTAATACTCGTATCCTCTCGATTCCAAAGGGAGGATAATTTTTGGATATCAAGGTGAATAATAAATTATATAGATTATTCTTCAAGTTTATCTTTATGTATAGTATTTAATCATTTCCAAACTTATGATTCATTAAATAAGTTCCATTAATATGGTATTTTAGGCTTTGGTTTGTGTATAATTCGTTTTTGATATAGTTTTTTTATATTTTGAAGTAGATAATTTGGATGCTTTGTGTTTTAATAATTATAATCTCCCTTTTTATATGTTCAATTTTAATCTTCTATGTACAACAACCTTTGATTATGATCACTAAAGTTTACCATGTTTATTTCCACTATAATTCTAACCATGCTTCTCTATTTTTTATGTTAATAGTAACTTGTAGAAAACATTAGTTCTATAACTACTTTTTCAACCCATAGTACAAGATCTAGTTTATAAGGGTTTCAACAACCTTTGATTCACAGACCTTATTTTCTTCCCTACCCTTCCTTCCCTTTTTTGAGTTTTCTTACATCTTGCTCACCTTATGTTAAATTAACTCATATAACCACCTATATCAAGTAATTATTATACTCATGTCATATCGTAACCATCTGAGGTAAGAAACTACTTTGCTCACCATTATTCCACCACTAGGTTATTTACAAAATTAATTACCCCATAACTAGTGCCTTAGAGTGAATATTTTTCATCGATCTTAAAATTTTAGAGGCTACCTCATAATATTATTCAGTGTGCATAAAACTCACATCAACAATAATTTAATCTATGTTAGAGGTTAGGACCCTTTTAATTTATTTAAAAAGACCACTTGAGTTACATTAGATAAACCCATAATATTAACAAGGTCCACCTCAGATACTATATTAGTATTCCAACCCTTAAATGTCCACATAAAATTTATGTTAGATAGAGGCATCCTAAGGTGACCCTAGACCTAATCCTAGTCCATAATAAAAATAGGTTGTATCCCTCCACATATGATGGCCCTAGATTGGTTAGTTGGTTCTGTATTGTTATTCCTAGAGATGTGCATGACCTACCCAGAAATATTGAAAATATATTTCTTCATTTTATCCATTGGTAGGTATGAATAGAAAATAACATGTAAAGGATTTCAAGGCTGATTTATGGATACTAAATGTAACCCTTGAAGACGTGACTTGTAAAATTTTCCTTTTTACCTTGCAATATGATGCTTATCATAGGTTCATAAACATTCTATAAGATTTGATTACCTATTATAACTAGTGTCAAGATATCTTTTTGTCATATGTTGGATAGGTCATTAAGCCCAAGTGTTATATACCATAATTTTACAGCATGACGATAGATCCCAATAAACCAATTAGAGATTTCAAAGGAAGATTACAAAAGATTCATAACTGAGTTGATAATGATTATAAACCTAATTTTGAATTAGCACTTGATATTTACACAAATTACTTATAATATATGAAATATGTCTTTCTTATTAGATCACCTGGTATTGATTAACTACCACTAGCCTATGATGAGGTTATTAATATTGTTAGGCACTTGAATCCCTAGTTATAAAATTTGGATTTACCCAATGTTTGTCTTATCTTTCTAGCCTTTAACCCCATTCCAAACTATAATCATAGAGTTGTGGCTAAAAATCAAAACCAATTTTATACAAAATTATCTTTATCCCATGCTCCACCTAACCAAAACCTCAAATTTTTGAATAATCCTATGTTTACATCTAATCAACAAAACCAATACCAAAACCAATCCTTGATACTATTTAATATTGCTACTATGTAAGCTACTACTTTTGATTATATTAAAGTAGAATTGAATGATATCTAATGAATGGGATAGAATATTAGTAATGAATTCATGAGCATGAAAATGTGAATGGAAACACTTGGGATAGAGTACCAATAAGAATTTTATATATCAATGGTAAAATAAGCATTTCAATATATTTAAAAATAATGAAAAATAATAGATACCTAACAAGATTCTTGTAATAAACATCTTGGAAGTAACACTACCTAATTGGTTTTAAGTCCACAATACCACACAACATGGTGAATTGGGCTTCATAGATTTCTACACTACTTTTGAGATATTTTATAAGTAAATAAATAGGTATGAAGTGCTTTTAAATTAGTCAAATCCACCTCACTCCACTACTTCATGTCCTTCCATCACAATAATGGTCTTTTAGATGTGATTTCCTATCCCGATGGAAGATGAAAATGAACCAAAAGTTAATACAAATTAAATCCATGCCTTTCATTAGTTATAGAGGAATACTTATAACTTTATTAATAAACATACTACTACTTTGACACTTCCAAATAAAAGTGATACTAATCTTATAGATTCTAAGGCAAACAACAATTTTCCTTCTCCAAAAGGTAATGATTAGCAATAAATTATAGATCCATATAGAAATTTAGAATACAATATAGTTAAAGATATGAATAAGATCAAGGTAAATATCAGTCTTCATTACCTAGCATAAATTACTGAACAAAGATAATTATTTCTCAAGGCCATTATTGGGAAACCATCTACTAAAAAATTAAAGGATGTCCATACTAACATGTTCATTTAAAAAGACAATCCTGAGGCACCATATTTTCTATTAACCATCAACATATTTGTAAAAAATGTGCATAATCATTTGGTTGAGTTAGGTACCTCAGAAAATGTGATTCCTATAGATGTATGAAAGAAATTGGACTTGACATCAGATAAATCTAAATGAGTGGTATTAAAATTAGAAAATTCCTTAGTACCATGTGTTGGGGAGTTGACAAATGTACACATACATCTTTCATATGATCTATGTGTACAAATATACATATACATTCCAGTAGTTGACATTCCTAAGGCTTATGGATTCTTATTAGGTTGTAATTGGTCAAAGATGTTGACTAAATACATGTCAATATATTTCTCACATATATGGATACCTTGGAAAGGATCAACCAATCATATCTGAGTGGATTATACCCAAAAATAAAGTACCTGATTATGGAATATAATTCCAAGAATGAGAAGGTCAAATTTTCATCATCATGTGTAGGTGTTTAGACATTTAATATAAAGCATCAACCTCATTAGTAAGAATATGTAATGCCTTTAAAATTGTGGAATATACACTTTAACAGTGTCATATCAAATAAAAGATCTAGGATTAGCATAACTTTGATCGACCTAGATGGAAAATAGTATCTATCCACATATAGGTTATAATTCTTGTGCTCCAATATAACTTTGATCGACCTAGATGGAAAATAGTATCTATCCACATATAGGTTATAATTCATGTGCTGCAATAATCAAGTTGAGTATAAAGCTATGATTTTAGATTTACAATTTGCAATGAAACATAACATCAAATAATTATAGATATTTGGTGGTTCGAAACTAGTTATCAACTAGAAAAAAAAGAATATCAATACAAAATTTCCTACTTAAAAATTATAAACATAATTCTTAGGATTTTATTTAATCCTTCAAAGCATTTGACATCATAATTATTCAAAGAGAATAAAATAAAAAAATAGATCAACTAGTAGCTTTATTTGCAAACCTAACCCCATTCTAAAAAATATAAAATGCAAAACTTTATATGGAGTTTGTTCTTTGCCCTTTTTCCCCATACAACGTGGAGAACTTCCAAGTATTTGATTATGATAATAGATTAGAAAATTTATGAGTAATTATGGATCCTTTTAATCTCAAATAATATATGAGAAGGATTATGAGCCTATGAACATAGAAGACGTAGGAGAGGAAAACCTCTTATATCTAAAATTGAATTGTATACCTATGGGAATGGTATCATTAGAGAAATATTTTGACAAGTATAAAGAAGCTCTAAAGTAAAGACAGTCTAAATTAAGTGAATTAGATTTCATTAAAGATAATTTGGGAACTAATGAACATCCTTGATATGTCAAAATTAGATTGAGTCTCACTAAAAGTAAAAGACAAAGGTTAAAATATCTAATAATGAAATATATGGATGTGATATCAGGGGCATATAAATATCTAAAAATATATTATCCTAAGGTCGTAAAAAATAGTATCCTACTAATTTTATAACACAAGACATTCAAGCAATGATAGAGGATAGTAAATCAATTTTTAGAAACACTCATACAAATATAAGTTTATAAAATCTTGGATTATAAGATTGTCTCTACAATTAGGATTTCCACTTGGGTTGCTAACATAGTGCCTATCAGAAAAAATAACATTGTAATCAGCATATGTGTCAACTTTAGGAACCTAAAAAGAGCATCAAATAATGATAATTATCCTTTGTCCTCCTTGGATGATTTAATCTAGACTTTCAATGGGTATGAGATGATGTATTTTATATATGTATTTTTAGGCTATAATAAAGTGTTGGTAAAATCAAAAGATATAAGTAAGACCACTTTTACCACCAAGTGGGGAACTTTTATGTATAAAAATATGCCTTTTAGCGTAATTAATGTAGGATCAACCTTATAGTGTGGCATGGAATTCAATTCTTAAGTAATGGTTGTGTTGGGTATGAATCGAGGTCACCAAAATCATAAATTATAATTGGATGGAAATGTATATAAAGTATATGATTTTGTATTTTGTATAATTTTTGGATGCATGTAACCTTGTAAGCATATGAAATACAATAGATAGTAAAAAGAGTCTCTCCTTGTGTCATATAAAAGGAATTAAATGTAAAGAGATAATTCTATAGAATGATCTATATATATCACTTATATGTAATAAAATATGATTCTTAATGAAATATTTATTTTATGGTTTTATTAAGAATATTTTATCTATGATCAGTGCATAGTGAGTACTTTGGTTTCTTTTAAGTCTATAATTCATTATGGTTATACTATCTATTTCTATATATTAATTTTGTGATATCATGAAATAGTGTGATTTCATATTTAATAAATTATTTTTTAACTCTTAATTATTGTATTCTATTTATCCTTGATCTCTAATGCATAAGTTATCCTATAATTAGCTTGTTATGAAGTTTTCTAAGAACCTTTGATAATAATGGTGTAGTGAGCATGGAACCATTTGGATGAAATATGTTGAGATGGTTACTAGGATAAAATGATATAGAGAGATGGAAGGATGAGAGAATATTAAAAAAATTAGAATAAAAAGTGATGAGAGTTAGAACAAATACAAAGGAGATTATCCAAGATCATATCTATTGTGAAATCTATGAAATATTTTCATGTCAGTTACCTAGATTGTTATCAACATGTTTATCTAGGGTGGAATATTATTACTTTAGCCTAAAGAGGAAAAATATTATAGTTTAGATAGAAGAGAATTTAGATGAAATGTGCAACCTGGATATAGACTGGACCCAAGTAATAGACTATTGGAGAAGGATTACAATTAAATATTATATGATTGAATTCATAATAGAAGAATATATAGATTTTAAAGATACATAAAACTAATTTGTCTAAGTAATAAGGGGAAATTTTTACAATGACTACTTACACTAATTAATATGTTAGTTTTGGAAAAGGACATGGTACTTATTCCATCCAACTTGGAGTATACACTTTGGGAACTGTGGGGGTGCATGTAGGATATAAGTGAATGATAAGGAGCTGATTAAAATAAACATGAACCTAATCCCATAAAATGGAAGGCTATAAAATTTAGAGTAAGAATAATATTATAGGATTATAATGATAACTATGAAAATAGAAATAGTGGAACAAAATAATAAATCTAAAATTAACTATAGATATGATTAGAGGTAGGGAGTAAAGTGTTAGATCTAAAAAGATGAGAAAAGAAGATACTAGAAATGAAAATATTCTAAGAGAAGATGTGAAAGGTGTGTAAGTAGAGAGTGCATATACTATGCAAAAGGGCCCGATGAAGATAAATAAGTGGATATAAATGATGTAGATATGGAGATAGTGTAGAAAGAAGAAGAAGATAATCTAAATGTAGAGTAGTTATAAGGTAGAGGTAGATCATAGTTAATGAAAGGTTTTCTATCTAGACCTTGGAAGGAAAGTTCTTAAAAATAAGTTAGATTTTAATGTATAACTATCATAGGTTCAAATTGATAGTTAGAATAAATTCAAAATATAAGTCATTCATTTCAAGAATATGCATCCTCCCAATCCAATTTATTATTGTAAAGAATAAAAAGTTTAGGATAAGTAATGAATAATAATTAGTTTGATTATTTTATAGATAAATTTGTAAATATAAGTGAAAAAAAAAAGTAGGAAATATATATAAATAAAAAATAAGAATCATAATTCCTTTTTCAGACCCCTAAAAAGCCTAGTGCGTAGTCAATAATGTGCAGTCAATAGTGCATAGTCACTAGTGCATAGTTACCTTCAAACGTAGTTGACAATGTTCAACAAGCCATAGTAGCAAATATAAGTGTACCAAATATGGCTTTAAATGCAATTATGTTTATTTATTTAATGTTTTATGATGAGTCTATGGATATAGACCAATATTTGATAACTTATGATATGAAATGGAATGCAAAAGGGATAACATTGGATGATGTTAATAAATGTGAAACCATAATGGATTTAATAAGATGAGCCTTAAATTTCATTTTTAAAAGGGATTTAAACACTCTAGACTTTATGTAAGTGAAAATTCTACTAATAGAAAAGTTTAAATTGAAAAATATACAAGTCAAATTCTTGAGGATTTAAAATAGATTCATAAAAATTATGGAGAATCAATTGAGAATATAATTGAATATTTTATGATGTCATGAAAAAACTAAAATTAAAGATAAGGATGCTTATTCTGTGTAATGTCTAGGAAAAAGGATTTAAATTTTTTATTATGTATATATAGTACTTGAGCAAGTTAATAATTGATTTGTTACTTTGTTGGTGGAGTAAATAGAGGATTATGTGGATGTTCCCATAGTTGGTTCCAAAGTTGAGGCCAAGATAGATTCATTAATGAGAATAATAGATGAGGTACATGAAAGAGATAATACCAAATTAATCTTATGGTGCACAAAGTGTGATAGGAAAGAAATCATAGATTTGATTATCATAACCTTAACAATGAGTTTTGTGAGATATGCAAGGTAGTAGGACATGTGACTTCAAAGTGCCATATTTTATAACACTACATAAAAAAATCACATGGTTTATTTTGTAATTTTTGTAATTAAACTAACCATGATGAAAATAATTATCAATAATTACAAGATTTGAAAGGATAAATTACAAATAATGTCTTCATAGTTGCATCACAACAAATACTAACTGTGAAGAAGGTGATTCTAAGACCAAAAGTGGAGATGATAAGTGAAACTCAAGTTAGTCCCAAATGGATGAATTCATCACCATAGTATCAACCAAAATATATTTCAAGTTATAATATTACATCATCTTCATAATATCAATATTCTAGTTAGTATCAACAACTGTGGACCAATATAAACCTTCAACAATAACAATCAAATTGGGCTCTGAGTTCCCCTTAGCAGCAATATAGGGAAACGATGCACAACAAAACCAATAATGAGATTATGTTTGATAATAGACAAAAGGTTTGGGACACTTAAAAATTATAGGTGGATATAGAGGAGGTTACAGTGGATGATATCATGGGTATATCAAACAGGTTGTAACAATGATAATCACTAAACTTGACCACCTATGTAATGTTATTTATGTGGAACATATAATCACTATGTGCATAATTTACATACAAATTAATAGAGACAAATATACTACATATAATACATAATTTAAGGTTATAATTAAATAAAATATTGTCTACTACTTGAGAAACAAAGGAAGGAGAGGCTAGTATGCAACATAAACATGATCAATGTGAAACCAAAGGAGAATGCATTTATGCAAGTAGTCACTAGGTAAAAAAGAGTAGAACAAGGGTTATGATAATTATAAATTCCAAAATTTCAAGGGATTATAAAATCACATTATGACAAATATATTGATCTTACTACTAAAAATAATTTTATATACTAAGCTACACAGGTCTTGCAAGATATCCAACAATAGCCAATTTGAATATGATAATACAACCATTAATAATCAAATATACAAACAAATTTTAATAATGATGAGATAGGATGGTGTTGTGACTACATTGATATACCTAATTAAATTACTCAACACCATTAAAATGAATACATTTCATAGAACATTACTAATCTCTTGCATAATGTTGTGAAGTACACATAGTGAGGTTAACAACATATTGACAAAGTAGTATGCTATGTTAAGACTAAGAAACCTTGAGATGTTAATTATCATATGGACATTGAGATAGATAGATATGAAATTATAAATTAGTGTCTAATTTTTGTAACATATTAAATATGCTTTTTTAGTCAATTTTATAAGCCATTGGTCGACCAACCTTGAGCTACAACGTAGTTACTCTTAGTCTAGAAGATTATGGTAGGGTGGAGCCCATTAGAAGGATATAAGATGTTGAGATTAAAGTATATGAGATCAATTTAAATGGATATTTTGGGGTAATTGGTATGAAGATATAATATACACATTATCCTACCTTAATTTATAATAAATGGGCATATAGCGGTTAAATGAATATTAACACTATGTACAATTAGCTAAAGGCACATCAAGGGGATAAGATAGTGATCATACCCCATATGAAAAATATTTATATCATACCAAAATATCTTGAGTTCCATTATGCTTATGGGGATAATATTTAGTTTAATTTTAGTACATAGGAAATATAAACTAATTTGCAATGTATGGAATATCATGCTTGGAAAATGCACATTGTGCAATAGGAAGAGTGACTAGTGTACGAGCTAGATATAAAAAAGTCTCCATCCAGGTAGGTTCAGATAGAATAATATGTTTTTCCATTATTTTTCTACCTTGGTAAATAACATCATATATAATTGGTGACTTAGGCACTTATATGTTGAATTGGGATTAAAGAGATCATGAGATACAACCTCTGCACATGGTGTTTTCTACTAAACACTAGATACATCAATACTATATGATAAAAACCTTAATCCATTCATATTGAGGCTATAACACCATATGCCATAGGTGGATCAATGAGTCAGTATACTCAACTATGTGCTAAAAATGACTAGTACAACTTAGTGGGAAATGCAAATAATTATATAAATTCATTTGGAGGAAGCACGTAAATTTTTGTGTTCAAGATTCAAGCTACTAGCTACAATGAAATAAGAATGGCCTTTCTTATAAAAATGTAAATGACCTACATTTCATATTCATCAGTGTGTGGATATATGGAATACATAGGGAGTAGAGCCAAGGTATTGGGTTTACATTTTCAATCATACATTATCACCTCTACCAATGACATGGTATATTTACCAAGAGTGCAGGAGAGATACCAAGTACTAGGGATAAGTGTAAAAAGATTTCATTTAGAATTTTTTATTTGAAGATAATAAACCATTGGTGCATAATGCCTTATATAAACTCAAAATATTTCTATGCCATGGACAAGCATAAGACTTAGTAAATGTAGCTAAATCATCATCTTTGAAAGAAGTAGCATAGGATTTGAATTTTTAAATTCATAATTATAGGGCCAATAAAAAATAAAAATATCTTGTTAAGCTACAAAATATAATAACAAATAAAATGATAGAGTCTAGTGATAGTGATGGAAATCTAGATCTAGAAGGGTTATTCGAACCATAATATGAAGCTAAACTAATACGATTTCAAAGTATATATCAAGTTGAATAAGAAAGACTATGCAACTTAAACACTTCACAATGGGATGGGAAGCACATCTTACAAGAATCTCTACTAGTGTATCCAAAAAATTATATTAGGAAGCCTTGAAAATATTGAGGGAAACATTGGAATAGAGTAGATGCCTAAGCTTGTGACTATGGGAGACTAATAGGGATAAGAATAAATCTTAGAATCTTTAAAATTAACTCAATACTATCAAGATATATTTCCAACCAAGTGTTTTGAAGTAAAAGGTGTGGATCCATTTTTAGGGGAGATGCATATATAATTGAAAAAGTGCACTCAAACCATGAAAAAGTTCCCATACATGTTCAATCCCAATATGAATATCAAAGTAAAATCCAAACTGGATTAAATACAAGTAGCTATAATTATTTATCCAATTGTAAAAGTAGTATGGGTAAGCCCTATAGTTGTGTATCCAAAGAAGATAGGGGAAATTTGAGTTTATGGATGATACCACACATTCAACAATGCCTACATCAATGACCCATTACCACTACCATTCATATATGAAGTCCTTGATTCTATCATAGGGCATGAAGTGTAATCATTTATAGATGGATTTTATGGGTACTATATGCAAGGGAAAATGTAGTTGATTTACAAATCAATCTTAGCTCAAAGAAGATAAATTAAACTTACACTTTCACATATTGGTACATATATATAATTGAGGTCATGACCAAGACAAATCTGATATACCTAACCAAGGGCACCTTACCATAATAATATCACTAGAGAGGTTTACAAATCATCTAATCAAATAACACCTTGCGATAACCCTAGCTAGGTCATATGTTTTCTTATATTCACAAATTAAATAAAAATCTAATCTAGTACTTACCAAAGCTTGTGACATAAAATGGAAGTAATAAACATAAAATTAGACATTCATTGTGTGTGTGTGTGTGTGTGTGTGTGTGTGTGTGTGTGTGTGTGTGTGTGTGTGTGTGTGTGTGTGTGTGTGTTTACTTAAGCTAATGTATAAGAAATCCTAATGTAAGGGAGAGAAGCATATAATCTAACAAATGCAAATATATCTACTTTAACAAAGGATGAACAAATTTATGAATAATTACCTTTGAAAATGAACCCACTGAGCCTCAATATCTCCCTTTGCCAAGGATATTTGTAATAGGTTGTTTTGGTATGTAAGGATAACAAGGATAAATCATCTATAGGCTACATAAATTCTCTATGCTTTCTAAATACTTCTCCACAAGACAACATTTGTATCTCCAAGTGCATTATTAGAACCCCGAGTAATATTCCTCAAGTAGAATGGTCTATAAGCATATGTGTGATATATGAAACTACTATTATTGTCTATTTATAAATGGTGGAAAGAATGTGTATATATAGTTGATTCTAACCCTAAAACCTTTTGAATGTTTAGTGAACAATGCTAGCCCTAAGTGACCCTACATTATTAATTGATAAAAGTAAGTTAGGTCTCAAACTAGGTTGGTCGAGGTCAATAGAGTCCCATAACATGCTAACATATTTTAAGTATATTTTTTTTCCCAAACTGTAAGATGTTCTTCAATCCTAACATTATAGAGAATATTTTCACATAATACATGTATATTTTGTAAAAATAATTAAATTTTTACTAATTTTTAATAGGTTCACCTAATGTTCCCTACATTATATAGCTTCACATTCTTTCAATTCCTTCCTCTTCTATAAAACTAAGGTTTATTATTATAAGAAAATATTTCTCTAAGAGACTCAATTTGAGCCTAGAGAGTGACCATGATGAGGATATGACATCTACAATATGGAGGATGCATAGTAGCCATAGCAAGTCCAGAGAAGGTAAGGGAAGCATTAATTTCAAAATTTTGAGAAATTTTAATTAAAATTAAGATAAATATAAAAAAAGGATGTTATAAGAAATGTAGACACTAAAATTGACCATAGGAATTTTTTAGGTAGACTAGGGGTAGAATGAGGTCTATGTAAGAAAATATTAGACCAATAAATACCTAAGGAATTTATGTTAAATTATAAAAAAGTCACTACAAACTAAAAATAGAGTCTTCCCTATCAACACAGTGTGTAAGGTGAGGAAAAATTAGGGGCCAACTACATAGCATTGGGCCAATGTAGTATCACTCGAGATGGATGTCTACATAGTATTGGACTGATGTAGTTGGAAATAGGGTAAAGGATGACATAATACCTTTTAGCTTATTTCATTCTTAATATGTGGCTAATAGAGTTTGTTGAATGAGGTTGACTATGTATCAAAGGATCGATATAGTATCCTAGATCTAGAAAAGGGCCTATTTAGTATCAAATAGGCTAATAATGTCTAGAAGAATGGGTGGAATACATAGTAGTGGGTTGATGTAGTATGTCAAGATTGTGATAGGGCTGATTTAGTATTATATATGCTGAAGGTATAGGAAAATGGGAAAAAATAGAAAAATTGATCAAAGAAGGTGATGAAGTAGTTAATTTTTAATTTTTTGAGAATATTTAATAATGTATTTTGTTATTATGACATCAAATGTAATACATTCTCTATTGTTTGATATTTTTCAAAGATATCAAATATTTTGGTGCCTGGTAGATGTATCCTAGCTATCATATTTATTTGAGTAGTTTTTAGAGGTGGATAGAGCTCGATTGGTTGCCTTATATTTTGGAGGCATCATGGATATGATATGGATCCATATAATTGTTGATCTTGTTGTCATGTTCCTAGGATCTTATAAACTATTGATTAACACTTTTTGATGAGAGGTAGAATGGGATACTATAGAGGTGGTGATCACCTTGGAGGATGTCCATATATTTCTTGGAATTACTATTGCAAAGATGTTGGTGATATATGATACAATAGAATTGGAAGATGAGAGATGAGCCTTAACCTAATGGGTGACATGCTCATATAGGATTTATATTGTTCTATATGTTAGCTTATCTGATGTTTATCTCACAACTATTTTTGATATCTAAAAGACAATGATAGGGATTGTTATGTCATGAGTGTTGTGTCAATAGTCAGATTGTAAGGTACTAGTATATGCAATAGCCTTGTGTCAGTCTATATTAGATCAGGTTTCTTTATATTATCTTGGTTCTCTCATTTGGGTCTAGCTCATAAATGACATGTATAAGATGCTTATCAGAGGGTGGAAGATGATGAACCTTGTAATTATGTTAAGTGTATGGATTTATGAGATATTCCCTATGTATCAGCTAGTTGGGTTGCCCCATGTGGTGGATGATAAGATACCTCAAGTTATTAGGTAGAGGAAGTACCATGTAATGTGGGTTAATCCCCATGTTCCATCTTTATAGACTATCACATGAGGGTAAATTATATGGTATTTATAAAATCACATTAATTCTATATGGATGAGTTAGGAGACTATTTCTACTAGTTTGATACATGTGCATATCATGGGTCACTCCACTTCATGGGTGAAACCTCATATAGTGGCTCATGTACCTAAATAGTTAGGACTTCCACATCTAGTGGCCACTTTAACATTGCCTTATTATTTGTCATGACATGTCAGAGAGCTTAGAGAGAGGAGGAGGTGCAGTGGTACATGTCAAGATATTGGTGATTAGGCCTTGATGATCTAGACCATGCTCTAGTCAGGAAAGACAATAGGAGGTAGTGAGGCTTAGGGGATATGATTCTATTGATGTGGATACAAAATATGTGAGATCACAATAAGGACCAAAATAGAGGTGATAGTGGCCATGATGATCTCTATAGGCATAAGGGATATGTTTCTATGGATGTGGATGCAAAATATGTGGGAGCATAGTAAGTACCATAATAGAGGTGATAGTGGCCATCACGATCTTATCAGAGATTGAGACACTATCGATGCAAAGATACACATGCATTGACTATCACACAAGGGGATCAAATAGTATGTGTAAGACATAGTTGGTCTATAGAGAGGTCATTAAGGAGGGGTACATGATGGGCTTGTTTGGTGACTCCTATGTTTTCATTGGTGTATAGGTAATTGATTGAGGATGTGTTTAATGGGTGAATACATGGTGAGACTGTGGTCAATGATATCAACATTGGTGATAATTTTTTTGATTTTATTTAGGATTTATATATATATATATATATATATATATATATATATATATATATATATATATATATATATATATATATCATTAGATTCTTCTTTATTTATGATAGATATGATTAAGATACACACACTTACACATGAGATATAATTTATATTTGGTTTATGTTTTTGTATATACTACTACTATAGAGGAGGTCAGATGAGGAGCCTTAATTGTGATTGTGCATCATGATCTTTTAGATGAGGTGTTGTCACCTGATGACCCTACCACTTTTGTTTATCATATAGTTTCATTTTCCCTAGATCATGAGAGATATTTTATAGTAGTGGGAAAGGTTGCATGACATATACAAGCATGAAGTGATGGTATATGGGTAGGAGATAGAGAAGATGAATCTTGGTAGGCCATAGCATAGTAACTATGCATGCATATGGAGACTACCATACAAATAGGATAAGTAAAAGCCTAGGTGTCCAGCCTATAGGTTCAAGTTACTATCTTGAGATACTAAAATACATATTTAAAGTGGATTATGTAGAGTGATTAGTCACATGCATCAATAGGTAGTATGGTGAGGCCATATGATAGACATGATGGAGCATAGAATTATAATTGTGACTATTGTATTTTATACTTTAATTATATAAAATGATTTATATATTGATATTGATACTTAATTGATCTTATGATTTTTACTTGGATTTATATGTGGATGAGAGTTATGGATATATTTCCTTTTTAGCACATGTTTTTTTTTTAATTTTGTGGTATATGCTATGGGGAATATGTGATGTATGTTTTATTTTATAGCATTATCTGATACACATGCATGGTTAAAAATAAAAGTGAAAAATGATTTTGAAAATTATTATTAATTAGAACAAATGTAATACACAGTATATCATGATGGGAAATGTGTAAAAATAAAGGATGAATAATTATAATAAACCAAAATGTTAAAGAGAGTAACAAATGTTTTCAAACCATGTAATAAATTGGCACCAAGTTAAAAAAAAATAAAAGTCATACTAATCATGTTGGGAAGTATGAAAATTTTTAATAAAATGCAAGACACATGAAAACCAATGATATAAAAACAAATAAACAATAAATTCAGTCAATCATACTAAATCAAGATAGGAAGTATGAAAATAAAAATGTAAGTGTAAATCAAATTAATCATATTGTATCAAGACGGAAAGTATGATAAATTTAATAAAATGATCATAAACTTAAATTCAATTAGAAAATAAGAAGATAAAAGTGAAGTGCTTATAAATTAAACATAAAACATATTAGATCAAGATGAGAAGTATGTCAATGACATGTAAATCATAATCTAACACAATATATCTCAAATTTGAAGCACGTAATTATATTTTGACTTACTTATAGTATGAACTAGTTATTGTAATATTTTTTTAGGAGGGTTTGGTCCTATCTATGGTCTTACATTGAAACTCATAGAGGGAACACCAATGAGGTGGAAACAACTATGGGAATAATTTAAAACATGTTTTTAATGTGGTAATTTTTTAGAAGGGCTTGGTCCTATCCAAGTTATTATAATGAAACTCACAATGTGAACATAATGAGGTGAATGGTGGTAAGGGATTTTTTTATTACAGTAATTTTTGAGGAGAGCCTAATACTATCTATGGTCTTACACTAACAACTTATAGAGGTAAACCCTAGCAAAATGATCAATTAATAAAATAATATTTCTCAAGGGGGAATATTAGGATTGTTGTAACAAAATAGGGAATGTAAAAATAATGATATGGGTGTCTATGAGAATGTTTTAGGAAACATGAGGCTTATTAGGTACAAAAGAGAGACACTAAGAGTATAGTAACCATAAAAATACAATGGATACCTTCTCACAATTAGCACAAAGTTGTATAAGAAAATAAGTGAGATACTAAGATCAACTCATGAAGGTTATATGAATAATAAGAGTAAAATTGACCTACCTTCCCACACCATGTGCCTCATTCCTTAGGGCCTCCTATATATTCCTCGATCTACTATGAATATTGAATATTGGGTACTTATGTGAGAAAGTAGGTAGCACGAATAGATATTTGTATTCTCCTATTCAAATTTACTGGCCTATCACACCCTAATGGACCTTGACTCTATCATGAGGCCAAATATGGAGTTTTAGATTTGATTAGAAATAGGAGATGTGCTATGAAAAACATCTTTTGGTATGATTAGACTTTTGGTTTTATATGTTTCTTTTTTGAATCATTAATTTTTGTTTAAATGATTTGGATTTTAAATGTTTTATGGCTTTTATGATTCCTCCTCCATGCAAATTTGGAATAACCAACATGAGTGATATAATTGATAAACATGAATAAGCTTTAGACTAAAAATATGATTGACTAACACTTAGGCATACCTATAAAGTAATATGTAATCTCAAGTTTCAACCATATGTATGCTTAGTATGTGAAAGGAAAATAAAGGAATAAAGGAGATCCAAAGTATATCGGTATATGGTTGTATCACAATGAAAATTATTGTTTTATAACTAATCATATGGTAGAGATATAATACTAAGGGAATCAAGGTTTGTATAACCAAGTCACAATAATAATTATCTAATTTTTGAGTGAGATAAGATAGAAAAAAATCATTGTAAAAGAAGAAAAATCCATGAAAGAAGTAAAATCATAATAATAAGTGTGTATTCATTAAAATAATGATAATAATCCACAATAAAGATGAAAGTAAATGAAACCAGATAAAACACATAAATCATAATATAATGATCCTTGTAAAATATATAAGTGAAACTAAATTTGACACATATTTAAGTGTAAAGGAGGATAAGTAACTAAAAATATGATTGACTAAACACTTAGGCATACCTATAAAGTAATATGTAATCTCAAGTTTCAACCATATGTATGCTTAGTATGTGAAAGGAAAATAAAGGAATAAAGGAGATCCAAAGTATATCGGTATATGGTTGTATCACAATGAAAATTATTGTTTTATAACTAATCATATGGTAGAGATATAATACTAAGGGAATCAAGGTTTGTATAACCAAGTCACAATAATAATTATCTAATTTTTGAGTGAGATAAGATAGAAAAAAATCATTGTAAAAGAAGAAAAATCCATGAAAGAAGTAAAATCATAATAATAAGTGTGTATTCATTAAAATAATGATAATAATCCACAATAAAGATGAAAGTAAATGAAACCAGATAAAACACATAAATCATAATATAAGGATCCTTGTAAAATATATAAGTGAAACTAAATTTGACACATATTTAAGTGTATAAGATATACATAAGTGAATCATAAATACAATCTAAGTCATAAGATAGAATAATGTGAAATAACACCATTTAATGTTCATAAATACTAATATATTTGACCAGAAATATTATCCATGACATCTGACATCTGAAACATATCTATGAAGATAAATTTTTATAGTAGTTAGAGTCTCATCAATCTTCATGAAAAGTTATGTAAAGACTTGTTTTTATTTCAACTCAACTAAAAATTTAAGTGTAGATAATGAAACATAATGCTTCTAAGGGATATAATGCATAGGATACTAAAATAGAGGAATGTATTTTTAAATAGGAGTAGTATCTGCATGGTGAGAAGGAGGTGAATTCTATGGAGAAGGATCCTTATTGCATGTGTGGCCTATATATGGAGGGATGACTAGTGTAGGTGTCAAATATGGGATGTAATCAATATATTGTTAGATAAATTGGTAGTAGTCGATATAATGTGTAACACACTAGTTCTAAAGATAATATACTTTCCCATATTTAGGGGTATACTTTGGTAATAGCTTAATAGGAAGTATGGCCTTATCTTTGGGCCAAGTACTGGCTAGGCATAATGTGTTGATATATTTATTATTTTTTTAAATGAGTGTAAGAGTGGTTATTTGTCCCATGAAAGAAGTAAATACATTTATTAGTAGACTTTGGGGGCATACTATATGAAGGAATGGAAGGATAAGCTATGGGCAGTTGATATAACTATAAATATTTAGCCTAATGACTAAAAACTTTATGGATATCATAATAAGGATGATCTACCCATTGGGAAGGAATGGGATTAAATTTTAGTAAAGGAATGAGTCCATAACCAAGGAAAGTTATGGATAGAATAGAAATTGGGCTAGGCTCATCTAAAGGTAAGATTAGAGCAGAAACTAGACTAGGCTCATATAAAGGTGAGGTTAGCCATGAAACAAGTTTAAGAATAGTATATAGAATCTCTAGAGGAATCAAACTATAAGGGTCATAATATCTAGCAAAGTAATAATGCTCTATTATGGCAAGATCCATGAGCATAATCTTGAGGGAATTTACTATGATGGGAGGCATATCATGTGAGTGCTCTATCTCTACCCTATAAAGATAATATGAAGACTAGTATTATGTACTATAAAGAAAGGAGTGTTGAAACAAGATGAAAAAGACTAAAATAAATAAGAGTGATAACAAAAAAACTTCAACATTTCTATATTGATGAATCTAGCTATAATTGGATCATCCATCATCATAATTAGGTGTATGCATGTTGATGGTACATATAGGAATGACTTTGTCATTAGAGGATGCATGATGGATAGAGTGTTTATTATTAATTAGGATAACATGCATATCATCAATAGGTGGTTGATAGGACTAAGGATGTAAAGGAGGAAGTTGGGAGATAATATGAGGAGATAGATTAAAGGTTTTGATCTTGAGGCTTATCTCATCCAGTTCATCATCATCATAATCTAAGAAGTTAGATGGAATGTTCCCACTTAATTTATGGTGATCATTATAACCATGAGTGTAATTGGATGGATAGTTGAAGAGTTTGGATTCTGAAAATGGATACTAGGCAAAGGTTCAAGGGTAAGAATTTTAAATACACCATGTTCTTGAAATTATTTGAAATTATAAGGATTCATATCTCCTTGAATCTTGTAAATAGCTCCATTATGGGGAATTTGATGAAGTGTCATACAGATGAGGCTATTGATCTCATATGATGAATCTTAATTTAACCAAGTAAGATGTAATAAATAAGAAATTTAAAGATCATAAATTTCACATAGATAGTGACAAGAAGAATAATATTGGGAAGCCAAACAAAACCTATAGGAGAAATTTTCCTTCTATTGTATCCTTGAAATTTGCTACGTGTAGATTTGAGGTTGCATTTATAATATCCAAGTGTCTTGATGAAATCAGTAGAGGAAACATAAGTACTTGAATATTCATCAATTAAGGCATGATTTACTTGGATATCACCAGTTTGGATGATAATTAATAGTGGAGGATCATCCACATAAAGTATTATCTCATTTGGATTCATGGAAGTGATAGGGAACTTAAGTGAAATAAAAGTATCCACTATTTCAATAACATTGATGGACATCTCTTCACATTATTTATGTATATTATCTTTGGATGTAGATAAGGTATGTTCACATCCTTTTAGAGGAGGATGAGGGATATTCATTTAGAACTAAAATTTCATTAGATGGTTGTGATGATGGGGATAAATTTTCACTAATTCTAAGATACGTATTTGAGACAGAGGATGAGAAAGTTCCACAATGGGAACCCATTCATCATAACCCATGAGATGATTTCTAGAGATAGGTGCATAGTGTTACAAGATCTATTAGGAAGGAGGGTTAGAGGTAAAATTTAACTTGTGTTGATAAGGTGTAGTTAGTATAGGTTGATTGAAAATATGTTGATTTACTTTAGTGATGTGATGGTGGGTTGAAGTATTTCTTGTGATTGGTTAGAAGAAATACTATTGGAAATTTGGGTAAAGTTATCTTGTTGTATGGATATTAGGAGAAGAGTAGAAATGGTATGAGAGGTGTAATCAAATTATTTTGTTGAGAATGGTTCTTAAATGTTTATAATTTCCTAATACCCCAATTCCATTAGATGGTATGGGTAAATGTCTTTAATTAGGCATAAAGGTTAAGAGGTGTGATGTGTAGGTATTAGATTTTAGTCAATAAAAGAAACTACTCTTCTCATGTTAGCTAGATGAACCACATTTTCTTCATGGTAGTGAGGTCTATAAGATTTTCAAAATTGTTTATAAAAGGAGTATTATTTTTGATGTTATCTTGGTGATTTATAAGAGGATCTTTTTAGATGGCAAGATGAGCATTAGCTTGGTTTAAATGTTGGTTTTTATTTTGCATTTTATGGGATTTAAAAGCTATGTCATATGATTTTTGATGATTTTTAATAATTTTTTCATGATCAAAGTTTGGACCAATAATAAAATCCATAGAAATATTTCATAATTGTCTACAAGTCTCTTGAGAATGGCCCCAACTTGCATGAAACCAACAAAATGTGTTTGGATCATACTAATATTTCATAAGATGAGTGGGCTCAAGATCTCATGGTATAGGTCTTGGAAGATGTTTTTAAAGTTATACTAAGGATAATGGTTTATGCACATTAGTGTGGTTGGGTTGATAAAATGTAGGATTAGTAGTGTTGTTTGTAGGGGGAGCATGTTCCATGAATCTATTTGGAAAAACTGCTTGAATGTTATGAATAGTGTCACAATTTTTGGTAACACCATTAGTAGTTACATTAATTTTTTTATTTTTAATGATCATATGAGTGCCCATTGTAGGTTGGTATGTTTTTAATTTAGGCATGAGGAAATCTTTCCAATTGGTCTGGTTGAGGTATTTTTCCAAGGTTCTTGGAGATAGAGTCTTAACTTGACATTTAGATTTTGGTTATAAAGCATTAATGAATAGGTGTAAAAGGTTGTCATCCACCATATTATGCTTAAATTTATAAGAAAATTTCTTTCATAATTTTATGAAGGTTGGTGCCATTTTAGTTTCAAGTGGTTTATAATTTATAAAGTGGGCTAAGTTATTCTTAGGAATGTCACTAGTTTAAAATTATTAGACTAGTGAGTTGACCAAGTCTTTTAGGCTAGTGATAGAATGGGTTTTTAGTTGGTTGTACCAATCTAAAACATCCTTGAGAGTGTTTTAGATAATATTTTGGTAGTGTAAAATGTATTAAGTTTGACCCAATATTTATAAAAGCTACCAAATGTTTTTAAATGCAAAGTGGGACTAGTGGATTCATTTTAGGGTATGGATGGTGTGATACCTCTTATATCAATATTATCAATTTTTAGTACAAGATTCTCATTTTGTATATGTTTTATTATTTTATTAATGAGGGGTGGTTATGGGATAATGTTACCATAGGAATACCTAAGGGGGGTGGGTGGAATTTGGATTTTTCACTCCCCATGAAACCTATTGAGGTTGGTTTTAAAGATGAATGAGATGCTTTTGCATTTGAATCATCTGATTTGAATTATTAGTTTGGAAGGTATGAATTTGATTAAGTGATTTAAATAAGATTTGGTTAGTTTGATCAACATTTTAAATAGTGTGTGAAACATGTGATGCATTGGTGTTATTATTAATAGCTTTAGTTACACTATGAGTAGTATAATGCACTGCACTAGTGGCATGAGTAGCATTGGTAGAAAAAGAAGCACTAGTGGAATGAGAAACATTGGTAGAAAAATATTCACTAGTAACATGGTTAAGGAGATGGGTATTTTAAATAGGCCCACTATAATTTAAACCTACCATGATGGTTGAAATACTTAACATAGAGGTTGAAGAAGTCATAGAAGATGATGTCATGGTGTCTGAAGGAGGCATATAGAAGGAAAAGGTTGAGATGAAAATAAAGTGGTTCCTACAAATCTATGAGAAAATTCAAGGGAGGGTAAAGGAGGTTATTCTATATGAGGACCTATCATGAGGTTATAAATGGTTAAAGGTTCATTTCCTCTATGTTGAGGGAATTCATTGATGAAAAAGAGCCTTTCTAGTGTGTACTTTAAATCATGCTCATATTATAGTGAGAAAAATGGTTTTAAGTTGAGTATAAATGGGGAGGAGTCCCATAGTTGGTATTGTGAGTGGTAACATGGACATTGCTTTCATCCATGGTGGGTGGCACAAGTTGTGTCTTGGGAAACCTATTAGGGTTAGTAAAGCTCATCATGCTTGTTTGTTTTAATTATGGATTGTCCTCAAATAAGTACTTCATGATGAAGGGAAGAGATTAAAAACTTTATGGAAAGAATGATCAACTAGTAAGATGTATATTTAAACCAATCAATAATGTTTTGTAAGATAGGAAACAAAATTAGGAATAAAGAACACATTCATACATGTAGACTATGTACTACAAAGGGATAAATTAAATAGGATAAAAGATACATAATTGTATAGGGTGAATGTGTCTTGAATATAAGATAAAACCAACAACCTATATGAGACTATGTTGACAGGGGTGACTGTGTTCTAAAAATAGGGATATTTTTCAATATAATAGATAAGAAAATAAAATTGAGCACAAAAATAATTATATCAATGTGTTTAATCTAGTTTTAGAATATAGAATAAACCTTATACTAATGCTATATAGTACATGTTTTAAAATAAAATATATAATTATCAAATAACAAGAAAAAAACTTAAGTTTAAATGCTAAGCTATGTGGTCATTCCTAAATGTTTTTAAATTATAATAACTTTTGAAATTAATAAGATAGGGATTTGGCTGTAAGAAGAAACTAGAAAGCAATCATTAGTTTCAAGTAGTTTCAGATAAAATGGATCTATATTGGTGATGGTATTAGATTGGTATTAGGTCCTAACCCTCACTTCATAATCCTATAGTGATAAGGACGTCGAGTGATTTTATAATATATAAAATTAACCACATGTTTATACTTGGTCATAAAACCAAGTCAGTTTCACCTATGGTGATAAAATCTAAGTAGGCAGACCTTGGGAAGAAAATCATTGAATATGTTTTAGTGTTAAGTGATTTGGAAGTTTTTGAAAAAGAAAAAAATAATGTGACTAAATAGGTAAATTAAAAACCACCTAATTAGTCTATTTTTATTATGATAATAAATCAAGTAAATCAAATGAAAAGTGAATTAATTACTAGAAAAATATGTTAATTCCTTTATTTTTGAAGAGTACACAATAATTTTAGGTGACACTATATGTGAAAATTTTACAATAGAGTCAATAGGGTCGCTACTATTCTTTAGAAGCAATATTGAGAATCACATATTTGAATAGGTTGACTAAGTATTCTAGAGAGAAAATAGGCCACATAACTATGTCGATCTAGTTATTTTATTATTTTAGGAGATTAGATGTTTAATTCCTAAGTAATAAAAGTTTGTAATGACAAGGAAAATCTACTTTAATAGGTAAAAATATATATTTTATTTGATAATTATATAAGACAAAGAAGAATTAACTTAGTTAGATTTGTGCTAAAAATAGAAGATTCTAAGTCTAAAATTTGAGGAGAAAGATTGGGATAGTGTCTAAATTCTAGATCTAGTCTCTATTTCTTGATTAGATAGGAGCATAAAAAATAGGGCACCCTAGAGTTTTATGTTATAGTCCCTTCCTGATGATGTTGTCCTAAGGTTAAAATCTTTTTGTTTCTCAATATGACACTATGTACTAGATTTTAGGTCTTGAAAGACACTATAGGTCTGTTTCAATATTTATTACCTATATTAGTTTACACACATGGAAACAAAAAATAGAATCAAAGAAAAAATGGGAAAATTTGGCTTTTGGGAATAATGATCGCATAATCAAGAACCCATGTTGTTGTGATTGCTACATACATTAACCCTCAAGCTAGGGTCTTAAATCCGATGTGATTCTCCCTTAGGGAACAAGAATAATCAACATGCATGATTGATGTAAAAATGAATTTTTCCTAGGCCCTTCTTTTATCAAGCATACAAATTTTTGTGTGATGTAGAGAAGTTAAGCTATATTATTGATTGATTTTATTATGTCTAATGTGCCAAAATAGTAAGAGTTAGATATAAAATGCCTTGTGTAGTTCTTTATATAAGAGACTCATTATTTCAAATTTGGGAGATTTATTTACATTTGTTCAACATTGGTAAACTTAAGAATGAATAAAATAAAATGCGTAAGACTCATCCTATGAAATAAATTGACCATTGGGACCAAAATTGCTCTTAGACAATAGCACTAGAAACTAGACACCCTAGGTTTCAATGTTATAGTCCTATTTGGGTGCTATTGTCCAAGGAATATGGGACCTATGGGGATGGGTTTGGACCTCGAAAATGTACTTGGGTCTAAAAGGATTAAGTTTTAAAAGCTATAGATTATCAAAGATAAGCAAAATGATGTATAGGGAATGTAGTAAGATCCAAACAAATTAGATAAAAGGACATGGCTAAATGTGAATAAAATCTCAAATTCTCTAGTTGGAGTCTCCTATAAAAAGACTGTGAAAATCAATAATATGTGTATTTACTTGACCAATTTAGGGTGTATACATTTTCCCCCTTTTAATCTAGTGATGCAATTAAATGAAGTAATAGAGTAAAAAAAAGAAGATGTGTACTTGAACTTACCTGTGTGAAGATAAGTGTGTTAAAGAGGGTCTAACTTCATGGCTAAGGAAGTGGATGAAGAACTAAAATAGTGCTTAGAAAAATAATTAAATACCTATAATAGATGTCCCTTTTACTAAATATGAATAGTGTCTAGATAAAGAAGGAATCCTTATAATAGATGCCCCCTGTACTAAATCTAAATAGTGCCTAGAAAAAGAAGGAATCCCTGTAATAGATGCCCCCTGTACTGAATCTAAATAATCTAAACTAGATTTGAGAAGTGCTCAGAGGTTCAAAACCAATTCCTATCCTCTATCCTATGCAAACTCTTGGGCTTGAGTCTGAGTAATATTATGGATCAATCACTACAGATGATTATATGGTCCAACCTGGTGACAACCCAAATAATGCCTAAGTGTAAATCAAAAATGTTGGTAAAAGTGTGAGAATAAGATGGTATGTCCTACCATCCTAATCTATATAATCCTAGAAGATGAAGGATATGAAAATATGTGACATGCCCCAAAATTTGGTATGTGAATGATGTATATGGATAATCTAGAAATCTATATAACCACATGTGGTATGATCTATCATGTCATATCCCATGTGTAAAACTAGAGATCAAAATAATTTGCTCTACACTATGCCTATACTTTGCTATCTAGTCTATAATTATGTCATGTTATATGAATTTATATGTGTGAGATGTGTAGTAATGTACATGCCCCTAAATCTATTATCTAGATAGTTTATATATCTGTCAATTGAAGGTGTATCTCTCTGAGTGTCCTAAGTGATGCTGAGTGACCCAATGTATTTTGAATCACTATATAATCTTAGCCAAACTAAACTAATTAATGTAAAGTGACCCATATATTCTAAACCATTATATAATATTGACCAATCTAAATTGAATAATGTTGATAATCTAAATACTAGAGGTGTAAAAACCATGTTGAGTGACCCATGTAGTCTAAATCAATATGTGTTTTGATCGATCTGAGTTAAATCTAATAATTTTACTAATAGAGGTGTGAGAACCATGGTGTATCCATATTTGAGATTGGATAGGTGTGTTGTATAAGTATAGAAATAGGAATGGTAGGAATGATGCCCCATTTTGGGGAGAAGGATGAAATCTGTGATAGAGGAGGTTGAGCCGAAAGTGATGACTAGTGGTAGAATGCATAAGAACTAGTTTGGTGTAGTTTGAGTTGATTGAGAGTCTATTGTTAAATTGGTGAGATTTAATAATTGGGAGTGAAAGGTATATTGGATTGATTAGTATTGAATCTTG